>CP139507.1:407301539-407766377 GCA_021014915.2 Artemisia tridentata subsp. tridentata
GCTCAAAAACAGTCCTAAAAGTGGTGTTTGGCACAGTTTCAGTTATGGGTTAAAATGGATCAAACAATGAAGCTACTGTTCATTTGCAGCTTTTGAAGTTTTAATCTAGTCTAAACTCAGCAATATAAGTAGTTGGTAGGAGTTTTTAAGCTTATTTAAAGGTTTGACAAGATTTGAGTAGGTGTCACTAGTTAAGTTAAAAAAATTGCTCTTATAAGCCTCTCATAAGCTCTAGCTCAATCTGTCTTTCTTTTTGGAGTTTTATAGTTTAAACTATTGCATTTAGTGGAACTTTAATAGATGGTACTAATTCATTGGGTTTTAAAGTGTTTTGGTCCAATTTAGTTGCACTGATCACATCAGTGTACAAGGTCTGCACTTGCAGTTCAGATTTGTCCCTTATAGCCTTTGTTTTCCAATTTTCATTTGTTCAAAAAGGTCTTAATAAGCTGAGATTTGGTATAGTGATACTTTAGTTGCTCTTGTTGCTATTCCCCATTTTTAGAATTTTTCTAGCTCAGCTTTTGGTTTGCTTATTAGGGCCGCTAAACTACCTCAATGCATGTATTTCCCCTGCACCTCAGCCACATCAGCAGCTTATTTGCTTTTAGTAGCTTGATTTAGAAGCTTAATTGCTTTTAGCAAGTGCTTATTCTGCTTCCCATAGTGTCACACCCCCAAATTCGGGTCCAGCGGAAGCTTACACGTCGCTGGGGTGTAACTCAATTGGTATCACAACACAAGGGTAAAGAACGGTTTTTCATTTCAACCATTTATAATAAAATTGTTTAACAAAAATGTTGAATTTATATCGTTAAAAGTTGTGCGGAAACAGGCCCTTTAAAATAAGTAAAATGGTCCCAAATATTTATCAGAGTCTTCTATGACCATGCCATGCCCTGCCAAAACCTCCAGTAGCGTGCTATTGCTTATACCTGAAAATACATGCTAAAAGTGTCAACACGAGGTTGGTGAGTTCATAGAGTTTATGAAAAATGTAAAGCCTTTGAATGAAAATTTCCCAGCAGAGGCCTTGCAAATCCACCCAGTTCCAAGTACCGCCCATAACAAGACTTGCAACCTGTGTGTTCACAACCCATTGCCAAATATGATTTGGTTTATGTAAATGAAGTGCTTGTACGGAAACCATAAGTATAAAGGTGTATGACAAAAATGTCACATAAAAAAAAATGTTACAATATCTCTTAAGCTCATGACCCCGAAGCTTGACTGATTATGAATGCCCCCTCAGAGTGTTTGCCGAACACTCTGAATTTGGATATGATAAAAATGAAATGCGTTCGTATGACTAGTTGGCGCTACCAACTACGAACGGAGGCGTCACCCTCAATAGATCTATTCACTCACTCTCGCTTACCCCGTAATTAACGGTCCATGATAAATAAATGGGGACTTAAATTGGCAATTATGGTAACTTAAGCAATGTAACTAAGTTTGTATACTTTGGTCCGCATAAAAATGGTATAATACATTCTCCCCCAAAAATGGTTACAAAACAAGTAAAGTAGGGGAAATGAAACTCACGATAATCCTTAAAAGATTAAAGTGTTTATGAAGGTAACTGAAAATAATTGAGCATGTATTCTCCCCCAAAACAGTTACAAAACTTATGAAAGTAGGGGCTATGGAACTCACCTGGTGCGATAGCTACAATGATAATAATGAATAAGCTGAAATGAGGCTCGGTCTCTAACCGCGACCTAATATAAGGATATGATCTAATGTAAGCAAATGAAATGATGCTACACATGCAAATACGTATGTTAGCGATACCACTTGTTTCTTTTGAAAATATCATTTATTGTCGAAAAATACGTTTTTAACATCTCGTTAAGTCGTATATTACTTTTCGTGTAATTATGTTGAAACGATACTCCATGATCCTTGTTTGGTGTTTAATCGTCAATTATAATGTTTTCGTCGCAATTTATTATTTTTCTCAAAGTTTGTAAAATGACTAAGTAGCTTCGCAAAGCTAGTTGTCAAACAGTGTACGTTAGGAATTAGGAATCAAACTCAGTGTTTTTGGAAAGCTTGTAACAATATTTACAACTCGTAGAACTGACGTTTTGTCCAGAAAGGTCTCGATCATAAAGATAAGTAGTCGTTAAGTTAGCTACTCAAGCCCATTCTGCCATTTCTGGGCAATTTTCGGGTAATTTGAAAGGGTCATATCTTACTCGTTACATGTCCGTTTGGCAAACGGCCAGTCAATTTAAAAACTAGGCTGGGTGTACTTCATTTAAGTTCTTGATGAAATTTTTCCAAAACTGACTCGATCAGTGAGTAAAATGGCTCTCGACATGGTTACCCAAAAATACAGTTTACACTTAGAATATTTCCCCATTTTTAGTGCTGGTAAAAATATATGTTTCGTCGGCTTTTCAAAAATTCATAACTAGGTCGTCATACGCCCGTTTGCTACGTTCTTTATGTCCACGCGTTCGTCTCAACATAAACTAGCATATTTTCAATGCCTCGGCTCAACTAGATCACGGCTAACGACTCATTTTACCCTTTAATGTTCGGCAATCAGCACCTATTTTTCAGAAAAATATAGTTTTCTTCGCGTAACTTAAATAATTCATAACTTCTTCGTTATAAGTCGGATTTTAGTGATTCAAGCGCCCACGTTCTCGTTTTTGAGTGAACTTTCTAAATATAAGACCAAAATAGTTCACAAAATTCTGAGTTTTCCAGAAAATCCAATTCGTGGCAGTAGGTATATATATAGTTTTGAAACACATTTTTCCTAGTCCAAAACTTAATCAAACTACTTCCACACAACTCCACAAGTACTCTTGATCTACCATACACCTTCTCAAAGGGTCATGGGGTCCTAAACATCACTAAATATAGTGTGATTCATGAGGATGTTAGTGAAAATTATAGATCTAGTGTTTTCAAGAGTTTTTAATGAAAAATTGGTATCATCACTAAAGTATTTTGCATTTTTAAACAAGATCACATGAAAATACATAAATATCAAGATCATATGGAAGGAAAAACATGAAAAATAAATGTTCTTGAAGTTACTTACAAGGTATGATGAGATTGAAGAGATTTGGATGAAAACCTTGAGGTTTTTATTTCAAAACCTTAACAAGGACCATATATGGAACTAATCTAACACTTGTTTCTTGAAAAAAATGTGGATGTTCTTCCTTGTTCTTTCTTGCCGTGGAGAATGAAGGAGAAAGGGAGAAATGTTTTGATCTTTTATGAACTAGTATAATGTTATAGTTTACTTGTTGTAGGAATTAATTCAAAGAACAAAAGGACATAAACATTTAATGAAGTATGGCATTGCCAAGAATTTTGCAAATAAGAAAAGAAAGTAGGCGTCCTTTTGGATGAAAACTTGGACAATTGTGAGATATTTTGCATTATTATTGTAAGAGTTAGTTGATATTGTGTATACTTCGGGTGTTATCGGGTACCAGGTTGTCTTGAAATAAATATCAACGAAGTGACGTAAAATATGACGAAGTTGCATAAATGGTAAAAATATATTCCTGACAAGAATCGGGTGTCAGAATAGTTATCGGGTTAAAATTTCGTAAACTGACGGAGTTATAAGCTCCTGACGAATATTTTAGCGATTGGTTTAAAAACACCGGGTAAATTAATAATATCACCTCTATATTATTAAATTTAGTATGAAAATATACTAGGATCATTATCGGGAGTATTTGGTATAATGTAAGTAGAAATTACTGAGTGGTAACGTTAATTATATAAATAACCATACGTACATTATAATAATGCATACCCGTGCATGAACTACTGTACTGAATATGACACTGATGATATGCAGACTCCTCTAGTCTACGTGATGTGTCCTTAACTGAAATGTATGAATTCACAGCTAAACCGAACTGGTTACGTGAATTTTTGAACACTCGTAAACTAAGTTTACGAATTAATGAATGCTGATGATGAACGGGAATTTTCTCCGGGAATGAATAGTGTCATGTGAATAGTAAAATTTTCGAAAGTTCCTCAAAATATCAAATTGACCTCGAAAACGATGAATAGTGAAAAGTGAATAGTGATCGGTGAATAGTAAATAGTGAATAGTAACTCAGGAATAGTAAATTGTCGAGATTATGAAAATGGCCTGAAATTACGATGTGTGACATTCACCCACCCTTAAGGAATTCAGTCCCTGAATTCTGCTGGTGTTAATCTCTGGAGTGGGTTCGATGAAAAGATGTGGGTAATTGAGCCGCATCTGGTCTTCTCGTTCCTAAGTATACTCAGGACCTCTGCGAGAATTCCAGCGTACCTTAACGATAGGAATTTGATTCTGCTTCATTGTTTGACCTCGCGGCATATGATTTCTATTGTCTCCTCCACGAAATTGAGCTTATCGCCGAGCTGAATTTCTGCCAATGGAATTACGAGCAATTTGTCTGAAGGACATTTCTTACGGTTTGAAACATGATAGGTGTTGGGTATGCTGCTGAGCTCTAACAGAAGCTCAAGTCTGTATGTCAGTCGGCTGATTCTAGTTAAAGTCTCAAATGGTCCAATGTACCTAGGGTTCACTATCCCGTGTTCCCAAAATTGTATCATGCCTTTCCAAGGCAAGGTTTTCAACATAACTCGTTCTTCAGCTAGAATTCTAATGATTTGCTGCTTAGGAATACATAATCCCAATGATTTTGCATCCTGAACTGACCTAACTTTTCTATTGTTCTCTTTCTGTTTGTAACTGATTCTTGGCTTGTACGATTTCCTTCGTTGTTTCACAACTGAGTTCTAGGCTAGTGAATTGGACTTTCTGAATTTTGGTCTGCCAATAGATAATTGGTACTTCCACCATAGGGTGTCTTAAAGGGTGTAATCTTTGTATTTGTGTGATGGCTATTGTTGAAGGTAAAATCTGTCAATGTCAAAGGTTTACTCCAAACAATTCAAAGTTGATTCTATGGTGTTGAGCACGTCCTATAGCGCTTGGTTAGTTTCCTTAATGTTTGTTGGTTCGAGGATGGTAGGTCGTGCGTATATCTGATTGGGTAAGGATATCTTAAAGGGATTGTCAGAACTTTGCCTCCAACCTGAAATTCTAATGGTTTGCGTCAAACATCGACGTAACTTTTCGGTCGGCTTCTGGCTGTGTTAAGTCTTTCTCAAATCTGAATTATCTTTTCTGTGGTTTCGCGAACCATGTCTGGACCAGTGAGTTGTGCTTGACCAACTTTGGTCCAACGAACAGGGGACCGACACCTTCAACCATAGAGTGCCTCGAATGGTGCTGCTTTTATGCTCGTGTGATAGTTGTTGTTATAAGAGAACTCGATCAATGGCAAATGGTTAACCCCAACCATTTCCAAAATCAATCACACATGCTCTGAGTATATCTTCCAATATTTGAATCGTTCTCTCGCTCTGACCATCGGTCTGAGGATGATAGGCATTGCTCATGTCCAACTTGCTTCCAGATGAATCTTGTAATGATTGCCCGAAGTTTGAAGTAAAGTGACTATCTCGGTTGGAAGTGATAGAAATTGGTGCACCGTGCTTGATACTATTTCCTTGACATAAAGTCAGGTAAGCTGGTCCATAGTATAAGTCTCTCTAATTGGAATGAAATGGACTGATTTGGTAAGGCGATCGACGATTAGCCAAATAGCATCGAAATCGTCTGATGTCTTGGGAGGTTTGGTGACGAAATCCAATGTAATACATTCTCATTTCCACGGAGAAATTTCTGGTTGTTGAAGTAATCCTGATGGTTTCTTGTACTCGGCGTTTACTTTAGTGCCAGCAAGGCATTTGCTAACATACTTAGCTATTTCTGCTTTCATATTCGGCCACCAATATAGTTTCTTGAGATCCTGATACATCTTATCAGAACTTGGGTGAATGGAGTACATCGACTTGTGCGACTCGTGCATGATCAACTCTCGTATTCCACCATAAAAAGGTATCCAGTTTCTATCCTTGAAGCACAATACTCCGTCTGGTCTCTTTACTAAACCATTTGCATTCTTTGGCATACCATAGAGTTTCTCATTCTGTCGATTTTATTCCTTGAGTGCCTCAACTTGAGCCTCGAGGATTTGTAATGGTAAAGGTGAAATGATTGTCATTCCCAATGATCTGACTCTTAACGGCTTGAGGTTGTGTTATGGTTAGCTGGCATGCTTCTAGACGGCGGTTCATGAGGTGATGTAAGTGTGAATGCTCTCGCAACGATTGTGTACATACAGGAATGAAACCTTTAGAAATCGAGTAGGAATGCAACCCAGACATAATTTTATTATAACTATTCTCAGTAGTGCAAAATTCATCTCTGAGTCGGACATAGGTGGTCAGGCTATGTCCCACTGTCCCGGGTCGAATATAGATGACCAGTCTATATTCCACCGAGGTTCAATGAATTTTGAAATACTCAGCTCAGTTATACTAATACCATGTCCTTCACATTTAAGGGATGTTCTGAAAGACTAAGGCAAGTGACCAAACTCGAGATCGAATGATGAAACTATGCAAGGAAAGGCGTAACACTAAGACGTGTACGATATGTGTGCATGCCTATATAAAAGACATCTATAGTAATCAACTATAATAAGTGGGTATAAATGATTTGATAATGAGACACAAATCTCATTAAATATGTCAGCAACAAACCACAAATGAGGCATCAGCTTGGCAGGCAGGCACGCGGCGGTCATAGGGTGGAGTTTTTGTAAACGTAGCTATAGTCTAGGTTTTAAAATCACCCAGTTCTCTATAGCCTAGGCTCTAATACCAATCTGTCACACCCCCAAATTCGGGTCCAGCGGAAGCTTACACGTCGCTGGGGTGTAACTCAATTGGTATCACAACACAAGTGTAAAGAACGGTTTTTCATCTCAACCATTTATAATAAAATTGTTTAACAAAAATGTTGAATTTACATCGTTAAAAGTTGTGCGGAAATAGGCCCTTTAAAATAAGTAAAATGGTCCCAAATGTTTATCAGAGTCTTCTATGACCATGCCATGCCCTGCAAAAACCTCCAGTAGCGTGCTATTGCTTATACCTGAAAATACATGCTAAAAGTGTCAACACGAGGTTGGTGAGTTCATAGAGTTTATGAAAAATGTAAAGCCTTTGAATGAAAATTTCCCAGCAAAGGCCTTGCAAATCCACCCAGTTCCAAGTCCCGCCCATAACAAGACTTGCAACCTGTGTGTTCACAACCCATTGCCAAATATGATTTGGTTTATGTAAATGAAGTGCTTGTACGGAAACCATAAGTATAAAGGTGTATGACAAAAATGTCACATAAAAAAAATGTTACAATATCTCTTAAGCTCATGACCCCGAAGCTTGACTGATTATGAATGCCCCCTCAGAGTGTTTGCCGAAGACTCTGAATTTGGATATGTTAAAAATGAAATGCGTTCGTATGACTAGTTGGCGCTACCAACTACGAACGGAGGCGTCACCCTCAATAGATCTATTCACTCACTCTCGCTTACCCCGTAATTAACGGTCCATGATAAATAAATGGGGACTTAAATTGGCAATTATGGTAACTTAAGCAATGTAACTAAGTTTGTATACTTTGGTCCGCATAAAAATGGTATAATACATTCTCCCCCAAAAATGGTTACAAAACAAGTAAAGTAGGGGAAATGAAACTCACGGTAATCCTTAAAAGATTAAAGTGTTTATGAAGGTAACTGAAAATAATTGAGCATGTATTCTCCCCCAAAACAGTTACAAAACTTATGAAAGTAGGGGCTATGGAACTCACCTGGTGCGATAGCTACAATGATAATAATGAATAAGCTGAAATGAGGCTCGGTCTCTAACCGCGACCTAATATAAGGATATGATCTAATGTAAGCAAATGAAATGATGCTACACATGCAAATACGTATGTTAACGATACCACTTGTTTCTTTTGAAAATATCATTTATTGTCGAAAAATACGTTTTTAACATCTCGTTAAGTCGTATATTACTTTTCGTGTAATTATGTTGAAACGATACTCCATGATCCTTGTTTGGTGTTTAATCGTCAATTATAATGTTTTCGTCGCAATTTATTATTTTTCTCAAAGTTTGTAAAATGACTAAGTAGCCTCTCAAAGCTAGTCGTCAAACAGTGTACGTTAGGAATTAGGAATCAAACTCAGTGTTTTTGGAAAGCTTGTAACAATATTTACAACTCGTAGAACTGACGTTTTGTCCAGAAAGGTCTCGATCATAAAGATAAGTAGTCGTTAAGTTAGCTACTCAAGCCAATTCTGCCATTTCTGGGCAGTTTTCGGGTAATTTGAAAGGGTCATATCTTACTCGTTACATGTCCGTTTGACAAACGGTCATTCAATTTGGAAACTAGGCTGGGTGTACTTCATTTAAGTTCTTGATGAAATTTTCCCAAAACTGACTCGATCAGTGAGTAAAATGGCTCTCGACATGGTTACCCAAAAATACAGTTTACACTTAAGAATATTTCCCCATTTTTAGTGCCGGTAAAAATATATGTTTCGTCGGCTTTTCAAAAATTCATAACTAGGTCGTCATACGCCCGTTTGCTACGTTCTTTATGTCCACGCGTTCGTCTCAACATAAACTAGCATATTTTCAATGCCTCGGCTCAACTAGATCATGGCTAACGACTCATTTTACCCTTTAATGTTCGGCAATCAGCACCTATTTTTCAGAAAAATATAGTTTTCGTCGCGTAACTTAAATAATTCATAACTTCTTCGTTATAAGTCGGATTTTAGTGATTCAAACGCCCACGTTCTCTTTTTTGAGTGAACTTTCTAAATATTAAGACCAAAATAGTTCACAAAATTCTGAGTTTTCCAGAAAATCCATTTCGTGGCAGTAGGTACATATATAGTTTTGAAACACATTTTTCCTAGTCCAAAACTTAATCAAACTACTTCCACACAACTCCACAAGTACTCTTGATCTACCATACACCTTCTCAAAGGGTCATGGGGTCCTAAACATCACTAAATATAGTGTGGTTCATGAGAATATTAGTGAAAAGTATGGATCTAGTGTTTTCAAGAGTTTTTAATGAAAAAGTGGTATCATCACTAAAGTATTTTGCATTTTTAAACAAGATCACATGAAAATACATAAATATCAAGATCATATGGAAGGAAAAACATGAAAAAGAAATGTTCTTGAGTTACTTACAAGGTATGATGAGATTGAAGAGATTTGGATGAAAACCTTGAGGTTTTTATTTCAAAACCTTAACAAGGACCATATAAGAAAAGAAAGTAGGCGTCCTTTTGGATGAAAACTTGGGCAATTGCCAAGAATTTTGCAAATAAGAAAAGAAAGTAGGCGTCCTTTTGGATGAAAACTTGGACAATTGTGAGATATTTTGCATTATTATTGTAAGAGTTAGTTGATATTGTGTATACTTCGGGTGTTATCGGGTACCGGGTTGTCTTGAAATAAATATCAACGAAGTGACGTAAAATATGACGAAGTTGCATAAATGGTAAAAATATATTCCTGACAAGAATCGGGTGTCAGAATAGTTATCGGGTTAAAATTTCGTAAACTGACGGAGTTATAAGCTCCTGACGAATATTTTAGCGATTGGTTTAAAAACACCGGATAAATTAATAATATCACCTCTATATTATTAAATTTAGTATGAAAATATACTAGGATCATTATCGGGAGTATTTGGTATAATGTAAGTAGAAATTACTGAGTGGTAACGTTAATTATATAAATAACCATACGTACATTATAATAATGCATACCCGTGCATGAACTACTGTACTGAATATGACACTGATGATATGCAGACTCCTCTAGTCTACGTGATGTGTCCTTAACTGAAATGTATGAATTCACAGCTAAACCGAACTGGTTACGTGAATTTTTGAACACTCGTAAACTAAGTTTACGAATTAATGAATGCTGATGCTGAACGGGAATTTTCTCCGGGAATGAATAGTGTCACGTGAATAGTAAAATTTTCGAAAGTTCCTCAAAATATCAAATTGACCTCGAAAACGATGAATAGTGAAAAGTGAATAGTGATCGGTGAATAGTAAATAGTGAATAGTAACTCGGGAATAGTAAATTGTCGAGATTATGAAAATGGCCTGAAATTACGATGTGTGACACATAGAGTATTTAGATCCCCTTTAGATCTCTTAGCTTATTTCAACCTTAGTATAAGCTATTAGTAGCTTATTAGACATTTTTCATAGTTTCTATAATCTGATCTCCTTATTTGAGCCTTTAATCTGTTCCCTTTAGATCTTTCTGAGCTTATTGTTAGCTTTTTGTGGTAAATTCTTTTTTAAATATAGCTTATTTCCCTAGTGCTTAATCAGTTTCTAAAAAATAAAAAAAAAATAGATTTAGCAAAAAGGGTGTGGCTGGGATTCGAACTCTGGTCTGTAAACCAGTCCACACCTCACACACACATCACACCCAACTGCCCTTGGGTCTTCTTTGTTTAGAATTCTCCCTAGTTTATTAGTTAACCCTTGTTTTTCCATATTAGCTTATTTTAACTGTTTTGCTTATTACTGCTTATTAGGAACTGCTTATTCTTCAATTTTATTTTTCTTATCTTTATCATAGTTTAAAGTAATTTCTATAAAAAATTCAGATTTTTCTAAACTGTTTTAATATTTTTACTCATTTAATTAGTTTAAATTAGTTTTTAATTCATAGAAAATTAAATATTAATCAAAAAAATATAATTCTTTTTTATAAAATTTTCTTTTAGTATTTAGCACTTAGGAAAAATTAATTTTCACCCGTAGATTTAGTATCTCATTAATTTCACTTTTATTCTCGGGATTAGCCCGGGAATGTGCGGTTTTAGATTTCCCTTTGCGTTTTTAGATACGTATGCCTCAGATTTACATTTCCCTTTCCTTAGTTATTGTTTTTAGTTAATATTTCATTATCTTAGTTTATAAATCCCAAAAAATCTCTCTTTTACACATTCACTGCACGTTTCACGAACCCGAAATCACAATTCCATTCAATCTTCGTCGGGACAACGAACTCGGGGTTTTACATATTTCTTGTGTAATTCCTTTGAATAAAATTGTATCAAATCAAGTTTTTGGCGCCGCTGCCGGGGAAGGTTGAAGTGAGTTCGTGATTTCCGTTTATCGATTCGTGTTTTGACGACCCTTCCCCGTGAAGTTATCATTTTCTCTTATAAATATTTTTCTAAAAACCCAAAAAGATTTTTCTTTTCAAAATTTATTTTCCTTTTTCTTTTGTGTTTTTCAAATGTTTTTAAGTTATAAAAATCCAAAAATATTCTTCTTAATCCTCTTATTCGTTTAATTATTATCTCCTTATTCCTATCCGTTTAATTCTTCTCTATGTCTTCATCGTACCATTATGGTTGTGAATACCGTGGGGGTCCTCCAAATGGTGGAAACTGCCCCGGTTGTAACATTATGGATTCGGGAAACGGGTTTGTCTATGACCAAAATCCCTATTTCTACAATGAAACACCCGACTTTTTCAACCAGCCCCCACAACATCAGATGGAGACATACTTGTGTGAATTTTGTGGAGGTTGTCCTCATCCGGAATTTGATTGTCGAACGGGAAACATGCTTGTCTATGAGCAGAACCCTTATAACAATCAGACATCATCCGGATTTGAAACATCTTCATATTATACATCAAGTTCACCACAACAACAATATCACTGTTGTGAGTATTGTGGAGGTCCCCATTATGGTTCTGATTGTCAAACCGAGAACATGCACTATGAGCAAATTCCTTATAACAATCATGACTCATCCGGTTTTGACCAACCTTCACAATACACAACCCCTCAGGACCTTCTTCTTCAAAGGTTGTTAACTACTAGCGCTGAATTGATGACTAAACAAAATGAAGTCAACATGTACATTCAAACTGAAATAAACAATCTTAAGGAGTTGATTCGAAGAAAACAAAATCCTCCCATTGACTTGTCATACTCTGAGGAGAGTGATGAGGAGGAAGAAGAGAATTCAGAGATCAATCCACTTATTGAAGACCCTTCAGATACCTTTTTAATGGGGGACAAGGAAATCGAAATCAATCCTCTTAAGGATGTTGATGACCTTGTTCCAATCCCAAGGGTATCCGAGGAACCCTTCGATCTTTCTGATTCTACTTCACAAACTTTCAGTATGACTATCACTAATCCTTTGTTTGATTTTGATTCTGAATTTACTCTAATTTCAGACAATCAAATCTTTGATATTTATAAAAAGGAGAGTGATGAGTCAGATACGGAGACAATAATGGACGAGGTGCAAACTTATAGCATACAAAGTACAGCACATGTCCCACCTCCGTATATCCTTCCTGAGCCCAAGCTCAATGACGAACTTCATAAGAATCATATCATATCTCCACCAGAGTATGATTACTATGATTTTAAGGAAGATCATGACCCGGGGGGAGATGTACTCTATCCTAAGAGTTTGCTTATCGATGATATCACCCCAACCCTCCCACCTGAGGTTTTTGTTGATGAAGAATGGTTTTCCATTCTGATAAAGATCTTTCTTCTTTTCTTCACCTATCCGGTGACTTCTCCTCTCATTCACTCATTCGGGAGTGAAGATACCATCTTTGACCCCGGCATCTCTCATTCTTTTAAGCCGTGGGTATCTCATCGGAGTGGAACTTTCAAGCACTTCAATGTTTATCTAAACATCTTGAACGAAAGTCCGATGGAGATTTTCTTTTCCACTTGCTCCCCCAAGAACAAATAAATTCGAGGCGAGTCTAAGCTATACGACTCGATAAAAAACAAGCGCTTCGTGGGAGGCACCCCATGCTTATCCTTCTATCTTCTTTTCTATTTTCTAATAAGTGACGTGAGGAGGGCTACCTCTTCCATTTCTTGTGTTTTGTGGTTGTTTGTGTATGTCCAGGATTTGCCCGAATAATGAAGACTCTCGTGCTCGTGGTTTTGTCTCTCCCCACTCGAGTTTCATCATTCGTTGCTCATCCGATATCCTAAATCATATCGTCTAACGTTTATCTTTGGCATAATTAATAAACGGCCTTAGATTTAGTTAGGAAAACCCTTACCTTTAGGACATTGAGGACAATGTCTCGTTTTAGTCTTGGGGGGGGGGGGGTAATCTTTCGATTTGATTTTTTGCCGTGAACTCATGCAACCCCGTTTTTTCCTCCAAAAATGAAAAAAATCCAAAGGAAAGAAAATGAATGAGAAAAATTTAAAATTTTTGCAAAAATATAATAAATTTTGACATTTTGTTGACTTCCCGCTGGTGAGAGTAGGAATAAAATTCTGACTTGACCGGCCGTGTTGAGTCCTAGCTTGTCCCCTTAACCTTTCTTGGCTAAGCATTCGCGGATCTTATTATTTAAGATTTTAAATTTGCGAAGAACGAGAAATGATAGAGTTGTTTAGAAGTTAGATGCTAAGCGTGGAGTAGTTGGTTCTCTTTAGAGCTCATCGAAGTTACTTGTGGCCTTTTGCTCCCACAAAATTGTTTCACAATATATAACTGTAAGAATAATTAAAGATGTTAGGTTTTGCCGATGATTAGTTCTTGGTCTTCTTAAAAGAATCCTTGCTTTAAAAATTGGGTACACATCAAGGTTACTTAATAAATACGTTTAATAATAATAAGTTAAGTGCTCTAAGCTACGGATTCGGGATCGGGCCTTGGATCCTTATTTCCGAAAGGCGTTTAGGTCTTGGCTACCCTCTTTGCACCGGACCTTGGACCTCTAGTTCAGGAATGTGTGAGGTCTTGGTCTAACCACCTTGGATCCTCATTTCAGGAATGTCTAGAGTCTTGGAACACACCGTTGTAACGACCCTTGGATCATTTATTCCGGAAGGTGTAAGGTCTTGGAACTAAACCGTGAAGCTCCGTCGTTTAGGGTACGCAAGTGAAAAGTTAGTGAAAAAAAAATGGTGATGAATGAAAAAGAGAAAAATGCAAAAGTCAAAAAATATAAATAAAAACCTTGATGTGGACCTCATTTTCAAAGCAACGGTTCTCGAGAGAAGATTGAAAACTATTTAGCGTCTTAATTTAGTATCTTTATCGGACTAAAAACCTATCGAAACAAGAAAATATGAAGCAATTCATTTCTCACCAAAAATAAAATAAATAGAGGCAAATTAGGAAAATGGGGGCAAGAGGTAATTACACAAGTAACTTCCATGGGTAGTGTTGACATCTAACTTGTAAATAACAATGATTTCGTTTTTGAGCTTAGTTTGGGGACTCGTGAAAAATCAAGGATGACGAATTTTATCCGTATGGTCACTTCTTTATGAGTCGTGTTTCCTACTCGTTGACCCTAAAAGTTATTGATAGATAATGATTGTCAACAAAGCCGTCACTTGAAAATAAGAAAAATATAAAAATAGAATAAAGTGGAAAATCGGGGAGTTTTTAAAACCTTGGATTTCTTGATTTCTTTTGAAAATTTTGCTACTTTTCAAAGTTAGTAAAAAGAGGTTGGAAATTTTTGGTTTCAAAAACGTGTTTTTATAACATTGCGTGAGGACACAGCAATATCTTAGTCTTGGAGATTTTGGTATGTGCTAAAACACATACCTTTTCTTGATCAAATTAAGACCAAAACGAACAAAAACTAACCAAAATGCCAAAGATATTTGTGTTTTTGTGTTTGTTTATGTGCAGGTGCGGATATCTCGAAAAAAGGACAAAATCAAAGAAAAAGGGCAAAACCGAGCACGAGATATGGAAAGAGGATTTAAAAGCCGAAGCCGAGGAAAAATTCGTCAAAGAAAAATATATTCGAAGAAAAGCCCTTGGATCATTTCAAGTTTACATAATCAGTCCCTTGGAAGCAGTTTACAAACTTGGCAGAAATAGTCCCTCATAATTTAATCCCATTCCAAATTAAATCCTAACTTTAAATCTTAACCTTATCACTAAAACCTAAAACTATTAAAAACCCACAAAACCAAACCCAATCCATTTCCAAAACCCCTAGCCCAAAATACATCAGCCCACTCTTTAAATTAAACCCGGATTCATTTTTAACCCGAATTCCCAATACCCAACCCGGTCAATACACCTAATTGGGTCGAACAATAATAAATATGCCCAGTTTTGCCCGCCAATTACTGTTTACTCTTCTTCCCCACATTTACCTTGACCTCCACCTTATTTACCCCCACTTTTAATTGTTCTAGAAGGTCTGACACATTTGACAAGAGGGAATGACAGCGTGGCTAATTGGAAGCATTTCATTGGTCGAACCACATCATCATTGGATCCAAGGGCTACGGATTGTTGATTGGAGGCCAAGGATAGATCAAGGGCTGTGATTTGAAGTCTTGAAGCTTCCAAGGGAAACCCTAGCTCCTCAGCAGGCTATAAATAGCCCCTCTCTCTCATAGCAGAAATGTTAGTTAGTAGGTTAGATTTTTAGGTTTAGAATAGGATTAGTGTAATGGTAGAATAGTTATGTTTAGCTTATTGTAGCTTATTGTTATTTTCCTCTTCAGTTCTCAACTCTGTACTCAAATTTCAGTTTTTACTAAAGGTCAATGTAAGTCAAACTGCTTATTTAGCTTAATCTACTGCTTATTTTATGCTTATTGATGTATTTCCTTGCTTTTCATAGTTACTTGTAGCTTTAATATAGTTATGTGTTCACTTGTTCAAGTTCTACTTAAAAAACCATAAAAGACCAAAAAATTAGCTTATTAAGTGTAGCTTATTTCTAGTGCCTTAACATAGAAGAAAAGTTGTTTTTAGAGTTCAATATACCTAGATAAGAGTCTGTTGTTCTCATTTATAGCTTAAAATAGCTTATACTAGTACTAAGCTCAAAAACAGTCCTAAAAGTGGTGTTTGGCACAGTTTCAGTTATGGGTTAAAATGGATCAAACAATGAAGCTACTGTTCATTTGCAGCTTTTGAAGTTTTAATCTAGTCTAAACTCAGCAATATAAGTAGTTGGTAGGAGTTTTTAAGCTTATTTAAAGGTTTGACAAGATTTGAGTTGGTGTCACTAGTTAAGTTAAAAAAATTGCTCTTATAAGCCTCTCATAAGCTCAAGCTCAATCTGTCTTTATTTTTGGAGTTTTATAGTTTAAACTATTGCATTTAGTGGAACTTTAATAGATGGTACTAATTCATTGGGTTTTAAAGTGTTTTGGTCCAATTTAGTTGCACTGATTGTATCAGTGTACAAGGTCCGCACTTGCAGTTCAGATTTGCCCCATATAGCCTTTGTTTTCCAATTTTCATTTGTTCAAAAAGGTCTTAATAAGCTGAGATTTGGTATAGTGATACTTTAGTTGCTCTTGTTGCTATTCCCCATTTTTAGAATTTTTCTAGCTCAGCCTTTGGTTGGCTTATTAGGGCTGCTAAACTACCTCAATGCATGTATTTCCCCTGCACCTCAGCCACATCAGCAGCTTATTTGCTTTTAGTAGCTTGATTTGGAAGCTTAATTTCTTTTAGCAAGTGCTTATTCTGCTTCCCATAGAGTATTTAGATCCCCTTTAGATCCCTTAGCTTATTTCAACCTTAGTATAAGCTATTAGTAGCTTATTAGACCTTTTTCCTAGTTTCTATAATCTGATCTCCTTATTTGAGCCTTTAATCTGTTCCCTTTAGATCTTTCTGAGCTTACTGTTAGCTTTTTGTGGTAACTTCTTTTATAAATATAGCTTATTTCCCTAGTGCTTAATCCGTTTCTAAAAGAAAAAAAAATAGATTTAGCAAAAAGGGTGTGGCTGGGATTCGAACTCTGGTCTGTAAACCAGTCCACACCTCACACACACATCACACCCAACTGCCCTTGGGTCTTCTTTGTTTAGAATTCTCCCTAGTTTATTAGTTAACCCTTGTTTTCCATATTAGCTTATTTTAATTGTTTTGCTTATTACTGCTTATTAGGAACTGCTTATTCTTCAATTTTATTTTTCTTATCTTTATCATAGTTTAAAGTAATTTCTATAAAAAATTCAGATTTTTCTAAACTGTAATATTTTTACTCATTTAATTAGTTTAAATTAGTTTTTAATTCATAGAAAATTAAATATTAATAAAAAAAATACAATTCTTTTTTATAAAATTTTCTTTTAGTATTTAGCACTTAGGAAAAATTAATTTTCACCCGTAGATTTAGTATCTCATTAATTTCACTTTTATTCTCGGGATTAGCCCGGGAATGTGCGGTTTTAGATTTCCCTTTGCGTTTTTAGATACGTATGCCTTAGATTTACATTTCCCTTGCCTTAGTTATTGTTTTTAGTTAATATTTTATTATCTTAGTTTATAAATCCCAAAAATCTCTCTTTTACACATTCACTGCACGTTTCACGAACCCGAAATCACAATTCCATTCAATCTTCGTCGGGACAACGAACTCGGGGTTTTACATATTTCTTGTGTAATTCCTTTGAATATAATTGACACAAATCACCACCTTACTGGACTGACCCTTTTTTGTCCTCTTCACCTTCTTTGTAGGTGAAGGTACTAGAGAAACAGCGTTCTCCCCCTGGATAACCTCTTGCGTGTAGTTAGTCAGGGCAATGGGTTGTACCTCAGTGAAGCCACTAGTGAAATTGGTCTTATGTAAGACGTCAGGTTTCATACCTAAGACGTCAGGCCTCACATAGTCAGAACCAAGAAGGTCCTGAAGCACACAGGAAATAAACCTAGGATAAGACAAGTGTTTTTGCCTAGATTTTCCTGAGAGCTTAGCAACAAGGTCACGGAAGATAATACCTCCGATATCTATTTTTCTACCCTCCAAGAGACTGAACAACATCAATTGTTGTGATGAGTTCAATTGTTCAGTGGAGGATTTATTCCCCCCAAGGACCTGAATGACGAATGTCATCAGGATCCTCTAAACTGGGTGGAATCAGGTTTTGAAAATTGGAGCCTTCTCCAATAAGGCTCCAGCGGACAACTCAGGACGTTTAGGGTCATGAGATCCCAAGAAGATCAACTCTCCCTTGACCTCTTGATCAGTCGGATTGGGCTCAAAAGCCTCAGCAAAATCAAGACCAGTGGCCTTGATGAAGTCATTGTAACCCAGGGAGAGGGTCCTTCTCCCATTCATCACTGTGAAAGTGATGATGGATTCTTTGGTGTCTTTTGGGCTAGTAGCCACAGCAGTACACCAGAATTCCCTCAAGTAGTCATGGTAGATAACTG
Organism: Artemisia tridentata subsp. tridentata; assembly: GCA_021014915.2. Classification (NCBI taxonomy): domain Eukaryota; kingdom Viridiplantae; phylum Streptophyta; class Magnoliopsida; order Asterales; family Asteraceae; genus Artemisia; species Artemisia tridentata. The sequence continues at coordinate 407,319,725 of CP139507.1, forward strand.
AGGGGGTCTTGGTAAATGCTTTTGCAAGAAAACAGTTTTGAAGATATTTCATCACGTTCTTGTAAGCATGGAACTTTTGTGGATAGGAAAAGTTTCCCACCACATTGTTCTTTGTGAGGTCTACACCCTCTAATATGAAATCCACATTAGGGGCGTATGTGATAGCATTAGAAGAAGCCATTTGTATTGGTAGGTCTGGGTTAACAAATGATTCTGGGTTTCTAAAGCCTAAGAACACACACACTATTAGTTTTGAGAGAAAAAATGGGCATAATTTGCTTAAGATTTCTAATAGACATGTGTGTTGTTATTTTGGTTGGAGTATTTATAGGGAAGTGAAGTGGAGGGTATTTTAGGCATTAAGCGGATTTTATTTATTCAAAAAGAATTTTTGGAAACTGTTTTGAATAAAATGTTTTGGGATCCGCATTTAATGCCAACACTCCACTTTCCCTGGTTTGGCGCAACAGTCAAGGTGAACAGTTGAGCAGTTCTGCAAAAGTGTAATTTGCAGAGATGAGTCATCACATATCTGTAATATGATTGGAGAGGCATTTAATGCCAAGTGGGAATGTGGTGGCCCAGAGGTGGAAGCCAGAAAGGCAAAAGAACAAATATTCTTATATTAAATAAGAATTCAGTTACCAACCTCGGACATTTACTAACTAGATACTTAGAGCATTTAAGTTAGTATTTAATGTCTCTTGAGGACCCTGAATGAATTTTCATTCAGTGAACCTGATTGTCAGGACTTGGGTTTAGTCACTGATGGTTCTAGTGTTCAGGAATTTGGGTCTAATTTCTGAGGGTCAAGGGTTCAGGAACTTGGGTTTAGTTCCTGAGGACCAAGAATTCAGGAACTTGGGTTTAATTCCTGAGGATTAAGAATTCAGGAACTTGGTTTTAGTTCCTGAAGTTCAGTGACCTTTCTCACTGAAGAACACATTGAGTCAGGGACTTGGGTTTATCAGAATTTACACATATTTGGATGGAGTCAATCAGTGGACTGATTCTCAATATCCAACATTACTAGTTCAGCTTTCAGTCTGGTGAAAGTTGGTTCATCCAATGGCTTGGTGAATATATCAGCTAGCTGATATTCAGTAGGAATGAAGTGTAATTCTATGTCACCATTCATGACATGGTCCCTGATGAAGTGATATCTAATATCAATATGTTTTGTTCTCTGATGAAGAACTGGGTTATTTGAGATGGCAATTGCACTTGTGTTATCACAAAAGATGGGAACCATCTTGTACTGAATTCCATAGTCACTAAGTTTACTTTTCATCCAGAGTACATTTGCACAACAACTTGCTGCTGCAACATATTCAGCTTCAGCTGAGGACATGGCAACTGATTGTTGCTTCTTAGCACTCCAACAGACTAGTTTTCCACCAAGAATTTGGCAAGAGCCTAAGGTGCTTTTTCTGTCCATGTTGCATCCAGCATAGTCAGAATCTGAGTATCCTTTAAGATCAAGGCCTGAACATTTTGGATAATATAATCCAAGGTTTGGAGTACCTTTCAGGTACCTGAATATCCTTTTCACAGCAGTGATATGAGTCTCTCTTGGGTCAGATTGATATCTGGCACATAAGCAGACTGAGAATTGGATATCAGGCCTTGATGCAAGTAAATACATCAGTGATCCTATCATTCCTCAAAAAAGAGTTTGATTCACTGGTTTTCCAGTAAGATCAGGACCAAGGTTGTTTGGGGGTACCATGGGAGTCTTGACTGAGGCACAGTCACTGAGCTCATACTTATTCAGTAGGCTTTTGACATACTTCTCTTGACTGATAGAGGTTCCTTTATCAGTCTGCTTGATTTGTAGACCAAGGAAGTAAGTCAGTTCTCCCATCATGCTCATTTCAAATTTCTTTGCCATTAGTTTTTCAAACTGTTTGCAAAGTTTATAATTTGTTGAGCCAAAGATGATGTCATCAACATACACTTGTACAAGTATGACATCATTATTTGCCTTGTAGATAAATAATGTGCTGTCTATCTTGCCTCTGACAAATTTGTTTTGGATCAGGAAGGCTGAAAGAGTCTTATACCATGCCCTGGGAGCTTGTTTCAGTCCATAAAGGGCTTTGTTAAGCTTGCAGACATGGTCAGGAAACTCATGGCTTTCAAATCCAGGAGGTTGCTGAACATAAACTTCTTCTTTCAGTGAGCCATTTAAGAATGCACTTTTAACATCCATTTGGTACACCTTGAAGTTCATGTATGTAGCAAAAGCAAGGAAGATCCTGATGGCTTCCATCCTTGCTATTAGTGCAAATGTTTCTTCATAGTCAATGCCTTCTTGTTGATTATAGCCTTTGGCTACAAGTCTGGCTTTATTTTTAATGACTATGCCATTTTCATCAGATTTGTTTTTAAATACCCATTTCATGCCAATGACTGAAACATCTTCAGGACATTTGACCAAGGTCATTACCTTGTTTTTGTCAAATTGTTCTAGTTCGTCATTCATGGCTTGAACCCAACTTGGATGTTTTAGTGCTTCCTTAACACTTTTGGGTTTAATTGTGGAAATGAAGTCTACAAATAGGCATTCATTGGCTGAGGCTGCTCTCAGTTCAGCAGCCATGCTTCTTGTGAGCATGCCTTCAGTAGGCTCACCAATTATATTGACAAGTTCTATATCCTGAGACCTAGTCCAACTGTCCTGAGGTCTTGGAAACTGATTAGAACTTGTAGTGGCCTGATGGGTAGGATCGGGATCAGACACATGATGTTCTTCAGCATCTTGAGTGTCTGAGTGGGTTGACTCGTCACTGAGATTGTTTAGTACCTGAGCACTTTGTACTGACTGGATGAATTCATCAGTATTTTGTGCTTCAATAAACTCAGTGATGGTTGGGTAAGCAAGGTTGTGGGGAATGATGTAATAGGAGATGTCAGCATTTGTATGGTACTGAATGGAAGGACCATTATCAGCATGATGTTCATCAGGAGGGTATCTTGATGATTCATCAATACCTATCTCTTCCACTGAGTTGTTAGAGACACTGATTGCATCAGTGCTCTCATCAAAGGTAACATGAAATGTTTCCTCAGCATGTTGTCTCCTAGCGTTGAACACCCTGAAGGCCTTTGAGACAAGGGAGTATCCTAGGAAGTATCCATCATCAGCTTTGGCATCAAATTTTCCTAAGTGATCCTTGTTATTATGAATAAACACAGGACACCGAAAGACATGAAAGTAGCTGATGTCAGGGATTCTTCCCTTGAATAACTCATAAGGAGTTTTGCTATGTCTCTTGACAATGATGGATCTGTTTTGTGTGTAACAGGCAGTCTTTACTGCTTCAATCCAAAAGTGTTTGGAAAGGACTGATCCATTTAGCATTGTCCTAACTGCTTCAATGAGTGTTCTATTTTTCCTTTTAGCCACCCCATTTTGTTCAGGTGTGTAGGGTGAGGAAATTTTTTGTGAAATGCCTTTCTCATCACAGAAACATTCAAGTTCATAATTTTTGAACTATGTTCCATTGTCAGTCCTAATCTATTTGACTTTGATGTCATTCTGATTTTCAATGTTCCTGACAAAGGACATAATTGTTTCAGCTGCCTGACTCTTTTTGATCAGGAAGTATACCGAAGTGTATCTTGAGTATTCATCCACAATGACCAGAGTATACTTCTCATGGTTAATGGATCTAGGACTAATTGGTCCAAATAGATCCATATGGAGAAGATGAAGGCAGTTTCTGATGGAAAAGTTGGTTTTGGTTTTAAAGGATGCTCTGTGATGTTTACCTTTTTCACAAGCTGAGCATGGTTTGTCCTTTGAAAACACAAGAGATGGTAAGCCAAGGACCTTGTTTTGTTTTACAAGGTTGTTTATGTTTTTGAAGTTTAGGTGGGAGAGTCTCTTATGCCAAAGCCAGTTGAGAGTATCAGTGGCCTTGGTAAAGAGACAAGTTCCATTCTGAGTCAGACTGGACATGTCTAACACATAAACATCATGCATTCTTGGTGCAATAAGGACAACTTCCTTATTAGCATTGAAGATGATTCCTTGTTTATCATCAAATTGAACTATGTATTTCGCATCACATAGTTGACTGACACTTATCAAATTGTATTTTAGACCATTTACATAAGCTATCCTAGTAAAGACTATACCATTGCAGTTTACTGAACCATAACCTTCAGTGAGACATGATGAGTTATCAACAAATATCACTTTGGGTCCTGATTCATCCACATACTTGTGCAGATACTCCTTCACACCAGTAATGCTCCTTGAACATCCACTATCAAGATGCCAAACAGGATCCCTGGCATGTTTCTGCACAAATGGTAAACTGGGCCAGTTCTTTCTAGGACTCCACTTCTTGGAGGGCTTAGCTTTGAGGGTCTTATTAACATTTTCAAGTGATTTATGGTCAGTGGTGGAGTTGACTGAGCTACCACATATTATGCATTTGATTGCTGATGTAGACTCAGTGGACTGAGAGGCTAACTTTGTCATACCTCTACTGGCCTGAATGGCCTTACCACGTCCTGAGGTGTTATGAGTGGAACTTCCACTATTTTCACAACAATTGTCAATTTGACAATCCTTAGGATGGTGGTCATTGAACCCACAGTAAGGGCAAGGTACAAAAGGCTTTGCCTTTTGTTTCTGTTTCTGTTTAGAATCAGAAGGATAGTTTAAAGACTGAGCTTTAAGACTTGCCATGTTTGATGTGACTGAATGTGTTTTATGATCAGAGGTCCTGTGATCATCTTTTTTGCAAATCGTGCAATAAAGAATTCTATAGCAATCATTAGTGATATGATTGGTATAGTTACATAGTTCACATCTTTTCAGGGGTTTTTTGGGTTTGGGTTTGGTCTTTGAGGAAGCTGTTTTTTGTTCCTTCTTGGATTGAGAGGGTTTCTCAGAAGATGCAATCTTCTCTCCCAGCTTCCTGACCATTTCAGCCAACTGATCAAATTTTGAATCAGGGCTTTGGGTTGTTACTTCAGAAGGGACTGAAGTTGATGAGTCATCAGTATTTACTGAGACTTCAAGGGTTGGACTCTTCAGGATGGTTGTTCCCATTCCTGATCTCTCCTTTGAAGAGTGTGGTGAGAAGACCATTGGTGGGAGGCCTGATTTTGGTGCAGCACCCTGAAGGGTATTCAGTGGAGGAAGTGGTGGATATGATTCTGATTCAGACTCATTCACTGACTCAGTATTACTGAGTTGTTCAGTGAGTTCAAGCTTACTGAGTTGTTCAGTAAGTGCAAGCATATTTTTCAAAGCCTGACTTTCAGGAAGCAAGATCTTTCCAGTCTCAAAGTTTGGTAACTTACTGACTGGGTTGTCCCTGACAATCCAGTCATTTGACTTGGGAAGCATTTCTTGCTCAAAAGATATGCCAGCTGGAACAAAGGTCAGTTCACTGGGACTTACATAGGGGTTAACCATGTGATGGTCAATTCCTATAGTTTTCTTAGGGATTAAACCCACAGTATCAAAGACCTTGGGGTTCTTTTTGGTCCAGCCTTGGATGACAGCTTTTTCTTTGTTAAGTTCAGTTTGTAGGGCTTGGTTTTGTTTCAAAATTTCAGTGTTCTGAATTTGTAGAGTTATTGTTTCTAATTTGGCTTGCTTTAGTACAAGCAATTCATCTTTACATTTATTCAATTATGACACTATGTTGTTATATTTTGAACACATGTTAAGCCTTTGTTCCTCAACAAATTTAAGATCTACACAAATATAATTCATGTAAGACTGCTAATCAGAATCATCATTCATAGAAAGTAAAGTGTTTACCTTCTTCATGGTGATGTTTACCCACTCTCCATTTCTTGCATGGCTTTTCCCAACAGCCACCTGATCACCTTCAGAGAGTGCCATCAGTGCACTCACTCTAATTTCCTCATCTGAGGAGACCTTTCATCATCCCAGTCATAAGCTTCAGCTACTAAAACCTTATTCTTTGCCTGAACAGGTTTGGGTGTTTGAGCAGCCTGAGACATAAAGGGATTAGTTTCAAGAATTGTAAGTTTAGCCTTGGCTTTCCTATATTTTGCTTCAAAGTCTTTTTGACCCTTGTTTTGAAATTGTTGGGTCGACTGAAACATTCTAGGTTGAAACTTGTTAGTTCCTGAGGAACTATTTCCTGAAAATTTGTAAGAAGGTTCTGAGGTAGTTTTAGAATAGCAGTCCCTAGCAAAATGACCCTTTTTACCACAGTTAAAACATTTAGTGGTTTCATTTGCTTTTCCTTTAGAAAAGTTGGACTGGTTTCTTTTGATGAAACGTTTTGAACTAGCAACGAGTGCCCTCTCTTGGAATTCCAAGTTTAAATCTTTTACTTACTCATCACTAGTCCTTTCATCAATTTCATCCTCAGAATCTTCTTGGAAATCCTGCACAACACCATTAGTATATAAAGCAGTTGAAATGGGTGTGGAGGTTAAGGCCTTTTTGGACTCAAGAGCTTTTGAGTCAGGATATCTCCTTGAGATCAAGTTGTCCTCATAGACAAATTTCCCATAGATTTCAGGGAGCTCAAGGGTCTGAATGTGATTAGCATTCCTCAGGCCTTGTGAGAAGTTTAGCCACTTCTCAGGGAGACTGTTGACAAAGCCAACATTTGTCTCATGCTTAGATAATACTACACCATCATTTGATAGTTCGTTTATCAAAGTCTTGTATTTGGTATAAGTCTGAGAGAGACTTTCAGAGTCTTTTGCCCTGAAAGTATTATACTCAAGTTTAAGGTCCATGACCCTGTTTTCCTTGGTATCTGAGGGGCCCTCAAAGCTATTAACCAAGTCATCCCAAGTTTACTTGGCTGTTAAATAGTTGATGACTGATTCCATTATATCGTCAGGAAGTCAAGATATAAGGATGCTTTTAAGGCGCTGGTCTTGATTGACCACCCTCCTCTCATCAATGGTCCACTGTGCCTCAGGCTTGTTTAGCCCTGCAGCAGTCTTAGGGACAAACGGGCCATCCTTGATACAGGTGATGTAGTAAGGTTCCATACCAGTTAAATAGCAAATCATACGTTTTTTCCATTTGCTAAATTTTCCAGCTTCTAGTCTGGGTGCAACAGCAGAATAGCTGCCACCCTTTTTATCGACCAGCTGGGGTACATTAATATCAGCCATAGTAGGATCTTGGTTTTAAAAACCTTGAGCACTCTTGGTTAGTTTTGAAAGATTTTATAAACTAGAGGCTCTGATACCACTTGTTGTTCCCTTAACACTCTTAGAGTTAACTAGAAAGTTAATCTATTCGTGTTTATGACTAATACAATGTTATGATTAATTCTAACAGATTAATGAAAACGTAAAAGTAAAAACACACAAGTATTTTTCAACGTTTAAATTCTTATTAGAAATGAATCAAAGAATCTATTACCCAAGTGTTTTGCGGAACAAACACTTGGGATTGAACAGACAAGGTATGGTGGTGTCTCCTATCTAAACTCAAGCTTTGCTTTGAGTGGTAACAATTCAACCCACTGAGCTATCTCAGGGATACGTTACTCTTTATAGGAGAGAAGTTGCTTTGTAAAAGTCTAAGCTTTCAATGTACAAAAAACCCACAACTTCTCTCCTTTTGAACCTATTTATACACAAGTATAAAAGAGTAAAAGTGATTAAAAAACTACAACTTGTTGAAGCAAGTGTGTCTGACAATTACAATAGTAATTGTCATTTCCAAGAACCAATGGGAATGGACTATAAAGTCTTTAGGAGTGGTTGGTCTGACACTCCATGACTTTTAGCCGTCTTAGGGAAAGTTTCTTCCTGACAAGATAAGATTTGATCTTATCTTAAAACTCTTCCCATATGATGTGCGGTGTTTTGTAACCTTACAACAGGTTTTACCTCTCGAGGGATCTCAAGAGGCTTACAACCCCACCAGGCAGTGTACCTGACCGATGTAGTATAGTGTAGTGGTAAGTACGGGGGATTGATCGTTCTCCACAGGGAATAGTGTTCGTTAGGTATGAAAGGCTACTCTAATTAGGTCTAAGGGTTGAGGAAGATTCTTTTTTATGTTTTTATAATTTTATGAAAGCAAGTAAAATCTCGGGTTTTGAAGGAGTGGGCGGAATTAGTTGCTAGTCAACTAACCCAAATGACTACGAATGCAAATAAATTAAAATAACAAAAATGAAATGTGGTGAGAAACTTATGTGTAGAGAAATGTGTTTACTTAGATTTCCTTACTCCCTAACTATCTTTTACCGGTTAATTAGTGTGTATTAGTCGCGTGGATGAGGGGTGTATTCCTTAATACCATTCGTGGGGTGGCGTACTTACTTCCCCAACTCTACAAGCTCCTACTTCACTCCTATGTCGAGCCGGCTAGGAAGCTCCTAACATGGGATCACTAGAATTCGCTTGTGCATTAAATACAACCATAAAAACCTTTAGTACGCGTTTGGTTCATGTTTCTTAAGACGTTCAAGCAAGTTACCGAATAGGAAGTTAGCCAGTTTTCTTAAGCCTAACATAGATAAACAATCATCCAATACAACTAACAACACACTAACAACCAATAATCAATAGCTAGGTTTCATTAGATCTAAGCAAACACAAGATAAAATTAGCCTAACATGTTAAACAAAAGACAAGCATAAGATAGAATCAAACAACACATAGACATATTGAATGATTAATTGATAACTTATCTTTCAATGAAACATGGAAGATCTCAAGGCAAAAAGCCCTGAAAAAGTAGCTAAAATCGTCTTAGGGTTTTATCCCAAAATTCCACACACTAAGCTCTCCCTCAATGACAAAAGATTAGAAAACTATATATAGATTTTTGGATCTGACGGCGTCACCTTATGGAGTGTGACGCCGTCACCTCGCCGCTTTTAGGGTTCCGGGTGACCTTCTTGACGCCGTCCCTCTTTAGCTCTTCAAAAATCCATTCTGGCCTATCAAGGCTTGACGCCGTCTAATCATGAACGTGACGCCGTCCCCTTATGATTTAAGCCGTGACGCCCTTGATTTAGTTAAAGCGTGACGCCGTCAGAATTCTCATGCTAACTCACTGGCCCGTCATGAGTAAATTTCACATCCCACTTTTCTTGCCAAGGCATGACGCCGTCAAGAGATGATTCTGACGCCGTCAAAGGTAAATTTCAGCCGATTTTGAGACTTTGTCGTATTCTTCACTTTAATGCTCCAAAAACGTCCAAAATGCCTCCTTTTCCAGATTTCTCCTCAAAAGTACCTAAAATGACAAAAGGAACGATTTAGGGCAATATTTGATCAAATAAATACGATTTCGGGCTTAAATGACCCCTTAAAAGCGGTACACTTTTCGCCTCATCAAATACCCTTACACTTGAGATTTGCTTGTCCTCAAGCAAATGCGCTTTTATTCTAATCAAAATACAAGTTAGGGGTCATTTAATGCTAACATAAAAGTAATTACAACAAATAATCGTTCCACTTCAATCATAATAAGCACGGAGATTACAAACTAGCACCTCACAAGTAGTGTTTAGATACTCACATCTCTCAAGTGTCATCAAAATAAATCTCATAAATGAAAACGGAAAATATCTCTCACTACCTGTCATAGCAAATAGATTACCATAGGCTTGGGAAAGGATCGAAAACCTCCTCCACTAGGCGTAAGCACCTAAGATAAACTATCAAAGAGGGCTTTTAAATGGGTTATAACGTTAGGTGTAGGGAAAAGGAGAACACGGTTTTGTTGGATAAAGGATGTTTTACTGGTGGCTAGTTAAAGATCTTGATCAATTACATGTACTATACAATGTTGCTAAGCCAAGACTCGACTCGATCTTAAGCTAAAAACGAAATAACAAAATAACAAAAATATAAAGCAAACATAAAATGAAACGGGATGGTAGTCCGTATGTTTTTTTCTACTTTTCTTTTTCTCATTTTTTTTGTGTTTTTCTTGATTTTTTTTTTTTTTTTTTTTTTTTTTTTTTTTTTTTTTTTGCATACACTCTTGCCCTACCATCCAAAATAATACATCATAGGGGCATTGCATCCCCTTACACTTGAATTTTTACATAACTTTACAAATAACTATTCTAATGACTCGAATTAAGATAATTGAAAAACTTGGAGTACTTTTAAAATATTTAGCACATATGGGGGTAATAAATGATGTTCTTCCCCATTACTCCATTATACTAGTACTTTACCCATGAGTCCCAATCGTCCCAAAACAATATGTACAAGGATATGACTCGACTTAGCAACCATGTAATCAACTAGATAATTAACTTGGGTTTAAACAAATGTTGTAACAATAATGCACTAAAAATGAGTGCATACAAGGTAGGCTAAGGCGATTTGGGTGTACATTTTAGTGGGGTGTAACAAATTCTTCCTTTAAGTAAAATGCTTAAAGGTCGAAACGAAAAGATAGGCTCTGAGGGGTGTACTAGGGGTATCGTGTACTAAAAATGAGTACAACGCAAATGGTGTGGGAGAATTACTTGACCAATGTAGCCAATGTAATTATAACAAAAACACAGGTGTAAAACAATGGGTTAATCCTAATGCCTCTTATCATGTAGTAAATCTAACTACACGAATGTAGTCTCACTTGTGGCCTCGGAATGGTCCTAACGCAAGTTCTAGAATCTAAGTGCTACCGGTACACACATCATAGCATAAATGCTTTTCCTACCAATTCTAGGGGCGAACCTCACATATTTGGGGTGGAAAAATTTTTTTTAGTGGTACGGTTTTTGTGCTAGTCATATAACTCCTATCCATGAGACGCTCATTAAAACTAAAGTTTCACTCCTATATGTTGTAAAAAATTTTAAATTTGGCACTAAAATTACCCTAATCAAGTATTTCTCTCAGTTTTATTACACATCTATTATTAAACAAACAAAAATCAAGCGCAATTGCATTCTCTAAAATCGTACTTTTACCCTCCCCTTACACTTAAGATGAACATTGTCCCCAATGTTCAAATAACAAGATGTAAAAGCATAAAGTAAAAGAATGAAATCAAATACTCCCCTGATTCGCTCGTTGGATAGTGAAATCACACGGTTAAATCTTCCTCCAAAGAGAGTGTTGAAGCTCCATGACTAATGCATCGCCATAAGCTTGATTCCATAAACATCTCCTTGTCCAAAATAACCTGTTAAACCTGAGAAAACAAACACGAAAACCTGCATAACATCGGCGGGATAAAATCTATATATAAGGATATAATGCTTGTGGAATGATAATTTTGCAGATTCCTGGAGATTATAAGTTGGAGATTTTAATAAAAACTTTTTATGAAAACAAAACTTTCAAAAATTTCTAGAAATTAAATCTGACGCCGTCAGGTTATAACCCCTGACGCCGTCAGAAATGACCTGACAAAAATTTTCATTTTAAGTTTCCGGAAAATTTCTGGAAAAACCTTTACCTTACTTCCTGGAAATCCTGCAAAACATCACTATGACTCGATACAAGCATTTGACTCAAACAAATACTAATATGTATGCTAATTTATTATTATTACGATTCATGTTCATTTGTGTTCTAATAAACCGATTTAGATTTCCCTTACACTTATCTTTTGCAAAATACCTTTATATGTAGTTAAGACGAAGTTAAAAACAAAATAAAGCATTTTCACAATTTAGTTTTTAACATGAATCAATAATAATAAAAATTAAACACACATACGGGAAATAAAATCAAACAAGCAAATAAATAAACACACAAAGCAAATAAAACAAATAAAGCTTGGGTTGCCTCCCAAGAAGCGCTTGTTTTTGTTCGAGTCATGAGCCTGACTCTACCCTTATTTAATGGATAAAGGAGAGGTTTTCCCTACACTTAGGATTAAGTGCGGGTGATAGTAGCGATACACACCAGCTCGGTAGGAGTATGCCACGTGAGGAAAGAGTGGTGGATGAATTATATGCTCAAAGGGGTGTGCTCCTTTCATCATAACCTTGCCTAGTTCACTTTGGTCAATGGGTGATTTTGAGTTTCCTCCTAAAAAGGGATCATCTTCTATCAACTTCGAGAGACTCCTAGTTGGGAATCCATCTTGACCTAATAAACCCGGTTTAAACCCATAATGTTTCTTGTGATCAATCATGAATGGGTGATGTAAGTATGTAAGGTCAAGGTTCACTCCTATGTTAGCTTCCTCTCTACAAGGCCTATAGTCTACTACCTTAATCTTAACACTACCCGGACTACATGGTTTGATGGGTGGATCGGGACCTAATTCAATTCCTAAGTTCACATCTAAGGATGGAAAATTAGGTAACGGTTTTGGTTTAGGCTCTGGTTCATCAAAACTAGGAACTTCCATAGGACTAAAAGAAAGGTTGTGATCACTAAAAGCATTCAAACCTATTTCTTCTAGTTGTGTTTGGTCCAAGGGCTCTACCTCTATTGGGGTTCCTATAGTCTCCTCAACTTCTTCTGGGTAAGTCACGGGCGGTGTGTGTGCCTCAAATGATGGTAGGACTTGTGGAGTACTTGGTGGGCTTATGTGACTTACCTCATCATTCCTTGTGTCAAGATCACCTATATCCTCATCATGTGTTTTAGTAGAATTTAAACCTAACATTTTCCCTAATATCTCAAGTGCTTCTCTAGGCATCTCAACTTCTATATCCGAATCATAAGGATCATCCTTAATATTCTGACTACTATATTCAAATTGCCCAAAACATTCATCATGTGTTTCTTGAGATTCATCGTCATCGATCATAAAACCTAGGTCTTTTTGATCAATGTGATCATGTTCGGCTAAATCCTCCATCACATCAAGGTCACCTATGTGTTTGTTTTGTACTATGGCATTACATGACAACCACTTAGGTATCTCAACACTAATGTATTCATCCCCAAACAAACTTGTTTCATGATCCAGGAAATTTATATTCAATTGACTTGTACTAACTTTTGTTGGGTTGTCTACCCTATAATAATATTGGGCACAATCTTCTATGGCATCCCATGCTTCTTCAGCACTTAATTCCCTAAAGTCCCCATTGGCAAAATCATCAATGCGCATTTGGTCATTTTGGCCAACACGATAGTAAAAGGTTCGGGTTAGGGATGCTAAAGCGAAACTATGATGAGGGAATTTTCGGAGTAAATTTCTAAAACGAGTCCATGCATCATATATGGGTTCATCTCGATATTGTTTGAAATTCGAGATGTCAATAGGGTAGAATGGCCTTTGTGGTTGGTGGTATGGTGGATTCGCGTACTCCATAATGGTGAACGGAAGAGTCAATGGAAATTACGAACAAACACACAAAGAAAAAGATAGACTAAAGAAAACCTAAAAATAAAAATAAAATCTTACTAGAAAGGAATCTAGCAAGTAGACCTATAAAATAAAAATTCAACCTAAACAATAACTATTCCCCGGCAGCGGCGCCAAAAACTTGATGTGCGGTGTTTTGTAACCTTACAACAGGTTTTACCTCTCGAGGGATCTCAAGAGGCTTACAACCCCACCAGGCAGTGTACCTGACCGATGTAGTATAGTGTAGTGGTAAGTACGGGGGATTGATCGTTCTCCACAGGGAATAGTGTTCGTTAGGTATGAAAGGCTACTCTAATTAGGTCTAAGGGTTGAGGAAGATTCTTTTTTATGTTTTTATAATTTTATGAAAGCAAGTAAAATCTCGGGTTTTGAAGGAGTGGGCGGAATTAGTTGCTAGTCAACTAACCCAAATGACTACGAATGCAAATAAATTAAAATAACAAAAATGAAATGTGGTGAGAAACTTATGTGTAGAGAAATGTGTTTACTTAGATTTCCTTACTCCCTAACTATCTTTTACCGGTTAATTAGTGTGTATTAGTCGCGTGGATGACGGGTGTATTCCTTAATACCATTCGTGGGGTGGCGTACTTACTTCCCCAACTCTACAAGCTCCTACTTCACTCCTATGTCGAGCCGGCTAGGAAGCTCCTAACATGGGATCACTAGAATTCGCTTGTGCATTAAATACAACCATAAAAACCTTTAGTACGCGTTTGGTTCATGTTTCTTAAGACGTTCAAGCAAGTTACCGAATAGGAAGTTAGCCAGTTTTCTTAAGCCTAACATAGATAAACAATCATCCAATACAACTAACAACACACTAACAACCAATAATCAATAGCTAGGTTTCATTAGATCTAAGCAAACACAAGATAAAATTAGCCTAACATGTTAAACAAAAGACAAGCATAAGATAGAATCAAACAACACATAGACATATTGAATGATTAATTGATAACTTATCTTTCAATGAAACATGGAAGATCTCAAGGCAAAAAGCCCTGAAAAAGTAGCTAAAATCGTCTTAGGGTTTTATCCCAAAATTCCACACACTAAGCTCTCCCTCAATGACAAAAGATTAGAAAACTATATATAGATTTTTGGATCTGACGGCGTCACCTTATGGAGTGTGACGCCGTCACCTCGCCGCTTTTAGGGTTCCCGGGTGACCTTCTTGACGCCGTCCCTCTTTAGCTCTTCAAAAATCCATTCTGGCCTATCAAGGCTTGACGCCGTCTAATCATGAACGTGACGCCGTCCCCTTATGATTTAAGCCGTGACGCCCTTGATTTAGTTAAAGCGTGACGCCGTCAGAATTCTCATGCTAACTCACTGGCCCGTCATGAGTAAATTTCACATCCCACTTTTCTTGCCAAGGCATGACGCCGTCAAGAGATGATTCTGACGCCGTCAAAGGTAAATTTCAGCCGATTTTGAGACTTTGTCGTATTCTTCACTTTAATGCTCCAAAAACGTCCAAAATGCCTCCTTTTCCAGATTTCTCCTCAAAAGTACCTAAAATGACAAAAGGAACGATTTAGGGCAATATTTGATCAAATAAATACGATTTCGGGCTTAAATGACCCCTTAAAAGCGGTACACTTTTCGCCTCATCACCATATCTTCCCGCCTTTCTTTCAGGCGTTGAGTTCTTCAGCCTTCAATCACTTAATGTTGTTGAGGAGACTGGGGTTCAGTGAGTTTTTGTCCAACACTCACTGAACCATCATCTTCTTATTTGGCTTAAGTCCTACTCAGGGAGTACCGCCTTCCTGAGTAGTGAATCCTTCTTTTTGAATTCGCCTTAAGCATCCTGAAGATGACTCACTGAGTGACTGTTCACTCAGTGACTTGAATTGTTCTCGGTTTGAGTTAACACTTAGTTAATTTGTGTCCAAATATTGTTTTAAGTATTCTTGGGTACTGATGGACCCAACACATAACCTCGATCATGGTGGCGGTGATGTGGCAAGTGGTCACAAGTGGTCGGTATTGCATCTCTTGGTGAAGCCGAGCAAAAGTTGCTTTATAGTTAGGGTCGTCCTTGAGATTTTAGGGGCCTTGGGCTCCATAATAAAGTCTTCAAAAATTATTGTTATATAAAAAGTGTCCGCGTTTTATAAGATATAATGCAAAATAGGCATTTAAACCTTCGATATATAACCAACTTAAGATGTATTTTCACATAAAAAGTATGTGTACACAGTACACATGTATATATATATATATTAGAAAAAATTACACGGATGGTCCCTGTGGTTTGCTCAGATTTCATGTTTAGTCCCTATTCCCTAACTCGTTTTATTTACGCCAGAGATACCTATTTTTGAAACCTTGTACTCATTTAGTCCCTATTTTAGATGTCCCGTTAGTTTAGCCGTTAAGTCACTAAATTGTGCGGGCATTTGTGTCTTTGCGGGTTATCTTTAATATAAATGCTACCCAACCCCACAGCTAATAGTTTTCATTTAATACCACAATCCAGACAATGGTTTTACCTAAGCTGACTCACTCCTCATACCAAAAGCTGAATATGACTTCCAGTAGCATACTTTGGTGTTGATTGGATGGAAATACATCCAATAATTCTAGCCACTACTACCACCCTTAACCGGCTGTCACGCCTCCGGCCAACCACCCGGCGTACCACCACCACAACCTAACCCCCACTAACAAAAACCGCTTTCAAACACCAATAATTCCATCCAAAATCGAACACAAAACACAAAAAGAATGGCCAGTACCACCAGTCCACCACCCCTAAAAATCAAACACAAAAGGTTGAACCAATGTATCCTTCGACGATGACTCGCCGGTCAACCACCAAACTCAACAAAACTCTGGTGCGCCACTAGATCTGAAAGAAAGAACCAAAGAAGAAGAAAGAATCTTGTATTGGAGTTAGAGAGAGAGATGAAAGAAAGAACCAAAGAAGAAGAAGAAGAAGATCGAAGTGAATAAATGTCTTTACCTTCACACTGATACGATTCATATTTATCTTTTTCTATTGTTTGGGTTTGTTTTTCATTATGTTTGAGTATAGGGACTAAATTTTATTTTTCTTTGCTATTTATTTGGAATGAATGGCTGATCAAATCAAGCAGAAAATTAAGGAATCCTCTTTCTAAACTTGTGTTCTTCTTCTTTATTGTTCCAACTCTATCAAGGGTATCAGAGCCATCTCGATCCCTTTTTTTCGGATTTCTATTCCAACTAGCCATGACCAACACTCGCAACCAGGAGATCGACAACACCCTCAAGTCCCACGACAAGGCCATCCTCGACATCCAAGCTGCCTTATCAGCCCTCATGAAGCAGCAGGAGCAGTCGTCCAAGCAACAGGATGAGATCTTGAAGGCGGTTCGTGATAACTCCATTAAGTCCTCAGGCGGTTCCTCCGGTTCCTTCTCTGGCGGTGATGCAGAATCACGAGGTACCAAACCCTTTCAGGTCGGTAAGATTGATTTTCCTAAATTCGCGGGCGTCGATGTGGAGGGGTGGATCTATCGTTGCGAGCACTTTTTCGCAATGGATGAGACCCCAGCTGAGATCAAACTTCGGTGTGCGGCAGTTCACTTGGAGGGCGATGCACTCCAATGGCACCGGGCCTTCATGAAGACACGGAATGCTACTGTTGCAGAAATCCCGTGGAATGATTATGTCAGATCTATTTCAGCGCGTTTCTCGAATGCCATGTTTGAGGACCCGTTAGAGGAGTTAGCATCTCTCGTTCAAACGGACGAGTTACAGACTTATAACACCTCCTTCGATGCCCTATTGAACAAGGTAACTCTAAGCGAAACTCAAGCAGTTAGCTTATATTTGAAGGGCCTTAAACCGGAAGTTAAGGGTCCGGTGAAAATGTTCAAGCCTCAAACACTACATGAGGCATATGGGTTAGCAAGAATTCAAGATATCAACAACAAGAGCTTGATGAATCAACTCAAGGGCGCTGAGGACGGGTCGCAACAGATCACGAGTGGGAATGAACATGCCAAAATAACACCCCCGGTTAATGCTTCAATACTTCCCTTGCTACCAACTCCAACAACCGAGCCAGCGGCTTCTAAACCGGGAACTCTTAGCTCAAAGTGTTTGACGAGTGATGAACTTGAGCTAAAAAGAGCAAAAGGGGAATGTTTCTGGTGTACTGAAAAGTTCATTCCGGGGCACAAGTGTAAGAAAAAACAACTTTACATACTTGAGGTGACAGAAGATAAGAAACAAGCTACTGAAGATGAAGACCAGGGTCCTGGATTCACTTTTTGAGGACAAAAAGTTGTTAAGCGGGGAGTATTGATACGATTCATATTTATATTTTTCTATTGTTTGGGTTTGTTTTTCAATATGTTTGAGTATATAGACTAAATTGTATTTTTCTTTGCTATTTATTTGGAATGAATGGCTGATCAAATCAAGCAGAAAATTAAGGAATCCTCTTTCTAAACTTGTGTTCTTCTTCTTTATTGTTCCAACCCTATCACACACAAATACCAAAGGCCTTTAAAATCCCATCACTATCATCGATGTATCCTCAACCTTATACCCATTTTTTAATAATATTGTTATTAAAATATAGACACAGTAGAAATGATTCTATTTTTCGTTTAGTTTTTATGTGTTGACTAAGAAATCTAATGTGGGTTTCCTTTCGTCTGAAAATATCACTGTCGAAGTGAAAGAACAAAAGGATATAATTAAATGTCGGCATTTAATATTAAGGCATATATAAGTCGACCAACCGAATAAAAACATGAACTCTATTATTTCAAACCAGTGTACTTAACACTTTATTTCTGAGAAATCTAAGCATCCAATGTACCAGCGGTGGTGGTGGTGACTTGTGGGGTGGTGGTGGCGGTGGGTGGTGGTGTTGGAGGCGCGTGGTGGTTGTTTGGGTAACTGTGATCAAATTTTGGATTTTGATTCTAGGGCTTACAGATGATCGGATTATTATAATTGGGATTTGGGATTATTAGAATTGGGATTTGGGTAACTGTGATGAGAATGGGAGAGAAATGAAAAGTCAATGGGGTTGGGTAGCATTTATATTAAAGATAACCTGAAAAGACATAAATGCCCTCACAATTTAATGACTTAACGGCTAAACTATCGGGACATCCAAAATAAGGACTAAATGAGTGCAAGATTTCAAAAATAGGTATCTCTGGCATAATTAAAACGAGTTAGGGGCTAAACATGAAATCTGAGCAAACCACAGGGACCATCCGTGTAATTTTTTCTATATAGTATTAGTGGGAAAATTTTTGAGCCTCTAAACTTTTGGGACCTGACGGTCGTTCACCTTTCACACCCTAAAGGATGGCCCTCGTGGTGGTGGCTTTGTTTCTGTTTTGTTTATGTTAGCTAATGAATAAATGTTGTTAGCTAATAATAAAATGTTTTTGTTTTGTTTTGGTAGTGATTCTTGTGGGATAAATGTGCACAAAATAATGAAAGATACAGCATGGCGCTTATGTGGTAACAACGGTCAATGGTCGCAATTATGTGTAAAAGGCAGCATTTTCTATATTCAGAATAAATGTATGTGTTGAGCTCTCTCGTGGGAGATGCTATGTGCAAAAGGCAGAGTTGAACATTGCTTTACACATATTATCTTTGGTGCGGACATCCGGGTTGGTCGGGTTGGATTATGTTTTAATCATTGAATACATCCTTGTAATCACAATATCAGCATTTGCACAATAAACTATCGAAAGGAAATGATAAGAAAAAAAAATGAAGTTGGTCATCATTGAAGAGTTGAAACCTTATTCTGAATATAGAAAATGCTGAAGGTTAGCAACAAGTAAACTTGTTATTAACGAAGGACTATGATGCTCATATAAGAGAATTTTGCTTTTGAAATTGTTTTTGAGCTCAAAATGGTGTTGGAGGGTCAATCCTATCCGAGTCAATTGGTTTTTATGATTATACAATCTGTCTAGTTTGTTAACTCTACACTTGTAGTGTTAATACAAATATCGTCCTAAAAACTTTATTTATATTTTACGATCTTTGCTATATTTTATTAATGACAATTATAGAGTTTATTTTTAGCAAAGCATAAATATAAGTTAAAGTCTTTTACATTTATAGTAATAAGCTTTTAAAACCCATCATATACATGCTACATGATCACTAGGATACATGTTACATACATATATACATTTACATGTTTTACATTTTAATTCCTAAAATGTAAATATATACATGACATCATGGCATATATCATTTAGATAGCTTGGTTGACTTTACATAATATTTTGGAAAGATTTAGAAGTAATGAGTTGGATTGTGTAAGATCTTGGTAAGATCTTGTAAGAGCTAGCTGTCATGTCCCGACGGAACCAAACAGCCATATGGGCGGAACCAATTATTTGGGTCCGCCAAATCCGTCACTTGTCTGCTAAGTTTTGCCTATAAATAGCAAGTTGATCATTCAAGGACAATCATCACTCACATAACATACATTGCATATATATTCTTTCTTAGTTTACTAACCTATTCAATCATTCATTTCATTTGTAGAGATATTTTTTTTGTAGCAAAGAGATCAAGCATCAAGGTTCAACACAGTGGTGTAAACCTTTAGTATAGTTACTGTGTGATTCATTTGTAGTTCACACATCATTGTTTATACCAAACATTCAGTAGTGATCGGTTAGTGTTTTAGTCCTCAAAACACATAGAGTGTCGGGAGTGGTTGTACCCTTGTAAAAAACTCGGTATTTAGCTTAGTACCGAAAAAAGGTTAAGCGACGTTGGGAGTGGTTGTACCCTTGTAAAGAACTCGGTATCTAGCTTAGTACCGGAAAAAGTGTAAGCGATGTGTAAAGGTTTTCTCCGCCTAGAAGGGAGCTTGTTTCTTAGTGAAGAAAAACTCTTGAGTTAGAGGCTCGAGGAGTGGAGTAGGGCAAGGAAGAGAGTCCTTGTAGACCGAACCACTATAAACATCCGTGTTCTGGTTTGATTGTTCTTTCCTTACTTTCTTTACTTATATTGCTTGATTATTTGCATTAGTTTGAAATCACGTTAAGTACTCAAAGCGAATAAATTTAAAAAGCGGTAAAAACTATTCAACCCCCCTTCTAGTTTTCCACAATTGACATCAGAGCTACGTTACTCAAGATTTTCAAAATATATTGTATTTTAAAACTTGAAACGATCAATGGATTTTGAAAACTACAAAGAAGGGCAGTCTATGCAAAGACCACCACTATTTGAAGCAAATAGTTTTATACATTGGAAAAATCGCTTTTAAACTTATGTGAAGTCAAAGGATATAGATCTATGGTACATCATTATAGAAGGAGACCATAAACCTATAATTAAGGATATATCAGGTGGTCGGGATGAGGGTACTTCTCTTACTCGTCATAGTGATGAGCAAAAGAAGTTGATTGCCAAAAACAATGAAGCTAAAATGATGCTTTATAATGCTTTACCTAGGAAAGAATATGAAAGAGTCTTTATGTGTAAAACCGCTAAAGATATTTGGCAATTATTAATTATCACTCATCAAGGGAACTCACAAGTAAAGGATAACAAAATTGATCTTCTTGTTCAACAATATGAACAATTTGCTATCCCTGAAGATGAGACCATTGATAGTGCTTTTGCTAGGTTTAATACTATTATTACCTCTCTTAAAGCACTTGACGATTCTTTTTCTAGTAAGAACTTTGTCAGGAAATTTCTTAGAGCACTTCATCCGAAGTGGAGAGCAAAGGTGACGGCCATTGAAGAATCCAAGGATCTTTCAAGCATGCAACTTGACGAGCTCATAGAAAATCTCAAAGTTCATGAGATGATCATGGAAAAAGACTCTGAGATAGTCAAAGGCAAAAAGGAGAAGTTAAAGTCCATTGCCTTAAAAGCTAGGGTAGAGTCAAGTGACGATAAAGTCTAGCTCAAATAGCGAAGACGAAGAGTATGCCATGGCCGTGAGAGATTTCAAGAAGTTCTTCAGAAGACGAGGAAAGTTTGTTAGACAACCTCGAGAAGAAAGGAAATCCCTCCGAAAAGACCGTGATGACAAGAAAGGCAAAGTGGATAGGAAGTGTTTTAGGTGCGGTGATTCTAGTCACCTAATTGGAGATTGTCCGAAGCCACCCAAGAACAAGACTCAACGAGCCTTTGTCAGTGGTGCTTGAAGTGACAGTGAAGATGATGACGAAGAGCCAAAGAATGATGAAGTTGCTCTTATGGCTCATGACTCTAACGAGGTACAATCTGACTCATCTTACTCCTCTATTGACGATGACACATTAGAAATAGAATATAACAAACTGTGTGAAATTACCCTTAAAATCATAAACAAAAATAAGTTCTTAAAAACCAAAAAGGAGTTTTTAGAAAACGAAGTCTATTGGTTAAAAGAAAAAGCTTTACGATTAGAAAAGGGTAAAGATGTTAAAGAAACATGTGTGTCTTGTCAGTAACTAAAACTTGAAATAGAAACACCTAGAACCACACAGGAAGAACTTATCAAACAAAATTCTAAATTTAAAAGGTTTGATAAAAACATTAGTTGTATAGATGATCTAATGAAAGTTCAAAAGTTGCCTCATGATAAAACCGGACTAGGTTTTATGAAACTAGGAAACTTAAGTAACTTTAAGAAACAAACAGTGAAAGTACAAGAAACTGTTCCAACAAAGTCAGACACCCACGAATCTGACGGAACCAAAAATTTGGTTCCGCCAGTGTTGGCCAAAGGATCCGCAGGTACTGTTGATGAACAGAAGGCTAGTACTTCGGACCGTACTGAATTTGTAAAAGTTACAAAAAAACCTAGCACTAGTACAACAAACAAAAACCAGCAGTTGCCGTAGGATTAGGAAAAGTTAAAAATGAGTTTAGGACTAAAACAGTTCAGTAGAGACCTAAAACTTCTATTCCCAAACGCCCCTTTCCAAAGAGTAACTACAACTCTCAACATCATTATCAAAATAGTTGGAACCCAAACATGCCTAGAAACTATCAAGGTCCCAACTACATGCCATGGAACCCATATCCACTGTTTCCATACATGAATCAAGATAATGCTATGTTTAACCCAAATGGACCCATGAGATATTGGGGACCAAATGCTTGAGTTTCTCTTTAACTTAGGTGTGCTTGAAAGTCGGGTTAGAACCGGACGAGTGGATCAAAGACAGTGGGTGTTCAAGACACATGACGGGAAACAAATGCCTTTTCTCAACCTACCAAGTGTACGACGGATGTAATGTTACTTTTGGTAGTAATCTTAAAAGCAAGATCATCGGAAAAGGTACGATCTCTCATGACTCTCTCACTATTGACGATGTTGCTCATGTAGATAACTTAGGTTTTAACTTGCTTAGTATTAGTCAATTATGCCGTAAAAAGTATGACGTCCTTTTCAGTGAAAATGAAAGTAAGATACTTAAAAATGGCATAACAGTAGGAAAGGTGTTTTGAAGAATAACATTTACGTTATGAAACTAGACAAAACATCTAAAGACAAACTTTGTCTCACCTCCTTAGACGACAACTCAACTTTGTGGCATAGACGTTTAGGTCATGTCAACATAACACTTATCCAATCCTTATCATCTAAGGAACTCGTTAGGAACATACCTAAGTTGAAATACGACCAACACTTTTGTGATACTTGCAAAATTAGGAAACAAGTTCATAATAGCCATAAGGCTAAAAACATGGTGTCTACATCTAGGTGTCTAGAATTGTTACATATAGATTTGTTTGGTCCATCCGCTATACAAAGTTATGGAGGAAACTTCTACAGTTTGATAATAGTCGATGATTACTCTAGGTATACATGGACTAAGTTTTTGAAAACTAAAAACGAGGCATTTGATAAATTTGAAATTCTTAGTAAGAAAATTCAAAATCAAATAGGAAATAGCATTGTGTCAATTAGAACCGACCACGGTCGTGAATTTGATAACGAAACCCAATTCGGAGCTTTTTGTGATGCTAATGGCATAACACATAATTTCTCGGCTCCTCGAACCCCTCAATCAAATGGTGTAGTATAACGTAAGAATAGAACACTTCAAGAAATGAGTCGAACAATGCTAAACGAACAAAATATACCACAAAAGTTTTGGTGTAACGCCGTAGATACATCAACATACATCCTAAATAGAGTTTTAATTAGGCCATTTTTAAAGAAAACACCATATGAGCTTTATAGAGGCAAAAAGCCTACTTTATGATATTTTAGAGTTTTTGGAAGCAAGTGCTTCATTTTAAATACTAAGGATTATCTCACCAAGTTTGACCCAAAGTCTTATGAAGGTGTATTCCTTGGATACTCACACAATAGTAAAGCTTACGTTGTCTTAAACAAAGAAACCTTAAGAGTCGAGGAATCGTTGAACGTAACATTCGACGAAAGTCCACCTCCCTCTAAGACATCACCTTTGGTAGATGATGACTTAGTTGAAAGTCAAATGGTTGAAAATCAAGAAAATGTAGAAAATGACAAAGAGGATGAACCCGTAAGTGGAGAAATAGTCAACATCAAGGAATCTAGAAGCCACCCACTAGATAACGTCATAGGAGAAATTAATGAAAGGACCTTAAGGTCAAGAGTCCAAAACCAAAGTAATTTCTTTTGTTTTGTTTCAACAATTGAGCCTAAAAATATAAATGAGGCCATAAAAGACGAATCTTGGGTCATAGCGATGCAAGAAGAACTTAATCAATTTGTTAGAAATGACGTTTGAACATTAGTCCCTCAACCAAAGTGTCAAACCATAATTAGAACTAAATGGGTGTTTAGGAACAAAATGGATGAAAATGGTGTAGTGTCTAGAAACAAAGCTAGGCTAGTAGCTCAAGGCTACAATCAACAGGAAGGTATAGATTACGCCGAAACATTTGCACCCGTCGCTAGGCTTGAGTCAATTAGAATACTACTTGCATATGCATGTGCACATGACTTCAAACTTTTTCAAATGGATGTCAAAAGTGCTTTTCTAAATGGTTTTGTTAATGAGGAAGTGTACGTTGCACAACCTCCCGGCTTTGCAGATTTTGAAAAACCAAATCATGTCTATAAACTTAAAAAGGCTTTATACGGACTTAAGCAAGCACCAAAAGCTTGGTATGATCGATTTAAGACTTTCCTAGTTGACCATAAGTATACAATGGGCCTAGTAGACAACACTCTTTTCATTAAGAGAAAGGGATCACATATAATCATAGTTCAAATATATGAGGATGACATCATATTCGGATCAACTTGTCAAGAGTTATGCGATGATTTTTTGAAAGTCATGCATGATGAGTTTGAAATGAGTATGATGGGGGAACTAAACTTTTTCTTAGGACTCCAAATTAAACAATTAGATGATGGGATATTCTTCAACCAATCTAAGTATATAAAGGATATGCTTAAGAAATTTGGTCTTGAAGATTCCAGACCCATGAAAACACCTATGTCCTCCGAAACCAAACTCACAAAGGATGAAGAAGGTGAATCTGTAGATAGCACTAAATATAAGGGAATGATCGGTAGTCTACTCTATCTAACGGCAAGTAGACCCGACATTATGTTTAGTGTTTGTCTATGTGCACGCTTTCAAGAAGATCCCAAAACATCCCATCTTGAAGCCGTCAAACGTATTTTTAGATATATCAAAGGCACTACACATTTAGGATTATGGTATCCCAAAGGAATGGGAATAGAAACCATAGTGTATGCCAACTCAGACCATGCCGATAACTATGTTGATAGAAAAAGTACAAGTGGTATTTGTACTTTTGTTGGACATTGTCTTACCGCATGGTTCTCAAAGAAACAAATGACATTAGCAATTTCAACAACCGAAGCGGAGTATGTCTCTGCAGGAAAGGCGTGTCAACAAGCATTGTGGATGAAACAAGCTCTCGTCGACTATGGAATTGAACTCAACAACATTCCCATTCTTTGCGACAACAAAGGAGCCATCGACCTTAGCAAAAATCCAGTCCAACACGCTAGAACCAAACACATAGAAATACGTCACCATTTCCTACGCGACAATGTTCAGAAGGGAAACATCTCAATCGAGAAAGTATCTTCAGAGGACAACATTGCCGACATTCTCACTAAACCTCTTAAGAGAGCACCCTTCAACTTCCTTAGACTTGGTTTAGGGTTAATGGAACCAAATGTGTAGTTAGAACCTTAGCTTGAACCTTAGATAGACAAAACACAACAATAACCAAAAATCAAGTCTAGTCCTGTGGAACCAAACGACAACAAGGACGGACCCCTTGTTTTGGTTCCGCCAGATCCGTGAGTCCCCTGAGTCAGTTTTTTATTATATTAAACAAACACCCTGTACTGTGTATCACATTCCCCAAAAACATACCAACTACTGGAACTCGACTCAAAATCAACCAAACTCACAATTTAGGTCATCCCCCTCAACCAATTTGTGCTCTAATCATCTCTGTAAGTATCATAATCATATCTACATTCCTGATCTGAGTCTAGGATTTCTATTTCATGCACAAAATCAAAACTTGGGGTTTATGCATATTTCTTGTAAAATCATGAAGCATATTTACTGAATTGCATAACAAATCATGTTTTCCTTAGTTAGGAATTGCATATCATAAGGCATTATCATAATTCATCAAAAACCCCATGAGAAATTTTTATAAAAATCTTCTCACGACTAGGAAAAACGGTTTTTGTACATTGTTCATACAAATACAAAACGTTATGTTTTAGACATCACTTGCATAATGTCTCTTGAATGCTAAAGGGAATACATAATTAATATGTATTTTCGGGTACATTCAATCGTAGATACATTGAAGTAGGAGCGTTTGGGTTATCTCTTGTTTTGTCATAAAATTTTCATGCATCAAAAGGAGTCGAGATAACCGCACCTCCACATTGTCCCCATATAGGCACACACTAGAAATCTATATACGTATTTTCGATAGTTTTAACTAAACTATGTAATTTTCGTGTCTAGGATAATCATGCCTCCCGCGACAAACTATGATCACAAAGAAACCCTCAAATACCTACCCAAACACCATAAAACAAAAGGACTCACTGAGGACCAAGTCAAAATCTTTAAAGCCTTAGAAAAACGCTATGACCCCTCATTCTTAGAAGGAACCATTCTTAGAGAACAACTAGCCGCCATCCAATTCGATTGTCTTCTAGATATCGATGAACCCATAATTCCTAGATTCATACTAGAATTCTATGCTAGTGTAGGTCTTAGCTCAAATGACTATGGTTACATGAATGTCCATTTCAAAGTAAACCAAACCCAATTCAACATCCCTTTGGACCAATTTGGGGAAGTCTTAGGAGTTCCAAGTCAAGGAACTTGCTTCTATTCGGACAAATGGTCATTGTCCATCCTAGATTCCAACCTTGATCGTATGCCACCATACGACACACCATTAACACCAAAAGAGACCATCCGTGCTCATCTTTTTGTACCTAGGACAAGTCGAGGTAGAGAGGTAGATAGAGATCCGTTTGGCATGGATCTAAATGAACTTAGGCCCCAATTTAAGAAGCTAGAAGAAGTTCTTAGGGCTAATGTCATAAGCACCATAGGAAATAGGGACCATGTCAACGCAAGCCTTTGCTACATGCTCTATTGTGTGTCAAACCACCAACCATTCAACCTCGCCTATTATATCGCCAAAAGAATGGCCGATATTCCTGTTTTAGGTACCACCGCCATGCCGTACGGGATACTTCTTACCCGTCTTTACAGAGGTTTTGCTGTTGGAGTATGCTCGTGTCATAATTACTAATTATATGGCTAGACATATGTGAGCCTATGGGGTCACACACATATACACTGAGGTGCCACTTTATATATCGTGTTTATTGTATTTACGATATATAAATAACCGTACGTAACTAGGAACCACTATTGGGCTTCTAATGACTAAGTAATGGACTTAATTCATTGGACTTGAACAACAAATAGTGAGCCCATTGTGAGCCCACTTATGGCTGGCCCATGGAATGGAAAAGGGATAAGATTAGAGTTGAATTTGGTAAATTGCAATCCCATAATTTACTCTAATTATCACAACAAATCACCAACTAATCTCTCCCTCCCCTCCATTCTATCTCACGGCAAAAACAAGAAAACCATCTAGGGTTTTCAATTTTTCCATCTCTTCTTTGTTTCTTGATTATTCAAAGAAGACTAGATCGGTTACGGGGTTTAAGGACTAGCATCAATTGGTATTCGGTGACGTGTAGTGTGTTTCACACTTAGAGGAGATCAACCTAATTGATCTCTTGGGTTTCATAAACAACTCATGGGTTATATTATTGGTGGTGACTCCCGGATCACGCTACAAAGGTATAACTTGCTTGTTTGATTTGTTTTTCATTTAGATTGATCATATGGCTATATGGATCCTTGTATGGTGATGTTTTCCATTGTGCTTATTTATTTCATATGTCATTTTATCATTCATCACCTATAGTGGTATCACGAGCCATCATATGTTGTCATATGATCATCTTGTATGCGTAAAAATGGCTAAAAACGTGGTTTTTTAATGGATTTAAAAGTATAATTTTAAAACAGCCCCTAGGGCTTATATATTCTGAATATGTCGACCTATATGAGGTCTTAAGATCTGGACTTTTTGATCCTATGGCCATTTGTTATGCATACATCAATTGCTTACTTGATCGGTACCCGTTTAAAATGGCCTAAAAACGTATTTTTTAAGAGATTTTTAACCCGATTTCTAATCAGCCCATGAGGCTTATTTTTCTGTGGTAAAATTGTGTTAAGAAGGTCCTAATATCAGTGGGTTATAAGTCTATGGCCATTTGTCACGCGTACCATTCGGGGTTTTAATTCTTGTTAATTATTTCTTCGATTCGTTGGCTAACAATTTAATTCTTGTTATTTATTTTGTTATCCATGGCAAATACATGCATGTTTGTCCATGGAGTTAGCCAAAACCTTGTCATGATCATAATTTTAATGTATTATTATGTGTATATGCAAAGCCGATGAAAACCTAGACCACTTGTGCGTTGTGATTGTGATTGTTGGTGGATTTTCTTGTTTTTGGGGTTTGCCATTGTTTCGGCACTTTTGTAATGTATTTCATTTGGTTTTGCCATTTTTTGGGCATTTTTATAGTAGATAGAAAGTAGATTAGATGTATTTCACTTTATATATATTGTAACAAAAGGCTTGGAAGCAAGTGGCGAAAGATTGAAGAGTTTTGAACCAAAAGTAGCTGCTGGACACCTGATGGGAAAACGCGATTTCCAGGAGATTGGTAAGGTATTTTTGGCTAAATTTTTTCATGCAGGTTCACAAGACATGGGCCTAAAACTCTCTAGTTTGAGCCGAAGCAAGAGGAGGACTCCTTCTAGGCCCTTTGGGTCTCGCAAGACAGGAAAACTGGGCTGACAGAATCATGTTTTCATGTGCATTATGGGCCTTTACTTGTCCATGATTGTCTTGGGGCAAGTGGGAGCCCTCCGTGTGGTTGTGATATTTATCCCTAGTTGACTCTTGGTTCTCGTGATGGCTCACGAGACCAAGCATAGGATTTTCATCGGTTGAGGCTTTGCATATTGTGGTTGTGTGTTTGTTTGGTTGTTTTATATATGTTGTGACTATATGTAAAACGAAAAATTGTTTTCTTAAAAACTTGAAACGAAACACAAACCATTTTGAACTAAGTCTTATGATTTAGTTTAACTAAGTTTAAATATGATTTGAAACTTAAAATCATTGTTTTATAAATAACACTTAAACCAGTTGAGATTGTTTATTTATTTATTTATTTGTATTGTCCAAACTAAATAATAATCCACTTAGGATATATATTAGTCTTGAAAATGGAAAACTTGACACACGTAAATAAAAAAATGATTAGACTTAAGTTAAGAAACGTTTTTAACTTGTGTTACGAAGAATGAATGCATGCTTCTTTCGTACACGTTTTTTATCCACATCAAAATATTTTACCCGTCAAAATTTAAGTCGTGCCGTCCAATTTTGAGGACACTTGCAATTACCTTTTGCCTATGCGTGGGACCTAGGTTGAATTGTAACCCAAGGTGACTATTCTCTATGCGTGAGACCTAGATATATTATCACACGTTTTCAAATTGGATGACTTAATCGAGTTAAGCGGTTAGACCTTGACCCGAGGCAAAGATGGGACTAAACATGCCAGCTTGACACTAGTTGCTTGTTCACTAGTGCCATGAGTCCCATAAAGTTCTAAGAGTTGCACATGTAATGCAATTGGTCGACGTTACCTACCTATTGAATCCACCATTGCTAGCAGATCAACTGATGTGATGGTGAAACCTCAATGAGGATCTTAGCCTTTTCGTAAAATTAATTGTTTTAATATGCTTAAACTTGGGTAGTTAATTTTAAAAAGGATTAATTATTGAAACTTACTAAAATTTGAACTTTGTTTGTTTTGTAGATGACAACTCCTAATCAAACCATGAACAACTCGTACATCAGATCATTTCTTGAAAGAGAGAAATTGAATGGTAACAACTTTTTGGACTGGTATAAAAACCTGAGGATCGTCCTCGAGGCTACACAAAAGTTTTACCATCTGGAACAACCTTTACCTGAAGCACCTGCTGCCACTACTACTCTTGCTGTGCGTACCGCCTAATCGCGTAGGGTACAAGAGCAACAAGAAGTGGCTTGTCTCATGCTTGCAAGCATGATCCCTGAGCTCCAAATGGACTTAGAGGACCTTGCAGCATTTGACATGCTGGCAGAACTAAAAACCATGTTTGGACAGCCAACTGAGCAACAACTATTTGACACTGTCAGAATGGTCCTAGCTATCAGGCACAGGAATATCCAGAAAAATAACAAGCCGAAGGCACATGGCAAGGGACAAAGTAAGGGCAAGGGTAAGCTTGCTTACGCCCCCAAACCAAAGATCCCCCACCAGCCAAGAAGGAGCACCCGGCAAAGGACTCTCCCTGTCACCATTGTGGAGTGAAGGGGCATTGGAGGCGGAACTGTCCGTCCTGCCTAGAAGGGTTGAAGAAGAACAAAGCTAGCGGAGCTAGCATATCAGGTATCTTCACTATAGAGCTCTACACTTTTCCTAACAAATCCTGGGTATATGATACTGGTTGTGGTACTCACATTTGTAATAATGTGCAGGGGCTTAGGGGAAGTAGAAAGTTGAAGCAAGGAGCTTTGAACCTGTACGTTGGTAATGGCAACCGTGCAGCTGTCGAAGCGATAGGGAGCTTTGATCTCATCCTCCCTAATGGTTTAGTTATTATTTTAAATAATTGCCATTTTGCACCTACTATCACTAGAGGTGTTGTTTCACTTTCACGTTTGAAAGATGATGGTTTTATTCATACTTTTACGGATTATGGTATTGCAGTTTCTAAGGATAATGTGCTTTATTTTAATGTTATTCCTCGTGATGGCATTTTTGAAATTGATATGCATGATTCTGTTTCAAACGTTAGTTCTATATATAATGTTAGCAATAAGAAATCTAAACGTAACTTAGATTCCACTTTTCTATGGCATTGCCGTCTTTGTCACATAAACAAGAAACGCATTACGAAGCTGCAACGCGATGGGCTTTTAGAGTCAACCGACCATGAGTCGTTTGATAAATGCATCTCTTGTATATCTGGTAAAATGGCACGAAAGC
Source organism: Artemisia tridentata subsp. tridentata (assembly GCA_021014915.2). Taxonomy (NCBI): domain Eukaryota; kingdom Viridiplantae; phylum Streptophyta; class Magnoliopsida; order Asterales; family Asteraceae; genus Artemisia; species Artemisia tridentata. Next base: position 407,350,677 of record CP139507.1, read on the forward strand.
CTTTCTCCCATGTAGGAGAAAGAGCTAAAGATCTACTTGGACTCATACATACTAATGTATGTGGCCCATTTAGAACAACGTCTAGGGAAGGAGCTAACTACTTCATTACTTTTACTGATGATTACAGTAGATATGGTTATGTTTACTTGATTAAACATAAACATGAAGTCTTTGAAATGTTCAAAGTCTTTCAAAATGAAGTAGAAAATCAACTCGGCAAGACCATAAAGGCCCTCCGATCCGATCGAGGAGGTGAATATATGAGTCAAGAGTTTTTAGATCATCTAAAAAGGTGTGGGATCGTCTCACAATTCACTCCTCCATATACACCACAACATAATGGTGTATCTGAAAGGAGAAATCGAACCTTGCTTGACATGGTTCGATCTATGATGAGTCTAACAACGTTGCCAATGTCCTTTTGGGGTTATGCTCTAGAGTCTGCTGCACGCATTCTCAACATGGTTCCAACCAAGAAGGTAGACAAGACACCATACGAAATATGGCATGGGAAGGTCCCTAATTTGTCTTACTTGAAAGTCTGGGGTTGTGAGGCTCTCGTGAAACGAGACACACCTAACAAACTTGAGCCCAGAGCTATCAAATGTATCTTTGTAGGATACCCAAAGGAAACGATGGGTTACTACTTCTACTACCCACCCGAGAACAAAATATTTGTTGCTCGGTATGCTGAGTTTCTTGAGAATAGTCTCATTTCACAAGAGGCAAGTGGGAGCAAAGTAGACCTTGATGAAATTCAAGAGGAAGATGCACAACCTTCTGGTAACACTAGTGAGCATCAAAATGAGATTGAACATGAAAATGTTGAACCTCATCAAGATGTTGCTCCCATTCGTAGATCCGCAAGGATACCTCAAGCACCTGAGCGATATGGTTTCTATGTCGATGCTGAGGAACATGAGTTAGGGGATCATGGTGAACCCGCTAACTATCGAGATGCATTATCGAGTCCTGAACACGATAAATGGATCGAAGCTATGAATGCGGAGATGAAATCCATGAAAGACAATGATGTCTGGGTCGAAGTTGACCTACCTCCTAACGCTAAAACCGTTGGGAGCAAGTGGCTCTTCAAAAAGAAGACCGACATGGATGGAAAAGTACACACCTACAAAGCTCGTCTAGTAGCAAAAGGTTTCACTCAAACCTACGGGATTGACTATGAAGAAACCTTCTCGCCTGTTGCAGACGTTAAAGCAATTAGGATTCTTATAGCCATAGCAGCGTACTATGACTATGAGATTTGGCAAATGGATGTCAAGACAGCTTTCTTGAACGGCCACCTGAACGAAGACGTTTATATGGTGCAACCCGAGGGCTTCGTGAATCCTAAACATCCAACTAAGGTATGCAAGCTTCAAAGATCCATTTATGGATTAAAGCAAGCATCTAGAAGTTGGAATAAGAGATTTGATGAGGAAATCAAGAAAATTGGTTTCACTCAAAATCTCGATGAGCCATGTGTATACATGAAAATTAGTGGAAGTATAGTTGTGTTCCTAATCTTATATGTCGATGACATATTGCTCATGGGAAACAACATTCCAATGCTACAAGATGTAAAATCCTGGCTTGGAAATTGCTTTGCCATGAAAGATCTAGGAGAAGCCGCGTACATACTTGGAGTCAAAATCTATCGTGATAGATCAAAACGATTAATCGGCTTATGTCAAAGTGCATTGATGAGTGTCTAAATACTCATCATTTTTACCTAATCTGAGCTGCCAAAACATCCAAAAACACTCAGAAATGCATCATAATACTGAAATTATCACAAAATTGTGTTTTATATGTTTCAGATGCAAAATGTTTAAAAACAAGTGAAAAACGAACAAAGTTTGCATAATTGGCAGTTTCAGTCCCTCAACTTTCAAAAGTTGTCAAAACTAGTCCCTGAAGGTTTTAAACCAATGAAAAGTCAACTTAAGTCCTTGGGAAACCAAAAATGTTCACAAATAGTCCCTGGATAAAGTTTACACAACTTGGCAACTTTTACCCCTCAAGTATCAAAATTAGCAAAAATGGTCCCTGGGTATTATAAAACTTGAAATTTCACAAAATACCCTTGTACTATGCATGAACTTACAATTTGGAACTTTATTGATAGCTTTTGGGAATTTACAAAACAAGTCCCTCTAAAATCCAAATTTACATATTAGGTCCCTAAAGTTTATAAAATGCAAAAAAATATAACTTTGGTCCTTGTGTTACTGTTTTGTGGCAGGTTTAGTCCTTTGAAGATATTTTGGAAAAATGACAACTCAGCCCCTCAACTATTCAGCAATTACAAAAATGGTCCCTATGTTTAATTCTAACTAAATCCGGATCTAAACCTTAACCCAAAAATAAAACCTAAACACTAAATCCAACCCAACCACTAAACCATTTACCCAGCCCAGTTATTACCCAAGCCCAAACCAAAAATAAGCCCAATCCCTTATCTGAGTTAAACACTTGGTCAAACCAAGTTTGACCCGTCTTCCTTATACCACCATACCCGCCAAAACCACCCAGTCACCCCCCACCTCACCAATACCACTCACCACCTCATCCCCCCTCCTCCTACAAGTTACCTAACATTGCCAAATGCAATTAATGCATCTCTCCCACTCCCACTAGCTAAATCAGAGGAAAATTCCACTTTCCTGATTTCCCGCCAAAATTACAAGTGGACGTTTGAGATAAATTGAGAGCAATTGAATGGTGGGGATATGATCATGATGTCGACAAAGGGTTATCCCACTTAATGTAGTATAAATAGAATAGCTTGTAAGCCAATTTTGGCAAGTAGTTAATTAGTAGCATAGTCGTTTTTAATTTCCAGTAGCTAATAATTGTAATTTTCACTTCACATTATCAATATAAGTTACCTTAAGTTTAATTGTTCTTTGTGTGTTAGAATTTAACTCAGTTTCATTATCATTTAAGTTTCAAGTTGTTGTGTGAATCGTATAAGCTAATAGTACTATTAAGTAACCACCCAAAGCTCCTAAATACCTTTTAATAAGCTTATGTAAGCTTTTCATAGCTTCTTGTAAGCTTATTTAGTATCTCTCAGTTCTAATTTCAAGATATGAAGACCAGTCAACGAAAGTCAAAGGAAGGTCAATTAAGCTACTCTGGAGTCAACAAGCTCAGAATTTGGAAGCTTATGGTTTAGTGGGTCTGTGGAGACCTATTAGGGGTGTTACTGGTCCTTGGTTACTTGGTATAGCAGGATTGCATTTTGTAAGAAATTTCTTAAATTTCAAGTTTTACTGTTCCATTACTCATCATAGCTTATTTCGGTGTTTCATTTGCTTATTAGGTCTAATTAAATCTTATTAGAATTTAAAATCAGTTGCTAGTTTATTAGAACTCATTGTGCTTAAAATTTCATTTCAACTGTCATTTTTAGTACAATCTAGTATAATAAGCATTTGTGGATTCAGTTCATGTCCCTGTGCTTATTTAGTTTATTAAGTCATAATACATCAAAACAAAGCAGTTTCTAAAAGCCTAAGTATCATTTGCTTAATAAATCATAGAACCAGTTCAGTTAAGGGATGTTTGGATTAGTGGTTTTCACCATTGTATCCAGTGTTGCAGTGGTTGTTTTTGGTACCAACATATTGAATTAGGTCTAAATAGCACAGAAAAACCATAAAAACCAGGTCCCTTTTGATAAAAAGTCAACATAGCCTTTGATCCCACTTTGATTGTTCACTGTTAGGAATTTGGGTCTCAAATCTCTTCAAACCTTGCATTAGTTGTTCATGTACCTTAAATTAGTTTCATTTTAGCTTAATACATCATAAGTATTCAGTAAATCAAGATCAAAATCCACCAAAGTCAAATCTTCAAATCTGTCAAAAGTAAAAAAGATCAGGTTCAACCAGATTTCTGGCTGCTGATCTAGGACAAAATTGGACTTCAATTGGCTATATTCTGATAGGGCTTTTAGGATTTTTGGATTCCCAGTAGTTTAGGCTAAGTTTTGCCCCCATTAGTTGGAATCTCAGTAGCTTATTTAAGTGCTTAAATTGCCCTTCAACTTGGCCACTTTTCTGAGTTTCTGTCTTAATATCCACAACAGCCAACTGCTCATCTTGTTTAATCCTTGTGCTTATTTATAGTTTTTAGTTGTTTTGTGCTTATTTTAGTATTTTAATCCTGATCTGAGCCTTTGGTAGGGTTTTGTGCTTATTTGCTTATTTTTGGGCTTATTCCAAACTGCTTATTAGCCCAAATCTGCTTTTTAGGCTTAGTCAGCTTCCACTTTTATTTTTCTTATCTTTCTAATATTATTTTAGAATTATCTGTAAATTTTCATAATTTTCTGAATAGTTTTAGTATTTTTAATCTTTTTAATTAATTTATAAAAGTAATTAAATCATAATAAATAAAATAATAATCAGAAAAATATAAATCCAATTTTCATAATTTTCTTTTATCCTTTTTAATCTAGGAAAAATATAAAAACATTTTTAGACCTTAAGAAAATCAAAAATAGAAATAAAGTGATAGCTTCTATTTAATAGAATTTATCTTTTTAAATTTTAATTAAGTAATTTTCATTTTTATAATTTTCTTAGCTTTTTCTCATCTTATAATATTTTTAGAAAAAGTTTTAGAATTTTCTTTGTTCATTTAGTATTTTTTATAAATTTAAATAGTTTAATTAGTAATTAAATAATAAATAATTAGTAATAATTAAATAAAAAGTATGAAAAAATATATATAATTTAAGTTTTTAAATAAGTTTTAAGTCATTTTACATTTTTAGGTTTTAAATTTTATAAATTTTAGTTTTTGTCCCATTTTAGCTTTTTCGTTACACGTTTTAATTTTAATTTATTCGCGTTTAATTTTCCTGTGTATATCTGTTTTAATTTGTTATTTAGAATTGTTAAATAAAGCAAAATCAAAAGCAATCTAAATCATCAATCACTCTAATCCTAGCTTTTCACAGTTTTCCATTCACACCTCGTTGGGAAACGATCCGGGTGATCACTTGCCTGGTTTTACACACTACACACAACGCATTCGTCCTGAGACCGTTAATATTTATATATAAGTGTGTTTCGGGACGGATCAAATTTTGGCGCCGCTGCCGGGGAGGTTGTGCTGCGACAGTTGTGTAGAGTTTTAGCGATTAGTGATTCGAGATCCTTCTATCAGAAGTTCCTATTTCCCAAAAACAATATAAAATACAAAAATATTTTTTCTCTTTTCTATATATATTATTATTATTATTATTATCATATAAAAAAAAAAAAAAAAAAAAAAAAAAAAAAAAAAAAAACACCAAAAATAATTTCCGTTTTCTTTGTTAATAATAATAAAAAAAAAAAAAAAAAAAAAAAAAAAAAAAAAAAAAAAAAAATTACCATCGAGAACCAAGACAGAGTACTACCTAACTGGGGGTACGACCATAATAAGTTCCCAAACCAAAGATTAAAACTTGCCTTTGTATCACTTGCGAATATCGGCTCACCTTTAATTGATAAACAAACTCTAACGGAGGTTTAAGGATAGTCTGACATTAAATTGTCGTACTGAAAGAAGCGGGTTTTTAAGGAGCTTAATTGCCCACCTTTGCTTCTCCGCCACTCTGTGCGTTTATCTTTTAGAGAGCTACCGTACGCTTGTTGATTATTGGTTTAAGTTCACTTGTGTTTTGCTTCTGTCTTGTTTTAATTGGAATATTTTACTTAGTGCATGCGCACTCGTTCTTCCACGTCATCAAGCCCTTTACGTGAACTCGTAAATATTTCGAGAAGACGTAATCGTAGACGTGCTGCCCAAATAGTCGAACCCGAGATTCGTACTGTTCCCACTGATAATATGGCAGACAATCGCACAATGGCGGAAATGCTCCGTGCACCCACCGAGGGTTACGGAGATGCCATCGTTTTACCAGCCATCGATTCTGATCATTTTGAACTGAAAACACATTTGATTCAGCTCGTTTCTACCAACCAATTCCACGGGTTTGAACGAGAGGATCCTTATGCACACATTCGTTGGTTCAACAAACTGACCTCTACAATCAATTACAAAAATGTGCCGCAAACAGCGATCAAATTGATGCTATTTCCATTCTCACTTGAGGGGGCAGCCCGAATCTGGCTGGATAAAGAACCCCCTCGATCCATTGAAACTTGGGAAGATCTAGTCCAGAAGTTTGTCAATTATTTCTTCCCTCCATCAAAGACGACTAATTTAAAAAATGAAATTGCTGGTTTTCGTCAAAGTTTCGATGAAAATTTCAGAGAGGCATGGGAGAGATTTAAAGATCTCCTAAGAAAATGCCCACATCACGACTTTACAGAGTTACAACAGATGAAGCGAAAAGTGTACCGCTTTTAAGGGGTCATTTAAGCCCTAAATCGTATTTATTTGATCAAATATTGCCCTAAATCGTTCCTTTTGTCATTTTAGGTACTTTTGAGAAGAAATCTGGAAAAGGAAGCATTTTGGACGTTTTTGGAGCATAAAAGTGAAGAAAACGACAAAGTCTCAAAATCGGCTAAAAAGTTACCTTTGACGGCGTCAGGATTTACTCCAGACGGCGTCATGGCTTGGAAAAAGTGGTGGATGTGAAAATTACTCATGATAAGCTAGAGAGATTTGCATTGGAATTCTGACGGCGTCACCCTTTGGAGTGATCAAGGTCGTCACGGCTTAATTTAAAGAGGGACGGCGTCATGCCTATATTCTGACGGCGTCAGCTTCTGATAGGCCAGAACGGATTTTGGAGGTTTAAAGGGAGACGGCGTCAAGAAGGCCATCACGTGTTATCTAGTCACAACTTGCGCGCGCGGTAGCTGTTACTGTTTTGGCCATAAAATCCTCATACGAACTCGGATTTAGGTGATTCAAAAGGCCACGCGATCGGGACGAAAAGATCTACAATTTGGTGAAAAATTGGATGTGACGGCGTCACTTGTTAAGGCTGACGCCGTCAGAACCCCTCGGACAGCAAACTGCCTATAAATACAACATCACAACTTCATTATTTGTAAGCCCTAAACCCTAAGTCCGATTCTAGGGTTTAGGTAGGTGTTTTTCCAGCAACTTAGAGGGTCCTAATCATGCTATAAACATCTTGTAATGGTTTGTTTATCGATTCAATCTTATGTTATGTCTTCAATTATGATTATTGTTGATTGCTCTTCATTAATTATGCTTGGCTAAATCACCTTGTGTCTACTTATGATTGTGTGAAACTTGTGTATAACTAATTAGATCTTATTGATTTCTTGTTGATGTGTGTGTCCATCTCCATCAATTAGGGCGTGACAACTTCAATAGATCTAGTTGGTTTAGTTTATAATTCTTGTTTCCTATTGTCTCTTGTTTGATTGGGTGATATCGATGTTAGGCTTAAGAAAACTGGCTAACCTCCTATACGGTAACTTGCTTGAACGTCTTAAGAAACATGAACCAATGCGTACTAGGTTTATTTGGTTGTATTTAATGCATGAGCGAATTCTAGTGATCCCATGTTAGGAGCTTCTTAGCCGGCTCGACATAGGAGTGAAGTAGGAGCTTATAGAGTTGGGGAAGTACGTACGCCACCCCACGATTGGTATTAAGGAATACAACCCGTCAATTAAAACAAGGTGTGACAATTCAATAGGTAGAATTGGATAGCTAGCAAGGAGTAACATATCATAGGTAGACATGCTTCATTTCCCTTGTAGAACCCTAGTTTACTTTTCTTGCATATTAGTTTAATTAGTAGCTTTTGGGTTAGTTGATTAGCAACTAATTCCGCCCTTCTTCCAAAACCAGAGATTTTTACTTGCTTTCCATAAAATATAAAAATACAAAAAGAATCATCCCTCACCTTTAGACCTAGTTAGATTAATTTCAATCCTAACGAACACTATTCTTTGAGTTGAACGATCAATCCCCGGTACTTGCCACTTCACTATACTACAACGGTCAGGTACACTGCCTGGTGGGGATTGCAAACTTCTCAAGATCCCTTGAGAGGTAAAACCTGTTGTAAGGTTGCAAAACCACGCATCAAGTTTTTGGCGCCGCAGCCCGGGGAGTAGTTATTGCTTAGGTTGAAATTTATTTCTATTAGGTCTACTCACAAGATTCCTATCAAGTGAGATATTTTCTTTTTATTTTGTAGCTTTCTCGTAGTCTATCTTTTCTTTGTGATTTTGTTTGTAATTTGCTTCAAATGGACTTTTCACTTAGATTTCTAAGATTGCAAGATATGGTTGAGTGGCTAGAACACCAAGAAGTTCAAAATACCTCATTTAGAGACACTTATGAATCATATGAGCCTTCACCTAGGATAGATTCTTATGAACAACCTTCATGTTTAGGATCTTGTTTTAGTGAGGCTAATAGGAAAAGCGACCTAGTTTGCCAAGGAATTGTGGATAGAGCCGTATCAATAAACCATAAGTTGGATGAAGCACTAGGTTTGCTATTATCACTACCTAAGAAAATAATTGACGAGGATATAGGTGATCTTGACACGTGGAATGATGAGGTAAACACCATAAGCCCACAAAATACTCAACCATCATTTGAGGCACCCACACCGCCCGTGACTTACCCGGAAGAAGTAGAAGAGACTTTAGGAATCCCGATGGAGGTAGAACCCTTGGACCAAGCACAACTAGAGGATATAGGTTTGCACACTTTTAGTGATGACCTTACTCATAGTTCTAGGGAATTTCCTAGTGTTGATGAATTGGAACCTCAACCTTTACAGAACTTTTCATCCTTAGATTTACATCTAGGAGAAAAAAGAGGAACCGACCCACCCATCAACCAAAATTATCCGGGTAGTTTTAGGATGAAGGAAGCCATTCACTCACCCCCTTCACCTCACGTGGCATATTCACACCCTAAGGGTGTGTATCGCTACTTTCACCCGCACTTAATCCTAAGTGTAGGGAAAACCTCCCCTATTTTTGTTAAATAAGGGTAGAGTCAGGCTCGTGACTCGAACAAAAACAAGCGCTTCTTGGGAGGCAACCCAAGCTTTAATTGCTTTGTGTGTTTATTTATTTGTTTGTTTGATTTTATTTGCTTCCGTATGTATGTTTAATTTTTATTATTATTGATTCATGTTCAAAACTAAAATTGTGAAAATGCTTTATTTTGTTTTTAACTTCGTCTTAACTACATATAAAGGTATTTTGCAAAAGATAAGTGTAAGGGAAAGTCAAATCGGTTTATTAGAACAAATGAACATGAATCATAATAATATTAAATTAACATACATATTAGTATTTGTTTGAGTCAAATGCTTGTATCGAGTCATAATGATATTTTGCAGGATTTCCAGGAAATGAGGTATAGGTTTTTCCAGAAATTTTCCGGAAACTTAACATGAGAATTCTGTCAGATCATTTCTGACGGCGTCAGGAATTACAACCTGACGGCGTCAGGTTTTAATTTTCTGAAAATTTTGAAAGTTTTGTTTTCATAAAAAGTTTTTATTAAATCTCTAACTTATAAACTCCAGGAACCTGCAAAGCATTCATTCCGCAAGCATTATATCTTTTATTGTTTTATTTCTAAGTCTGGAATTACACCTAGTTGTGAGTTGTCTTTGTTCGGTTTGATGCTTTGGTTTTTCTTGTTTGTTTTCTCAGGATTAACAGGTTATTTTGGACAAGGAGATGTATGTGGAATCGAGCTTTTGGCGATGCATTAGTCTTGAAGCTTTTACATTCTCTTGGAAGAAGATCTAACCATGTTACCACTTTATCCACCGAACGAATCAGGGGAGTATTTGATTTCATTCTTTTACCTTATTTACTTTTACATCTTGTTATTTGAACATTGGGGACAATGTTCATCTTAAGTGTAAGGGGGGGTAAAAGTACGATTTTAGAGAATGCTATTACGCTTGATTTTTGTTTGTTTAATAGTAGATGTGTAATAAAACTGAGATAAACACCTGTTAGGGTAATTTTAGTGCCAAATTTAAAATTTTTTACAACATTTAGGAGTGAAACTTTGATCTTAATGAGCGTCTCACGGATAGGAGTTATATGACTAGCACAAAAACCGTACCACTAAAAAATTTTCCACCCCCAAATATGTGAGGTTCGCCCCTAGAATTGGTAGGAAAAGCATTTTGCTATGATGTGTGTACCGGTAGCACTTAGATTCTAGAACTTGCGTTAGGACCATTCCAAGGCCACAAGTGAGACTACATTCGTGTAGTTAGATTTACTACATGATAAGAGGCATTAGGATTAACCCATTGTTTTACACCTGTGTTTTTGTTATAATTACATTGGCTACATTTGTCAAGTAATTCTCCCACACCCTTTGCGTTGTACTCATTTTTAGTACACGATACCCCTAGTACACCCCTCAGAGCCTATCTTTTCGTTTCGACCTTTAAGCATTTTACTTAAAGGAAGAATTTGTTTACACCCCACTTAAATGTACACCCAAATCGCCTTAGCCTACCTTGTATGCACTCATTTTTAGTGCATTATTGTGACAACATTTGTTTAAACCCAAGTTAATTATCTAGTTGATTACATGGTTGCTAAGTCGAGTCATATCCTTGTACATATTGTTTTGGGACGATTGGGACTCATGGGTAAAGTACTAGTGTAATGAAGTAATGGGGAAGAACATCATTTATTACCCCCATATGTGCTAAATATTTTAAAAGTACTCCAAGTTTTTCAATTATCTTAATTCGAGTCATTAGAATAGTAATTGTAAAGTTATGTAAAAGTTCAGGTGTAAGGGGAATGCAATGCCCCTATGATGTATTATTTTGGATGGTAGGGCAAAAGTGTATGCAAAAAAAAAAAAAAAAAAAAAAAAAAAAAAAAATCAAGAAAAATACAAAAAAAAAAAATGAGAAAAAGAAAAGTAGAAAAAACATACGGACTATCATCCCGTTTCATTTTATGTTTGTTTTATGTTTATGTTATTTTCTTTCATTAGCTTAAGATTGAGTCGAGTCTTGGCTTAGCAACATTGTATAGTACATGTAATTGATCAAGATCTTTAACTCGCCACCAGTAAAATATCCTTTATCCAACAAAACCGTGTTTTCCTTTTCCCTACACCTAACATTATAACCCATTTAAAAGCCCTCTTTGATAGTTTATCTTAGGTGCTTACGCCTAGTGGAGGAGGTTTTCGATCCTTTCCCAAGCCTATGGTAATCTATTTGCTATGACAGGTAGTGAGAGATATTATCCGTTTTCATTTATGAGATTTATTTTGATGACACTTGAGAGATGTGAGTATCTAAACACTACTTGTGAGGTGCTAGTTTGTAATCTCCGTGCTTATTATGATTAAAGTGGAACGACTATTTGTTGCAATTACTTTTATATTAGTATTAAATGACCCCTAACTTGTATTTTGATTAGAATAAAAACACATTTGCTTGAGGACAAGCAAATCTCAAGTGTAAGGGTATTTGATGAAGCGAAAAGTGTACCGCTTTTAAGGGGTCATTTAAGCCCTAAATCGTATTTATTTGATCAAATATTGCCCTAAATCGTTCCTTTTGTCATTTTAGGTACTTTTGAGAAGAAATCTGGAAAAGGAAGCATTTTGGACGTTTTTGGAGAATAAAAGTGAAGAAAACGACAAAGTCTCAAAATCGGCTAAAAAGTTACCTTTGACGGCGTCAGGATTTACTCCAGACGGCGTCATGGCTTGGCAAAAGTGGTGGATGTGAAAATTACTCATGATAAGCCAGAGAGATTTGCATTGGAATTCTGACGGCGTCACCCTTTGGAGTGATCAAGGTCGTCACGGCTTAATTTAAAGAGGGACGGCGTCATGCCTATATTCTGACGGCGTCAGCTTCTGATAGGCCAGAACGGATTTTGGAGGTTTAAAGGGAGACGGCGTCAAGAAGGCCATCACGTGTTATCTAGTCACAACTTGCGCGCGCGGTAGCTGTTACTGTTTTGGCCATAAAATCCTCATACGAACTCGGATTTAGGTGATTCAAAAGGCCACGCGATCGGGACGAAAAGATCTACAATTTGGTGAAAAATTGGATGTGACGGCGTCACTTGTTAAGGCTGACGCCGTCAGAACCCCTCGGACAGCAAACTGCCTATAAATACAACATCACAACTTCATTATTTGTAAGCCCTAAACCCTAAGTCCGATTCTAGGGTTTAGGTAGGTGTTTTTCCAGCAACTTAGAGGGTCCTAATCATGCTATAAACATCTTGTAATGGTTTGTTTATCGATTCAATCTTATGTTATGTCTTCAATTATGATTATTGTTGATTGCTCTTCATTAATTATGCTTGGCTAAATCACCTTGTGTCTACTTATGATTGTGTGAAACTTGTGTATAACTAATTAGATCTTATTGATTTCTTGTTGATGTGTGTGTCCATCTCCATCAATTAGGGCGTGACAACTTCAATAGATCTAGTTGGTTTAGTTTATAATTCTTGTTTCCTATTGTCTCTTGTTTGATTGGGTGATATCGATGTTAGGCTTAAGAAAACTGGCTAACCTCCTATACGGTAACTTGCTTGAACGTCTTAAGAAACATGAACCAATGCGTACTAGGTTTATTTGGTTGTATTTAATGCATGAGCGAATTCTAGTGATCCCATGTTAGGAGCTTCTTAGCCGGCTCGACATAGGAGTGAAGTAGGAGCTTATAGAGTTGGGGAAGTACGTACGCCACCCCACGATTGGTATTAAGGAATACAACCCGTCAATTAAAACAAGGTGTGACAATTCAATAGGTAGAATTGGATAGCTAGCAAGGAGCAACATATCATAGGTAGACATGCTTCATTTCCCTTGTAGAACCCTAGTTTACTTTTCTTGCATATTAGTTTAATTAGTAGCTTTTGGGTTAGTTGATTAGCAACTAATTCCGCCCCTTCTTCCAAAACCAGAGATTTTTACTTGCTTTCCATAAAATATAAAAATACAAAAAGAATCATCCCTCACCTTTAGACCTAGTTAGATTAATTTCAATCCTAACGAACACTATTCTTTGAGTTGAACGATCAATCCCCGGTACTTGCCACTTCACTATACTACAACGGTCAGGTACACTGCCTGGTGGGGATTGCAAACTTCTCAAGATCCCTTGAGAGGTAAAACCTGTTGTAAGGTTGCAAAACCACGCATCACGATTTTACGGAGTTACAACAGATAAATACGTTTTATAATGGGTTAACCCAAAACGATCAAGATGCACTTAACGCAGCCGCTGGTGGCAATATCTTGAATCGTCGACCTAGAGAGGTGGTTGAAATTTGTGAAAATAAATCAAAAGTTCCTATTTCTCGAAACAAAGTGAATGTTCCTGTCACTCCTGCCTCGTCATCCGGTAACTCCTCAGAGTTAGCCTTTTTAACGGACTCAATGCGTTGTATGATGAAGGAAATGAAAGAACTGAAGAGTGAAATTGACAAACCAGAACAAATTAAAGCAATAAACAAAGTGTGTGAAACTTGTGGTGGCCCGCATGCGTATTATGATTGTCAAGCAACCGATGCTTCTCTTTACCCAGCTCCCGTAGCTGCAGTAAACCAAAATCAATACCGTCTGCATGCTGAGACTCAGTACCGAGCACCGAATGCTATGGTCCCACCTGGTTTTCCACCCGTGCCAAATCAGAATAATCAAAACCGCTTTGTTCAAAATCAGGGACAAAATTTCCACAATTCCCAAAATTTCAATCAAAACCGAGGTCAGAATCAGGGTAATTTTAACCAAAACCGTGGTCCAAATTTTAATCAAAACCAAGGTTCAAACCGAAATCAGACGTCCTCAGATGAGTTGCTTAAGCAATTCATGAAAACTCAAGAGGAAACAAATAAGACACAATATGAGACAAACCAGTTATTGATTGCTCAACTAAACCAGATCAAAAATTCTTTAACTGATATACCTTCTACCTCGGGAGGTCTCCCAAGTAACACTGTTGTCAACCCTAGGGGTGAACTCAAAGCTGTCAGTACACGTAGTGGTAAATCTCATGTTGAATTCAAGGTGACAAAGGACCCGGTACTTCCCACTAACAATGGAAGTGCTAAATACGTCCAACCATCGGTCATCCTACCTTCTGTCATCCAAAAATCTACACCCACAATTGCTCCTCAGCCGTCTAGAATCGATCCTACTCTTTCACGATTTACGGTTAAAAGTTTGTCAACCAAACTTAGTGAGCAAAGATCAGCCAGATATTATTCTGAGATGCTCAATGCTGTTCCTGTCAGTGTGCTTGATGACAGTGATGATGATGAAGATACCACTTACGTCAAAGCTATCACCACTCGGAGTGGTGCTGCTTATGAGGGGCCAGTTGGCCCTATTCCTCCTCCGTTGTTTGAAATGGAGAAAGAGACGGAGGATACAACGGACAAAGTGCAGATTCCAAGCCCACCGAGTACAGCACATGTCCATCCTCCGGTAGTCCAGAAAAAGAAACCCAAACCAGGAGTTGTCTTTGAATCTGTAGAGACTCCTGAAGTCATTGCCCAAAAATCCAAACCTTATATTCCTTACCCATCGCGCTTAAATGAGCAAAAGCTCCGTGAGAAGGCTAGTCAACAAATGGACAAATTCTTTCAAATCTTTAAAGAATTACATTTTGACATAAGTCTTGCGGATGCTCTCATTCTGATGCCCAAATTTGCATCAACAATCAAACACTTGTTAAGCAACAAGGAAAAACTGATTGAAATGGCTAAAACTCCAGTAAATGAGAACTGCTTAGCGGTTATCTTGAAAAAGCTTCCGGAGAAGCTTGGAGATCCTGGAAAGTTTCTACTACCTTGTGTATTTCCAGGAATGGTTGAATGTTATGCCTTAGCAGATCTAGGTGCAAGCATCAACCTGATGCCTCATTCAGTATGGAAGAAACTTTCTCTTCCGGCTCTTACTCCTACCTGCATGACTCTTGAGCTTGCAGATCGAACCATAACTCATCCCTGCGGCATTGCCGAAGATGTATTTGTGAAAATAGGAAAGTTCCATTTTCCAGCTGACTTTGTGGTTGTTGACTTCGACGCAGATCAAAAGGTTCCTCTAATTCTTGGAAGAGGATTCCTAAAAACGGGCCATGCTCTTATTGATGTATTCAAGCATGAGATCACCTTGCGTGTGGATAATGAAGCTGTTACTTTTAACCATGATCAAACTTCGAGGTACTCCTCAAATTATGATTCTGCTTCGGTTAACCGAATCGATGTCATTGACATTACTTCAAAGGAATACTCTCAAGAAAATCTTGGTTATTTTCATAATTCTGTGAGTGGGGAACCCACCACATCTTCTCAACATATCATAGCCGACTCTTCCCCTTCTCTCACTTCGGTTGAGGGAAGTGATCCCTTTTGGGATGAAGTCGATGCTTTTCTCGCTGTAGATAGTTCACCTCCGCATGAGGTTGATGATAACTATCTTGATCCTGAGGGGGATATCCTTTTTCTAGAAAATTTGTTAAACGAAGATTCATCTTCCCCTCTTCCACCAAAACAACTTCATAATGAGGAAACTGATAAATTTCCTGAGATCAAGTTTAAGGACTTGCCTCCTCCACTTGCAATTCTTGAGGAGGAAGTTCTTATCTTAATTGCTGTTCAGATCTCTCTTCTTCCCTTCACCTACCCGGTGATTTCCCCTATCTTTCACTCATTTGGGAGTGAGGATGTTACTTTTGACCCCGGCATTGTCCATATAACATTGGTTTAATGCCAGATTTATCTCATCGGTGTGGAACTTTCTTATGCTCAATTGGTTATCCAAGCATCTTGAATGAAAGTCCGATGGAGATGGTCTCTTCCACTTACTTCCCCATAGACTTTTAAATTGCTTTTTCTCCCGGGCTGTTCAGGAACCCTTTGTTACGGTTAACCGTTCACAAGCGGTTAGCTTGCGTGATAAACCTGACTGTTCGGGAGGAATCAACTCAATTCGGGGTCGAGTCAAGCTAGCAACTCGGTTATCAAAAACAGTAGCAAAGATATGGGTTTTCACCCATGTCTCACCCTAGTGTGGGGGAGATGCCCCACATGTTGTAAATATGTATAGTGAAAAAAAAAAAAAAAAAAAAAAAAAAAAAAAAAAAAAAAAAAAAAAAAAAGAGCATTCCCAAAGAGGGAATTTGCATGCCTTAACGGCTTAAATGCAAATTAAATAAAAATAAAATAAATAACTATATGAAATAAAAGGCTATTAGTATTTCCATTTCACGTTCTAAGTGTTGGTTTAACAACCGGTTCTTTGAATATTGAGGGCAATATTCAGTTCTAAGTGTGGGGGGAATTCTTGCGAATTTAATCAAATGTACCATCTAGTACCCCCATTTTAGCCAAAATTTTAAAATTTTTTCTCACTTAGAACTCAATAAATGGTTATCAGTCCGCCATGTCTAACCCACATAAGGATTGGCTAATCCGAGAGCAAACGGCTCTTGGTAAAGATGTCTCAAATCCGTTGATGGCTTACAATTTGCCCAAAATTGTATGGTATTCGACTCACCATATCTTCATAAGTGAAGAGTTGGCTAGCCCGCGAGGTTATGGCTCGTGGTTAAGGCAGTAAAAATCCATGATTGGTAATCAGCTCACCAAAGATAATATTGATAATTTATCTTAGAGTTGGCTAGTCCAGAAGCAAACGGCTTTTGGTAAAGACGAATCAAATCCGTTGACAGCTTATGGTTTGCTCAAAATCATTTGGTTATCATTTGTACCAAAGTTCTTACTTGAACTGAAACATTGGCTACTCCAGAAGTAATGGCTTTTGGTAAAGAGAAAAATCCATTAAATCTTCATAAAATATTGCTAGGGACTAGCAATAGTTTAGTGTGGGGGATTGATGAGTGTCTAAATACTCATCATTTTTACCTAATCTGAGCTGCCAAAACATCCAAAAACACTCAGAAATGCATCATAATACTGAAATTATCACAAAATTGTGTTTTATATGTTTCAGATGCAAAATGTTTAAAAACAAGTAAAAAACGAACAAAGTTTGCATAATTGGCAGTTTCAGTCCCTCAACTTTCAAAAGTTGTCAAAACTAGTCCCTGAAGGTTTTAAACCAATGAAAAGTCAACTTAAGTCCTTGGGAAACCAAAAATGTTCACAAATAGTCCCTGGATAAAGTTTCAACAACTTGGCAACTTTTACCCCTCAAGTATCAAAATTAGCAAAAATGGTCCTTGGGTATTATAAAACTTGAAATTTCACAAAATACCCTTGTACTATGCATGAACTTACAATTTGGAACTTTATTGATAGCTTTTGGGAATTTACAAAACAAATCCCTCTAAAATCCAAATTTACATATTAGGTCCCTAAAGTTTATAAAATGCAAAAAAATACAACTTTGGTCCTTGTGTTACTGTTTTGTGGCAGGTTTAGTCCTTTGAAGATATTTTGGAAAAATGACAACTCAGCCCCTCAACTATTCAGCAATTACAAAAATGGTCCCTATGTTTAATTCTAACTAAATCCGGATCTAAACCTTAACCCAAAAATAAAACCTAAACACTAAATCCAACCCAACCACTAAACCATTTACCCAACCCAGTTATTACCCAAGCCCAAACCAAAAATAAGCCCAATCCCTTATCTGAGTTAAACACTTGGTCAAACCAAGTTTGACCCGTCTTCCTTATACCACCATACCCGCCAAAACCACCCAGTCACCCCCCACCTCACCAATACCACTCACCACCTCATCCCCCCTCCTCCTACAAGTTAGCTAACATTGCCAAATGCAATTAATGCATCTCTCCCACTCCCACTAGCTAAATCAGAGGAAAATTCCACTTTCCTGATTTCCCGCCAAAATTACAAGTGGACGTTTGAGATAAATTGAGAGCAATTGAATGGTGGGGATATGATCATGATGTCGACAAAGGGTTATCCCACTTAATGTAGTATAAATAGAATAGCTTGTAAGCCAATTTTGGCAAGTAGTTAATTAGTAGCATAGTCGTTTTTAATTTCCAGTAGCTAATAATTGTAATTTTCACTTCACATTATCAATATAAGTTACCTTAAGTTTAATTGTTCTTTGTGTGTTAGAATTTAACTCAGTTTCATTATCATTTAAGTTTCAAGTTGTTGTGTGAATCGTATAAGCTAATAGTACTATTAAGTAACCACCCAAAGCTCCTAAATACCTTTTAATAAGCTTATGTAAGCTTTTCATAGCTTCTTGTAAGCTATTTAGTATCTCTCAGTTCTAATTTCAAGATATGAAGACCAGTCAACGAAAGTCAAAGGAAGGTCAATTAAGCTACTCTGGAGTCAACAAGCTCAGAATTTGGAAGCTTATGGTTTAGTGGGTCTGTGGAGACCTATTAGGGGTGTTACTGGTCCTTGGTTACTTGGTATAGCAGGATTGCATTTTGTAAGAAATTTCTTAAATTTCAAGTTTTATTGTTCCATTACTCATCATAGCTTATTTCGGTGTTTCATTTGCTTATTAGGTCTAATTAAATCTTATTAGAATTTAAAATCAGTGGCTAGTTTATTAGAACTCATTGTGCTTAAAATTTCATTTCAACTGTCATTTTTAGTACAATCTAGTATAATAAGCATTTGTGGATTCAGTTCATGTCCCTGTGCTTATTTAGTTTATTAAGTCATAATACATCAAAACAAAGCAGTTTCTAAAAGCCTAAGTATCATTTGCTTAATAAATCATAGAACCAGTTCAGTTAAGGGATGTTTGGATTAGTGGTTTTCACCATTGTATCCAGTGTTGCAGTGGTTGTTTTTGGTACCAACATATTGCATTAGGTCTAAATAGCACAGAACAACCATAAAAACCAGGTCCTTTTTGATAAAAGTCAACATAGCCTTTGATCCCACTTTGATTGTTCACTGTTAGGAATTTGGGTCTCAAATCTCTTCAAACCTTGCATTAGTTGTTCATGTACCTTAAATTAGTTTCATTTTAGCTTAAGACATCATAAGTATTCAGTAAATCAAGATCAAAATCCACCAAAGTCAAATCTTCAAATCTGTCAAAAGTCAAAAAGATCAGGTTCAACCAGATTTCTGGCTGCTGATCTAGGACAAAATTGGACTTCAATTGGCTATATTCTGATAGGGCTTTTAGGATTTTTAGATTCCCAGTAGTTTAGGCTAAGTTTTTCCCCCATTAGTTGGAATCTCAGTAGCTTATTTAAGTGCTTAAATTGCCCTTCAACTTGGCCACTTTTCTGAGTTTCTGTCTTAATATCCACAACAGCCAACTGCTCATCTTGTTTAATCCTTGTGCTTATTTATAGTTTTTAGTTGTTTTGTGCTTATTTTAGTATTTTAATCCTGATCTGAGCCTTTGGTAGGGTTTTGTGCTTATTTGCTTATTTTTGGGCTTATTCCAAACTGCTTATTAGCCCAAATCTACTTTTTAGGCTTAGTCAGCTTCCACTTTTATTTTTCTTATCTTTCTAATATTATTTTAGAATTATCTGTAAATTTTCATAATTTTCTGAATAGTTTTAGTATTTTTAATCTTTTTAATTAATTTATAAAAGTAATTAAATCATAATAAATAAAATAATAATCAGAAAAATATAAATCCAATTTTCATAATTTTCTTTTATCATTTTTAATCTAGGAAAAATATAAAAACATTTTTAGACCTTAAGAAAATCAAAAATAGAAATAAAGTGATAGCTTCTATTTAATAGAATTTATCTTTTTAAATTTTAATTAAGTAATTTTCATTTTTATAATTTTCTTAGCTTTTTCTCATCTTATAATATTTTTAGAAAAAGTTTTAGAATTTTCTTTGTTCATTTAGTATTTTTTTATAAATTTAAATAGTTTAATTAGTAATTAAATAATAAATAATTAATAATAATTAAATAAAAAGTATAAAAATATATATATAATTTAAGTTTTTAAATAAGTTTTAAGTCATTTTACATTTTTAGGTTTTAAATTTTATAAATTTTAGTTTTTGTCCCATTTTAGCTTTTTCGTTACACGTTTTAATTTTAATTTATTCGCGTTTAATTTTCCTGTGTATATCTGTTTTAATTTGTTATTTAGAATTGTTAAATAAAGCAAAATCAAAAGCAATCTAAATCATCAATCACTCTAATCCTAGCTTTTCACAGTTTTCCATTCACACCTCGTTGGGAAACGATCCGGGTGATCACTTGCCTGTTTTCACACATTACACACAACGCATTCGTCCTGAGACCGTTAATATTTATATATAAGTGTGTTTCGGGACGATTAATCGGCTTATGATCAAGTGCATACATTGACAAAATCCTGAAGCGATTTAGGATGCAAGATTCCAAACGTGGAAGTCTTCCAATGCAACCAAATACAGTATTGAGTAAAACTCAAGGACCCTCTACACCTGCAGAGGTGAAGAGGATGAAAGGAATCCCTTATGCTTCGGCTGTGGGATCCATAATGTATGCGGTTAGATGCACTAGACCTGATATAGCGTTCTCTCAGAACCTAACGAGTAGATTTCAACAGAATCCAGGAGAATGTCACTGGACTGCTGTTAAGAACATATTAAAGTATTTACGAAATACTAAAGATATGTTTCTTGTTTATGGTGGTGATGTCAAGCGTGAGCTCAGTGTTACTTGTTACACTGACGCAGGCTGGGAGACGGATCGTGATGACACCAAATCCCAAACGGGATATGTTTTCATCATGAACGGAGGTGCTGTTGACTGGAAGAGTGCCAAACAAAGCACTATCGCGATGTCCTCTACAGAAGCTGAATACATAGCTGCTTCTGAAGCTGCAATGGAGGCGATTTGGATACGTAAATTCATTTATGGGCTTGGCGTTGTCCCCAGCAATGAACGACCTATGGATATGTACTGTGACAATACAGGTGCCATTATCATAGCCAATGAACCAGGTGTTCAAAAGGGTGCCAAACATTTTCGTTAGAAAGTTCACTACATTCGAGAAGTAATCGAAAGTGGTGATATTCGTCTTCTCAAAGTTCACACAGATGACAACATAGCTGATCCTTTTACTAAACCAATGCCTTGTGCCAAACATGTTTAACATGCTAGGAGCATTATACTTAGACCAGCTGGTAGTCTCATGTAGATCTGTATTTTTAGTATTTTTATAATTGGAACATTGAACAGTTTACATTTTTGATGAATTGATGTAATGGTTATGATCGTTTTCATTTCATATCAACTGTGTTCTGTATTTGCATGTTTAATCCATGAGTAATTTATTTATTCTAAAATTATCCATTGTCGGTTGACGATACGGGAGTATTATCAAATTAAGGCAAATGTGAGCGTGTTGGTGATTCATTTGCCAAACTCACATGTTGTTCATTGTGATGAACATTGGATTGACCCAACCTACGAGTCTTCACTACATGGATCGTCGTCAATAGTGAAACTCGCTAGAGGTTATGTCTCTTATCCTTAGACTTGAGATGCAAGCAGGTCTTGCATATGTGGAATTTCATTCTTTGATATGGTTAAACGCTGTCCTGAATAAGGTAGTTATAAAAGCCATTATCAGGAGTGATATGAAGCATGTGAATGACACGTGCAGTCAAAATAGGATTTGTTCCTCCACATGTTATGGAGTTAGATACTATTGGGCCCCTCGATGAATTGAACAGATGTTTGTATGGCCGTACCCAAATGAGATTAAGATGAATCTTAATTCACTTGGTAATCTTGTTCAATATCTATATCGAGAAACAGAATAGTTGAACTATTAGAATGACATTTGATCCATGTCTAATGTTCAACACGGTATCTGTAACAAAAGGATAGATGACATATAAACCATCTAAAATGAGACGTTTAAGAAACTAACCTCACATATTTCTAGGGGCATTGGCGTGTTGTTAGACGCTAACCATTGCTTGTATAATTACTAGATTATTATGACGTCGCAAGTGGGAGCTGTTGGAGTATGCTCGTGTCATAATTACTAATTATATGGCTAGACATATGTGAGCCTATGGGGTCACACACATATACACTGAGGTGCCACTTTATATATCGTGTTTATTGTATTTACGATATATAAATAACCGTATGTAACTAGGAACCGCTATTGGGCTTCTAATGACTAAGTAATGGACTTAATTCATTGGACTTGAACAACAAATGGTGAGCCCATTGTGAGCCCACTTATGGCCGGCCCATGGAATGGAAAAGGGATAAGATTAGAGTTGAATTTGGTAAATTGTAATCCCATAATTTACTCTAATTATCACAACTAATCACCAACTAATCTCTCCCTCCCCTCCATTCTATCTCACGGCACAAACAAGAAAACCATCTAGGGTTTTCAATTTTTCCATCTCTTCTTTGTTTCTTGATTATTCAAAGAAGACTAGATCGGTTACGGGGTTTAAGGACTAGCATCAATTGGTATTCGGTGACGTGTAGTGTGTTTCACACTTAGAGGAGATCAACCTAATTGATCTCTTGGGTTTCATAAACAACTCGTGGGTTATAGTATTGGTGGTGACTCCCGGATCACGCTACAAAGGTATAACTTGCTTGTTTGATTTGTTTTTCATTTAGATTGATCATATGGCTATATGGATCCTTGTATGGTGATGTTTTCCGCTGTGCTTATTTATTTCATATGTCATTTTATCATACATCACCTATATTTGCACCCATTCCTCCAAATGCTAGAGGTTTCCTACCCGACTACATCGAAATTGAACATACCTTTGTACCTTTTAGTGATCATAGGGTAGCCATATCAAGAGGAAAACGAGCTCATCCTCCAACCTCATCATCATCATCATCGGTTAGCGAGGATGATGGTTTGCCAAATTCTAGGATTCCTCCACCCGAGTACATGATTCAACTTCCTCCCTTCGACAACCAATCCGAGGAGTTTCGTCAAACACGAGGAATGATGAAGAATATTGGACGGTGGACCATGAAGCTCAACAAAAAGCTCAACAAGAAATGAGGGTTAGGGAATGTTTGATATAAGACAATTTCAAAACAATGATGTGATGAATTGTTGTGTTCTTGGGATATTATGTTAGTATTATACATTTATGTGAACTAACATAACTATGCAGGATGATAACACGTGATGTTATCGATTTTTCGTGCTTAAGCCACTATTTGGCTTAACCTTCTTTTATGGTAAGTTCAATATCATCGGATTGATTTATATGTTCACTTGTGTTAGAACCTGTGTTTTTATGTTTAATCAATCATAACTAAGTAGTTACATAGGATTTAGGAAAATTTTAGGGAATTGAACGGGTATCGAGCATTTTGACATGCTCTCTGTTAACATTTTCCATCTGGCGGATATGGCGGAACCAAGTTTTGGGTTCCGTCTGTTGAACACTTTGGCTCCGCCAAATTTTACCCTGCGGATTCTGCGGAACCAAGTTTTGGGTTCCGTATTTGTTATCGATTGGATCCGCATTCCAACAGTAACTTTTTCAAATTTCCCGTCTAATCCCGCTCCTTAGATTATTGATTCTTAGGATCATTCTACTGATCATTAGGCACATTAGGTTCCTTGAAATCCGTGGGACAAATCCAATGATTAGATTTCCCACTCACTCCTTGCATTTACTGCATATCTTCCTATATTACTCAACTCCATTTCTATGGATTGACTTTGGTGATGTGACAAGCTCATTTACTTGCTCCAAATCATTAGGAACCAACATTCCTCAATGGATCAACATCAAATCCAAACACAAAGTTCAATACACCTTACTGTCTATAAATTAGGAAGTTTAGGATCATCACAAATCACTCATTCACCATCATCTCTAAGCATCACTCCTGTACTTCTAAGTAATCATCCTTATTTCAACCATGACAAAATCCAACAACTCATCAACCAACAGACCACCACGAAGGACAGCTCGTATGAGTGTCAGACCGTGTTGTTTTGTGAACCTAGCTTCTTCATCAGAAGAGTCATCACCTCTTAACATTTCATCACCTATAGCCAATGAGAACTTTCTCACACTCTCGACTCCAACACCACCTAATGTGGTTATCAACACTCCACCACCAACAATCACTCCAGTGGCTACCACACCACCACCCGCTCCATCACAACCAACTAGATCACCATCACCTCCACACTCACCAAAACTCCGTCCAATGGAGCTATTTGTGACTCCTCCAACCTCACCACATCCATACCTAGAGACCCTTGAAGACCTTCCACCAAGGTCTCAAAATCCACCACCCTTGACTTTTGAAGGTCAAGAACCACTCCTTTTCCATCCCATTTATCGGGATATCCACGGTCCTCTCTTTTTTAATTTTTAGGATATTTTATTTTGTAACTTCTTGTTTTGTGACTTTGCTCACAAACAATTTTCAATGGAAGGATGTTATGTTTATGCTTGTGTGTGATCAATATTTGTGCATTATCTTGGTTGGATTGCATTACTAACACTTGCATTATTAGATGGTTGGTTTAAACTATTAGCTTGGTTTGATCAATTTATACATTGTTGACTTTTTAAGTCAAACGGTTGAACTACAATGTTTGGTTGAACTCATATTCCTTGGTTGGATTATTTACAACTAACATTTGATGTATAGCACTTGTCATCCTCGAATCGAATACGTTGGTACCCTTGCAACGGGGAGTATAGATCAAGGGGGAGTATATTTTGAACTAACCTCTATTTTTGTAGCATTTTTCATCCTTGAATCATATACGTTGGTACCCTAACAACGGGGAGTATTGATCAAGGGGGAGCATATCATGTACTAATCCTTGTTTTGTAGCATTCATGATCCTTGAATCACATACGTCGGTACCCTAGCAACGGGGAGTATTGATCAAGGGGGAGCATTACAAACACTAACTTTTATTTTGTAGGATCATTCATCATAACCTTGGAACTCCAATTAGGGGGAGTATTATCCAAGGGGGAGCTTTTACGTTCTCAAAATCCATGCATTCTACTTGGTACTCCAAATTAGGGGGAGTTATAACCAAGGGTCATTTACCACATTCCGCTACGCATTTCTTCTTTTTGTTTCGACAAAAAGGGGGAGATAAGTTAGATTAAACTCATACATTGCATACATGTTTTATGACAAAATTGATTTCAAAAGATTTCAAAATTTTGCATAAAACTAGTTTTAATCTATATTTTTAAAAGACTTATACTTTACTTATTCCTTTGCTTAAAAATAAAATTTATGTTTTGTCATCAACAAAAAGGGAGAGATTGTTAATACAAATATCGTCCTAAAAACGTTATTTATATTTTACGATCTTTGCTATATTTTGTTAATGACAATTATAGAGTTTATTTTTAGCAAAACATAAATATAAGTTAAAGTCTTTTACATTTATAGTAATAAGCTTTTAAAACCCATCATATACATGCTACATGATCACTAGGATACATGTTACATACATATATACATTTACATGTTTTACATTTTAATTCTTAAAATGTAAATATATACATGACATCATGACATACATCATTTAGATAGCTTGGTTGACTTTACATAATATTTTGGAAAGATTTAGAAGCAATGAGTTGGATTGTGTAAGATCTTGGTAAGATCTTGTAAGAGCTAGCTGTCATGTCCCGGCGGAACCAAACAGCCATATGGGCGGAACCAATTATTTGGGTCCGCCAAATCCGTCACTTGTCTGCTCAGTTTTGCCTATAAATAGCAAGCTGATCATTCAAGGACAATCATCACTCACATAGCATACATTGCATATATATTCTTTCTTAGTTTACTAACCCATTCATTCATTCATTTCATTTGTAGAGATGTTTCTTTTGTAGCAAAGAGATCAAACATCAAGGTTCAACATAGTGGTGTAAACCTTTAGTATAGTTACTGTGTGATTCATTTGTAGTTCACACATCACTGTTTATACCAAACATTCAGTAGTGATCAGTTAGTGTTTTAGTCCTCAAAACACATAGAGTGTCGGGAGTGGTTGTACCCTTGTAAAGAACTCGGCATTTAGCTTAGTACCGGAAAAAGGTTAAGCGACGTTGGGAGTGGTTGTACCCTTGTAAGGAACTCGGTATCTAGCTTAGTACCGGAAAAAGAGTAAGCGACGTGTAAATGTTTTCTCCGCCTAGAAGGGAGCTTGTTTCTTAGTGAAGAAAAACTCTCGAGTTAGAGGCTCGAGGAGTGGAGTAGGGTGATGAGTGTGTAAATACTCATCATTTCTGTCACATTTTATCTGCAAAAACATTTAAAAACATGCAGATATGCTTCAAAATACTGAAAATATCATAAAATGTGTTTTTATATGACCCAGGAACAAAAAGATTGAAAATAAGTGAAAAACGAACAAAGTTTGCATAATTGTCACTTTCAGTCCCTGGAGTTTCACAAATTGGCAGATTTAGTCCCTGAAGGTTTAAAATGAAAGAAAAGTCAACTTTAGTCCTTGGGATATCAAACATATTCACTTTTAATCCCTGGATGAAAGTTTTCTAAAAATGACAACTTTTACCCCTCAAGTTTCAAAATTGGCAAATCTAGTCCTCGGGTATTTAAAAATTGGAATTTATCAAATATTACCCTTGTGCTATTTATAATTGGCAAAATAAACTCTTTTGATAACTTTGGTAAAATTACAATTTCAATCCTTCAAGAATTCAGAAATTACAAGATTGGTCCTTATGTTTAACTAAAACCAAAATCCGGACCCTATCCTAAAATAAAACCCACTACCCTTATTACTAAACCCAACCCACTACACAACCACACCAGCCCAACTCCCTTTTATTAAACTAACCCAACCCAAGCCCAATCAATAAAACCCGACCCTTTTATTTAAATAAAAAGTTTGACCCCAGTCAAACTCTTATCCCTTCCCCTAAACCGCTAAAAAAACCAGTCATCACCACCACCTCACTCCCCAGCTGGCTACTCAATCCACCACCTCATCCCCCTCCAAACAAGCTACCTAACACTCCCAAAAGCAATTAATGCTTCCTCCCCACTCTCACTGACCAAACCAACACTTATCCCACTTTTCCTGTTTTCCCGCCAAAAAGGAAATTGGACGTTAGAGATGATGTCAGAAGAAATCAAGGGTGCTAAAAGATTCAGAGATGTCGGCTAGGGTTTTCCCATTTCAATTTTGTATATATAGAACAATGTAATAGGAATTAGAGTAGTAGTTAATTTTTATTTAAATCGTTTTTACTTAATTGTCTTTCTTTATTGTAATTTTCATTCCCAGTCATTAATATAAGCAATTTACAGTCATTTGGATCTCATTTTAATACATCTTGCATTAATTTTCAGTCACTTTATAATTTCAAGTTCTATTGTAATTCGTATTAAGTTTAATGTTATTTGGAAAAGCTTAATTGCTGTTCCTATAAGCTTACATAAGCTCTGAATAGCTTTTGATAAGCTTATATTATTTTAATCCTGATCTAATTCAAGAAAGAAGAAAAAGTCAATGAAAGTCAACTGCTGAGGCAATAAGCTCTTATATGGGGATAGAAGCTAATATGGATGGCTTTTCTGGTTTCTAGCTTGTTGACAACAAGCTAGGAGTAGTTCCTGGTCCTTGTTCATCTTTTTATAAGCCAATTTCAGTTGTAAGCCTTTATTGGATTTTTGCTTAATTCCTATTGTAACTGTGCTATAGCTTATTTCTAGTTTATTTCTCTCATTTACTGCTTAATATCTATTATAAGTTATATTTCATTAGTTAAATCAGTCTTTTATAACTTTTGCATCATTTTCTCTATAAACACTAAAAAAGCCAAAAAATAGTCAAACATAGCATAGCTTATTATCTAGCTTAATTTTGTCTTAAAAGTTGTTAATCAGTACTTAAATAAGTTAGTGGAACCTTAGAATTCAGTTGTCATAAGATAAAAAGGTCTTTGTTAGTTCAAATCTACAACAGACACCCTATAAAGGGTTGTTTGGTTTAACTCAGTCAACAGGTCAAACAAGTAGTTACTGTACATTTGCAATTTCTCCAACTTTGATCTAGCTTTTATAAGCCATTATAAGCTGTTTTCAAGTTCTAATAAGTTATTTAAGTATAAAATCAAGTTTTTAGTTCTTTGTGTTGATTTTAGGCTGTGATAAGTCTAAATAAGCCATTTATAGCCACAAGCTCATTTTGTCCTTTTTCATTGCTTGTCTGAGTTCATTTGAGTCCAATTAGAGTAGCCACATAAGTTGGTTTGCAGTCTTTTGGCCTGTGCTCTTTTGATCAACTCTGCACATAAGCAATTCAGTATATACTGATTGCTGTAGCTGCTGATCTTACCTGAATTGTGGCTTATTTAGATAAGCTCTAGCCTTGATTTTTGGTTTTCTGGAAAGCTCATACTACTAGCTCACTTTTGCCCCCATTAGATTGCATCTCAGAAGCTTATTAGACTGCTTAATTTGCCCTGCAAGTTTGCTATTTTCTGAGTTTTCTGTCTTAATTGTGCAACTGATTTGGTGCTCAATTGCTTATTTTGTGGGATTATCTGTTTGATTTAAGTTGTTTTAAGCTTATATAAGTTATTTGTACTTTTTCTGAGCATTTAGTGCACTTTTGTGCTTTTTAGCTTATTTTTAGCTTATTTGCTCAACTGCTTATCTGTCCAACTGCTTATTTAGGTTCAGTAAACTTTTGATTTTATTTTTCATAGCTTTTAAATATTAATTTAGACTTATCCTGAATTTTTCAGATTTTTCCTAAGTCATTTGATATTTTTAATCTTTTTTATTAGTTTCTAATAGTAATTAAATCATAATAAATAGAAAAATAATCAGAAAAATATAAATCTAATTTTCATAATTTTCTTTTGTCATTTTTAATCCAGGAAAAATATAATTACATTTTTAGACCTTAAGAAAACCAAAAATGGAAAAATAGTGATAGCTTCTATTTAATAGAATTTATCTTTTTAAATTTTTAATTAAGTAATTTTCATTTTTATAATTTTCTTAACTTCTTTTTACTTAATAATATTTATAGAAAAAGTTTCATATTTTTCTTTGTTCATTTAGTATTTTTTAGGATTTTTATTAGTTTAAAAAGTATTTAATTAATAAATAATTAATAATAATTAGATAAAAAGTATAAAAAAATATAATTTAAGTTTTTAAATAAGTTTTAAGTCATTTTACATTTTTAGGTTTTAATTTTATAAAATTTCAGTTTTTGTCCCATTTTAGATTCCCCGTTACGCATTTTTCTGTTTAGTATAATTCGCGTTTAATTTTCTTGTGCATATTTGTTTTAATTTGTTATTTAGAATTATTAAAAAAGCAAAATCAATATCTAATCATCAGTCACTCTAATCCTAACTTTCCACAGTTTGCCCATTCACACCTCGTTGGGAAACGATTCGGGTAATTACTTACCTGTCTTCACACTACACACGAACGTGAGTTTTTGCAAGTATCCTTTTTCACAAAAGGGTAATTTGTAATTATTCACGCGTATCCGCTGTCTGCATTTATTTATAAGTGTATTCAGCACGGATCATAGAACGAACCACTATAAACATCCGTGTTGTGGTTTGATTGTTCTTTCCTTACTTTCTTTACTTATATTGCTTGATTATTTGAATTAGTTTGAAATCACATTAAGTACTCAAAGCGAATAAATTTAAAAAGCTGTAAAAACTATTCAACCCCCCTTCTAGTTTTCCACATGTAGTTTAAAAGATCAAACAGTGCCTTGTCTTTTTGGAGGTTCATCTGAACTCCTGTTATGTATGTCTTTTATTGCCCATCGCTCTATTATTAAGCAAGCTAATTTAGCAATGAAATATATCTCCATTTTCTGCCATAGTACTAGGTTTCTTTAAGATCTTTAAGAGTATGGTTCAATAGTTTGTGTCTAACCAGATGCCTTGCAGTAACTATATGTATACATGTCGACATGCTAACGTACATAAAGCAGAAAGTTAACCTATACAGTAACGATATTCGGAAGTTGAGAACTTTCAGTTATGCAATCTCTGTAAAGGACACAATTCAGGATATCATGCATCAAACAAAATGAGTCTTTTGCTATTTATTTATTAACGCATTCTTGTTTGACAAATAATATAGGAATATACTATAGTCAACTAGCATGTACTAGTATCAATCATGTAAACAACTTAAACTGATTTATATAATACAAAGAAGCGTGTAACGTCTAATTGTTATAGGCACATCGCAATCATTTGAACAATCAATCATGTACATTCTGCCAGTCTTTTTCTCATATGTAATAAGTATATAAAGTCGATACAAACACAGTTGTGTCGTTAAGCTCGTAAAGATAAATACTATGCACGATCTTAGCCAAAAGATCGAGAAAGGTATCATTTCTCACATTAGTAAATACAAGATTGGTTTGCTCAACGGATGGGCACCTTGATCCAACCGTTGAGATAAGCAATGGCTAAGATGATAAACGGTGTAGACATGCCGCCTAGGATAATGTACGGAAGAGGCGTACTCATTGGATTCTCCCCTTCCCTTTCTCCAGCCGTTTGCCAATACCTACGCATTACCAAAACAACATTATTTGCATCTAAATCATTGGTCATTATATGTAAACATATGGATTGCTTAATGCTTACTGTTCGGGTTCTTGTTCTTTAGTAATGAACTTCTTTTTCCCATCTTTACTGACTTCTCCTCCGTCTTCCCCTCCTGCAAAAACACCAAAACTCATCTACAAAACAAAATTTTCTTTTCACAAAAGAACATAGTATATTAGTATTTGAATAATATGTTGTATATTGGTTATTGAAACTGCTTATCTGCATTTTTATATCGCTTATAAGCAGTTTCAAGAAACTAAACGCTTAGACAGATGAGGACGCGAGTTTTTAACTCAAATATACCGGCTTAAACGGGCCACATATTTGTGACTGAAATAAGATGCAACAATGCTAATAATTTTTTTTTGAAAAAAAAAAAAAAAAAAAAAAAAAAAAAAGAAACAATAAGAAGATAAACAACATTGATGAAAGATAATACAAACCTAGCTTTGCTTGAAGTTTAAATCGATGATTTGGGTTTGATCTAGGAGGACAAATGGATAGATATGAAGAAGGTTTTGGTGGGATATGAAACTTGGTAGCTAATGAAGTAGTTGAAATGGCGATTTTGGCAGCCATTGTTTGTTGGGTTCAGAGAATGTAGTTGTGTTTTCTTGGTATATTATCTATGTGTTTTGGATATGGAAAGTAGTGGCAGTGAAGCCTTGTAGCTTATTGCCTTTTTTTCATTTTGTAACTATAATTTTTTTTCTTGATGAAAAAGAAGTGACTTGGGCCTGGTGGGTTGACACGAATCTATGTCGGCAGTTGGCAGTTGGCACTTGGCACACGTAACCCAAACCAAGACGGGGGATAAATGGATAAAAATTGCACAATGAAATCTGTCAAACCTTATCTAAGGAAATAAGGGGCTTACGAGTTACGAGTTTGACCAAAAGTTGCATGTTGGTGTGTAGCAGGGAAAATCAAAGGGTTAATTATCAAAATGGTAGTTGAAAAAAAACTTTTTCAAATTGTGGTATGAAAATAATGAGGTTTCTCAAAAGAGTCATGTGCGATTGTGCGAACGTGCGAACTCACAAAAAAATTGACACGTGTCCATTATTTTAATATTAAAGTACAGTGGTTAGGTGGGGTTGTTGAGAGTTTGACTTTGAATTTTTGATTAAATGACTTATATACCCTTCTATTAAATAACTCTTTTATCACCACACAAATCTTATCTATCTCATTTACACAAACAAAAATCCCAGATTCACATACATCCATACATTGCTTTCAGACCAGCAATTTTCCTATCTTATCCAATCGATTCACATACATAAAAAAAAAAAAAAAAAAAAAAAAAAAAAAAAAAAAAAAAATCCCAGATTCACATACATCAAACAAAAATCCCAGATTCACATATATCTCATAAGAAAAAACTCTTCAATTAAAAGAACCAATCGATCCAAAAAAAAAAGAAAAAAAAAAAGAAAAGGAAACACTGTTAGTTACGATATGAAGAAGAAGCTGTTAGTTACGATATGAAGAAGAAGATAGCGTCGGTGGAAGGTAAAGATATGTGTGTGTGTATTTATTGTTGATTGATTGATTGATTGATTGATTGTTTGTGAAGAAGGTAAATGAGATTCGAGTAATGGTGAGTTTTGAAGTAGGAAAGAAAGGTGGCTGTGAGGTAGTGATGTTGTGTGATAAAGGTTGGATCTTGGTTGGGTTTTAGGGGGTGTTTGGATTGGTGCACACCAGGTGTTTGATGAAAATGTTTGCAGGTCAAGATCTTATTTTGACTTAAATTATTGACTTTTAACCTCATCCTAGATTTGCAGGTCACGATCTTATTTTGATTTAAATTATTGACTTTTAATGTGGGGTCAAAGTGAATTTGAGTAAACAGTTTTGATTTTTGTTTAAATTGCAGGTGGGTGGATCAAGATTTTATTTTGAACCAAAAACCATTCAAAGAATGGAGTTGCTTGTGATGGCAACATTGAAATGGAGGATGCAAGCAGTGTCTCCATTTTCTTTTATTGATTATTTTCTTTGGAAAGTCAATGGTGGTCAGCCTGTTTTAAGATCTATGATTTTGACATCAACCCAACTCTTTTTATGCTTAATTAGAGGTAAGATGATGAGATAGTTTGATGTTTGATGAAATGTTTGAATGAGTATTTTTGTTTTGATCTCGTGTAATTGATACAGAAAATTTATAGTTTTATTCTTATCTTTTGTAATCGATATATATGAATTGTAGTCTTCAGAAATTGATCCGTGATGAGATAGTTTGATGTTTTTCATTTAAGTTTTAGAAGTTTGATTGATTGATTGTGAGAGTTGAGAAGTTTGATTTTTTTTTTTTTTTTTTTTTTTTATATTTATTTTTTAATTATTTTTTTTTTAATGAAGATCTGGGTTTTTTTATGAACATCTGAGTTTGTTCGCACATTCGCACATCTATTGGATGAAGATCTGGGTTTTTTTATGAACATCTGAGTTTGTTCACACATTCGCACATCTATTGTTCGCACATTCGCACATCTATTGTTCGCATCGCATATCCGTTGTTCGCACATTCACACATCCGTTGTACACATTCGCACATCCGTTGTGCAAATGTGCGAATGTGAAATTGATATTTATTTATATTTAATAGAAGGGTATATTAGTCATTTAATCAAAAATTCAAAGTCAAACTCTCACCAACCCCACCTAACCACTGTACTTTAATATTAAAATAATGGACACGTGTCAATTTTTTTGTGGGTTCGCACGTTCGCACAATCGCACATGACTCTTTTGGGAAACTTCATTATTTTCTTACCACAATTTGAAAAAGTTGAAATTAACATTCCATTTTGGTAATTAACCCAAAATCAAACATGACTGCATACAATAATTTTTTGAGACCGTATGCATTTATAAAAAATCAAGATTTTTTTTAACAAAATTAACACTAACAAAACAAAAATGCATAGGTGTTCCGGAACCCCGAGACAAACTCTGTTCCGTCAATGGTTGCAAAATGAATTGGACGTGTCCATGGCTGAATCTATTGGACTTTATCAAGTTAATAACAACCCATTAATATCAGTTTTTTATAAACTCTTACGTTTTATAAACTTATTTTTATTCGTATAAAATTCTTTAAATATATAAAAAGCTAAAAGCTCTCACTATTTTGGGTATGTTTGGCAAAATGAGTTGAAGTTAGAACTGTAGTTGGGGCAGGAGCTGGAGCTGAAGCTTATATTTAAAAGCTGAAAGTTGTTTTGCAAATTAGTTGGAGCTAAAACTTATTATTGTAAAATCACATAAAAATATATCAAATTAATTCGCATACATTTCAAGCTTTTTAACCCATTATACTTTGAAAGACATTTAAGTAATTTGACTAACTATAAGCCCTACTCATTTTTAAAAGCTATTTTTTATTGGCTTAGGATTATAAAGGCATATAACTTATAAAAGCTTTGACAAGTTTGTGTGAAAAACAGAACTTATTTTATATGTTATCTTATTTAAAGACTCAAGCCCATATAAGCTCCCAAAATCCTGTTGCCAAACACTTCTTTTATAGTTTTCATTTATTATTAAGAAGTTAATACACATGGACTTGATTTTCCTCTTTTCTATAAACCTTTGATATGCAATAAAAGGTCCACTCACATAAACCTCAAGTCATTGTGACTGTTTCAATTAATTTTTTGTTGAAAATGTTTTTAGTTTGTATATATGCATGTGAATACTTATCTTTTAAGTACAAGTAGTTAGAATTTTTGGTCATGTATATTCAAAATACAATCAGACTAGGGGCGGATGCAAAAATTAATTATACGGTATTCACTTTCAGTTTTCTTTTTGAAAATGATATGCATTTAGTGTTAAACTGTCAAATACTAAGAAAAATTACAATACGAATGTTTTTCGAAAAATATGCACATGTATACCTTTTGGCTCAGTTATGCCCGTCTCTCTAAACTCCACATTCTCTTTTA
Organism: Artemisia tridentata subsp. tridentata; assembly: GCA_021014915.2. Classification (NCBI taxonomy): domain Eukaryota; kingdom Viridiplantae; phylum Streptophyta; class Magnoliopsida; order Asterales; family Asteraceae; genus Artemisia; species Artemisia tridentata. The sequence continues at coordinate 407,385,146 of CP139507.1, forward strand.
ATAAGAATCTATTGTATCGTTTTGTAGTTAAAGTCTTAATTAAAGATATAACACATGATGCCTACTTGTGATCAGGACACCTATTGCGACTTAAAACTGATTCCTGTAAATATAAAACCATGACTCCATGAGGGTTGGTTAGGTTGTGCATGGCAATTAAATGCTTTCAACAAGTATAAAAACTTTTATTATTTATATCGTAATTTGTTATCCTTGTAATAAAGACGAGATCAAAGAGTTACACAAGAAAAACAAAGTATGAATGATAAGTAAAGACGTAAAAAGCATGAATCTAAGATAGCTCAAAAGGAGAAAACGAAAAACACAAATCCAAATCTTGATGGAAATTTAGTTCAATGGAGCGATATGATTATACTTGAAAATGGGTTTGGAGGTACGGAGTGTACACCCATTAAGTCCCTGATTACCCTGACTCTAATAGTGGTTGGGAGTAACTCATCAGAAGGTTCAATCCTTCAAAGAGTTACTACTGCTAGTTCTAAGTTAGTACTGCTTGAGCAGAGTTACTATTGCTAGTACTATGTTAGTACTGCTGGAGCAGAGTTACTACTGCTAGTACTAAGTTAGTACTGCTAGAGCAAGTTACTACTGTTAGTACTAAGTTAGTAGTGCTGGAATGAGTATGTAACTACTTTGACCTATGCAAGTGGCAGTTAAAACTGCCTTTATGACCACGTTTAATTGGTCATGTAACCACTATTGGCTATAATGGGGATAACTATGAGGCGATTAATGGGCCGATTAATCCTCATAATTCCATTTGACTAGCTATGAGTATTTTCCTGTAAATTGGAAATCAATTATGCATGAGAGATAGAACAGAAAATATAAACACTTGGATGCGTAAGGGTTATTGATTTGTGCCTAATTCAATGACAAATATTTGGTCTTATCCCAAGTAGATATTCGTGATACCCAGGCAATAGGGTCGAATAGTTTACTTTGGAAAGTGATAACACGATTTCAAGTGATATCCGGTAACCATTCATTGGTACGTAGTTAGGTCATTGATTATCTTCACCTTGTTCTGGGCTCACCACATCCAACAATCAAAGTAAACTATTTTGTGATAATCAATGGTTGCTGCTGCTATGAAACACATGGCTTCAAACTTTGCCAAGCTTGATAAGTTTGAAGGGGTGGATTTCAGAAGATGGCAGAAGAAGATGCACTTCTTGTTTTCAAGCATGAGTGTGGTGTATGTTCTGAGCACACCTATTCCTGATGATGGGGATGATGCTACTGTGGAACAAATGAGGAAGAGGAGCAAATGGGAGAATGATGATTATATTTGCAGAGGTTTAATCCTCAATGGTATGTCTGATTCTCTTTTTGATATTTATCAGAATGTTGAATCTTCCAAAGAACTATGGAATTCCCTTGATGCCAAATATATGGCTGAGGATGCATCAAGTAAGAAGTTTCTTATAAGTAATTTCACAAATTACAAAATGACTGATTCAAGACCAGTTATGGAACAATACAATGAACTTCTTGGTATACTTGGAAGGTTTACACAACATAAAATGAACATGGATGAGCCTATTTCTGTCTCTTGTATCATTGACAAACTACCTCCTTCTTGGAAAGATTTCAAGCATACCTTGAAACACAATAAGGAAGAACTGACTCTTGTTCAGTTGGGCAGTCATCTGCGTATTGAGGAATCCCTCAGGGCGCAGGATAATGACAAGCCAAAGAGTAGCAATGCTACTGTTGCATCTGTTGTCAATATGGTGGAACATAACAATTCCACCAGGTACAATGACAACAAGGGCAAACGTAAACATCATGATAACACAAGGGCTGACCCTAACAAGAAGGCAACACCTACTTGTTGAAAATGTGGCAAAACTGGTCACATTAAAAGGGATTGCAAAGGTGTTAAAGTTAGTGGTAAAACCAATGGTTCAGGCACTAGTGGTTCAGGGAGTGGTGGTTCTACCAACTCACTTAAAGGTCAAAATATGTTTAATAAATCCTTTCATATTTATTATGTTACATATGTATCTGAATCTAACTATGTGCAGGATGATGATGTTGCGTGGTGGGTTGACTCTGGAGCAACTGTTCATATGTGCAAAGATAGACGCTGGTTCAAGACTTACGAGTCACTGAATGATGGTTCTATTCTTCACATGGGAAATGAGTCAACAGCCCTGGTGCATGGTCGTGGTTGTGTAGATCTTAGTTTTGGTTCTGGAAAGTTTGTAACTTTTTTTTAATGTTATTCATGTTCCTGATATAAAGAAGCACTTGGTTTCAAGTAGTGTTTTGAATAATTGATATAAAAAAAGTTATTGAATCTGATAAATTTGTATTATCTAAACATGGTGTGTTTATTGGTTTTGGCTATTTGTGTAATCAAATGTTCAGGCTTAATATTGTCACTAATATTGTTAATTCAGCCTTTATGTCAACCTCTAAACTGAACGACTTTACCCTCTGGCATGCTAGACTTGGCCATGTACATTTTAAAAGAATGCAAGATATGTCTAAGGATGGGTTAATCCCAGCATTTGACATGGACACTGAAAAGTGTAAAACTTGCATGATGACCAAAATAACTAAGAAACCTTTTCAGGGTGTGAAACGTGAGACTGAGCTCTTGGAGCTGATACACAGTGACCTGTGTGATTTGCATGCCACTCCCTCATTGGGAAACAAAAAGTACTTTGTGACATTTATTGATGATGCTTCTAGGTTTTGTTACGTCTGTGGAAAACTAGAAGGGGGGGGGGGGTGAATAGTTTTACCTATTAATACTCTTTTTAACAATTTATAGATCGACTTATGTCAATCTAGTTTTGACGTGTTGGATATTGATAGTATTAAAGCATATAAAACTAAGCTACGAGATAGAGTTAGAGAGACACAACCACAACACAAGTATTTATAGTGGTTCGGCTACAAGGTCACCTTCCTTGCCCTACTCCACTCCCCGAGTCATCTACTCGAGAGTTCGTAAACACTTCACAACACAAACTCCTTTTACTAGGCGGAGAAGCCTTCACAACGTTGCTTACACTTTATCCGGTACTATTGGGTTTTAGAGCTGCTACTGCTTGTTTAGTTAAGACTACTGATGGAAGTTGCTCGAAGTCATTGTTGCTGCTAGTATTAAAGGTTACAGTTGCTTGTGTATTTTACTACTGCTAGTGTTGCTGAAGATATTCAAGAAAATACAAGTGGTTACTACTGCTAGACAATATGTTACTACTGCTAGTTCAAAGATACAACTGCTTACAGAGTTTCAACTGCTGATGAACTTGAAGAAAAATACTCTAAGTGTTTAGTACTGCTAGAAGAAAAGTTAGCACTGCTAGTACAAACTTACTACTACTGAAGAGTTTATGCTGCTAGAGTTAGAGTTAAGACTGCTAGAGTGTATAGTTATTATTGCTTATGAGATAAACATGTATAGTCGGTTAGATAAATATAGAAAAGATTCTTTTAAGAATTATCTTGTATAGCAAGCAATTGTAAGCCGACTAGGACTCCTTAGTCTATAAAAGGAGGACCTAGGGCATAGAGATAGATGCGTGATTCTTTAAAAAACTTCAAGGTTGTAAACCCTAATACTTTAGAGTATTTGTATTATTAATAATATTGAAGTGATTTGTTTGATATTGTATTGTTTGATTAAATTCTTCTTAAGATTAGAGTTTAGATTTCGCATAAACTTTAATATAATCAAAGATAGTTTCTACATAAGTTGTATTGGATTTATTCAATATTACTTAACCTTTACAAGCTAAGGGAAATCGATCAAGTAGCCAACTGGGATCAACAAGTGGTATCAGAGCTTGTGATCTAGAAACTGCTTATCAAGGAGAACCTGTTTAAACTCATCTTACTGAAGATATGGACTCTGAATCTACTCACATGATTACTGCATCAAAGGTGCCCATGCTCAAGTCTGGAGAGTATGAGCTATGGAGAATGAGGATAGAGCAGTATATTCAGATGGTTGATTACTCTATGTGGGAGGTCATAGAGAATGGCAATCAACTACCTAAAACTGAAACTTCTGCTGATGGTGTTATCATTACTTTGCCTAAAGGCTAGAAGCACTCTTATGATGGGGATTCCTAATGACCATCAGTTGACCTTCAATCACATTAAAGATGCTAAATTGTTGCTACAAGCAATAGAGAAAAGGTTTGGAGGGAATGATGCTACCAAGAAGACCAGGAAGAACCTCTTGAAGCAACAATATGAGAATTTTGCTGCTCCAAGTTCTGAAAATCTTGATCAGACTTTTGACAGACTTCAGAAACTCATCAGTCAACTAGCACTTGTGGAAGTCTCAATTCCTCAAGAAGATGTCAATCAAAAGTTTCTGAGAAGCTTGTCACCAGAGTGGAATACACACACTGTGGTATAGAGAAATAAGGCTGATCTTGATACCATGAGCTTAGATGATCTGTACAACAATCTTAAAGTCTATGAACCTGAAGTCAAAGGGTCATCTAGCTCATCCTCAAACACACAAAACCTACTGTAACACCCCCAAAATCTGGCATTGCGAAAGCATTCGGGTCATGGGGTGCTACGAAATTGATAATCACAACACAAGGTAACAAAGAATGGAATACATACTTCGTTTTAATTCATTAAATCATGAAAATATTGTTTACAACACCGTTTGAGTTAATAAAGTGAGGCCCACAAATTTAGTTGTCCCAGACAAAAACAAGTTATAATTAAAAAGCCACAGCATTCAGACATTAGTCTATGACCCTTGCCCTGCCACCACCTTGTCATATCAGTCAGCTTAAACACATGAGAAAAACATGCTAAAAAGTCAACAAAAAAGCTGGCGAGTTCATAGGTTTATGAATAAGCAGTAAATCAGCAGTTGGACCATGAGTTTAGCATATGAACATTACAACCCATATAATGCCATATAAAAATACAGTCTATTACGTTAGCACTAAGTTCATGCAACCGAAGCTATAACTTGTGTGCATGCTCTAGAAGCATGTTAAATATCAGGGCCCGGCAAGTGTTTATCCCAGACACTTGTAATTTCGACATGGTATATGTTTGTTTGCCTATCCGGTCAACCCGAACGGGGATGTTACTCCCAATAGATCTATTTATAACATTCGCGCTTCCCAGCAGGAATTGACGGTTCATGAGTTGGGCCATAGAGGGACATAACAAGGTTTAGGCTAAACCACGTAATAGCATAGACAATAGTTTGGTCCTTAAAATAGTTTTTGCATGTTTCTCACCCCAATAGTAAAACAAGTTTAAATAGTGTGGGGCTATAAACTCACCTTGATAAATAGCAGTCAGATCACAAAATAGTTCAGACAGTGTTCAGCACCGACACGCGACCTAGATTAGTAAGGTTTGTCTTAGTTCACAGTTCTAATTTAAGAATTCCAAATTTTTTAAAGAGTTCATGTTGTTGTTGCTGGTGTGGCAGCATTAAGTTGGATCAATGTTTTATCAGTTGTAGATATTGGCTCATTGTAAGTGTACAAGGGTTCATTAGAGAAAGATTAAAACGAAGAAACCTCCGGATTGATAGAAATTGGGAGACTACATACGGAAGACAATTACTATCACGTGTCAAATGTAGATGACATATGGAACGTTTTCGTTGAGCGAGCGTATGTGTGTTACATGGTGATGTGTGTGTATGTATATCCGTACATGCATATAGTTTTTGTAAAGAAATGTCTTGTTTGAAAATGTTCTCATCATTGTTTATATCCTTTCATGATATGTTAATAATTTGTGTCTACAAGAAAATCATTGTCTTAACAAAATAACCGTTTTCATGATCTAATGTCTTATATAAGTTTTGATGAAACGTTTCGAGTTATATGCCAATAAAACGACAATTATTTATATTTCAACTTATTGTGTATATATATATATATTGATTGATATGAAAATAGGTTTTCCATTGTACGTGTTCAACAATCAAATTGATTTGTAAATTTAAAACGTTTGTTATAAGCTCACTTTGGATTTTTAAATTGTCCCGTGTGATAAATATATATATGTCGAGTGATTATTTTATGACATGTAACGAAACAATATTAGTTGCGGTGTTTTAATATATAGTTGTAATGATTTTTAACGACTATTTGTACGGTAATGACCACAACTTAGTAAATTCGGGACGGATTATTCCAAAGTCGACAAAATATTTATGTTCGTGACGGAGTGGGCTGTGGCCCACATTTCATAATAAACAGATTAAATTGTGCACTCATTCTTGGGCCGCAAATGCAAAGGCCAGCGGCCTGCTTGTTTTTATGTATACCACATGGGCTTCGACCCAATGTGGTTATTTATTATACAAAGGATTGTTGGCCTGGTGGACTAATTACCTTAGCCCATCACATGCTTAAAGAATATACAACCCACTTATGAACTGAAATTTTAGTATGACACAAGTTTTAGAAGCAGCAAATGAGTTCTTATGTGTTTCGGATTTAGCAGCCGTGTGAGGGTGAAAAAGGTCCGAACTTGGGTTCGACCAAGACATGATTTACAAGGGTTTTAGCCTCATGGTGTGTGTCCGTTGAAGGCCAACGAACCGAGCACCCAAAGGGTGTTGCTAACGACCAAATGGTCGACCCAACAAAAGGAAGAAGTGTGTGTGTCAACCGAGTTTTGAGAATGATTTCCTTGACCATACATAAGGTTCCTTGGTTTGACATAACAACATACGACTAGAACTTCTTTTTACACGCGAGTTCGAGGCTATCTAGACCAATGACTCAAGACCACAACCAAAAAGATATAATCTTGAATAAGTATCGAAGACCACATGACATGACTTAGACCACGAGCACTCGGTTTACCCTTGAGTTGAGTACAACTCAATTCACATATCGAGTACAAGAGCAAGTCATATTGGCTAAAGGCAAAGATCTTGAGTACTACATCTTATTCGATCCAAACTCATATTTTGAGTATCAACATACTTCTTTCAAACCAAAACACAAACACCTTGTGAGCACATCTTTAGGCTTGAAATCCGATTAACCAAATTTCTTAACGCAAACACAATCATTCGACTATTAGTGAACGCCGTTCCCTGGAAATTATATGCGGACAAATGCAAGACAACAAGGTGTGAACTCGACTAAATCACATTAATTTGGACACAACCTAGCAACAACGACTTAATCTCGACTTATCCTACTTTCTTTCTTAGATTGCTAATCACCACATTTGGTTCAGGGTCAACTGAGTGAGATTATTGAGACACCAAACACCATTTTTATCGACATATATACCATGTTCTTGAGCCAAAACCGATCCTTAATCGAGTTACACTAGTTCTAAATTTCAAAATTTCTTTTAACCACACCACAACAACACATCATTCAACCAACTCATTAACTATAAAATTCATATTGACAACAAATTAATATATACGCAGAATTTCAAGAACAACAAAATGAGATGAATTTAACCTTACAAGGAAGATGAGAGTCGATTACAGTCAAAAGACAAGAGTCCAACCCGATTTCCAAGCACTCCACACACCCTTTCTTCTCCTTGAACCTTCGATAGAGATATATGATTGAGGTAAGATGGGTTTTGTGTGGTTGCTTCACCTGGAATCGGTGGTCTTATGGAACAATTCGTGGCAACTCCTTGACTCACTTTTGATCTTCTAAGGGATGGATTCCGCCATTTTTGGCTAATATCCCTCTCCCTTCTTTGATCTCGAGGATGTTTGACCCATTAGGAGCGGATTAGAGTGTCGACAAAGCTTGGGGAAGTGCAAAAAGCACTTATAGATCGTCTATAGATGGCGATGGGAGAAGAGAAGAGGATGGGATATCCTGGGTTTCTTCACCATGCAGAAGTCAAAAAGGAGATGGTCTTGCTGTGTGTTGTGGAGATCGAAAAGGAGAAAGAAGAAACAGGATAAAGAAGAAAAAACAGATATAGGAAATACTGTACCACGTGAGTGAGTGGGTGAATGGGTATATTTGTTTGTTTTAATTATATAATGTATTGCGTATACCCCGTGTACTGTTGAGCTGAGGTAAAATTGTGGTACCTCGGTTTCACGTAAACGTGAAAAATATAAATCTGGAGCCGTTTTTATAATGCTGATATAAAATAAAATTTGTTGACTCCGAAAATAAATTTTAAGGTTTAACCATTACTAAAGTGGTGTCGGTTTTCAGGAAAACAAGATAACCTCTCGTTTTTGTTTTGTTGGTGTCTGTAACTGTCAGAAAGTGATAAATTCACTTTTTCTGATAAATTTAAATAGTTTTGGTGAGTTATTGTACGCTACTGCGTGCGGGTTTGCTTCCCGTAATAGTTATGTAAACACATAAATGTTCAGTTTAACAGTTGTGTAATAATAAATTGACATTTATTATTAAAATATTAGTGGAAAAATTACCATTTGTCATATCCTCCCCGCATTAGAAGGAAAACCGTCCTCGGTTTTCACTTAGAGTTACCTGATGAATTTGAGAAAAGTTGTGGGAATTTGCGCTTGATCTCATCCTCACGTTCCCACGTGTATTCGGGACCTCTTCGAGAGTTCCAGCGAACTTTAACAATAGGAATGCGGCTTTGCTTAAGCCGTTTGATTTCCCGATCCATTATTTCGACAGGTTCTTCGATGAAATTCAGTCTCTCGTCCACCTGGATTTCCTCCAGAGGAATGGCAAGCGTTTCGTCTGAGTGACATTTCTTTAGGTTGCTCACATGAAACACATTGTGTACAAAGCTGAGTTCTGACGGCAGCTCGAGTTGGTAGGCTACCGGCCCGAATCTGGTGATGATTTTGAAAGGTCCAATGTAGCGGGGATTTAATATCCTACATTTTTCAAAAGGTATCACGCCTTTCCATGGCGAGACCTTTAACATGATAATGCGTGCGATGTGTCGTTGCGATTTAGCAGTATTAATGCCTACTCAAGTTTTAAATTTATATTTAGCCGACTTATCAATAACACACACACTTAACGAGCAGTGTACCCGGTCAGTATGAATATAATGGTAAGTAGAGTGTCAATCACTAAGAGTGGAACGTATTATCTAGTTATTCTAATCAGTATTTTAATATATTAAGTTAGCTATACAACCTATTCTAACGCAAAGGGGTTCAGCCTGAGAGACTGGCACGATTTGGTTGCAATTAAATAATAAACTAAACCAATAGGCACGAATCAGCAAGTAGCACACACGTACACAGATAAATACTCAAGACAATAAGAAGGCTGTCTTGATAGATAAGTAGTTTGTCACTTGTTTTATTGCTAGTTTTATATGAAGTGTATAGTTCGATGCAACGCACCGAGATTAAGTCCTTTCTCGTTGGTTCTAATCTTATCGGCGAGTAAACCCTTAATGATTACTTATGACTATCCTATTTATCTTTCTTCCTACTTTTCTACAGACGATAGAATGCATAGGCGATCTAATAAATAGGCGAGGGCAGAGGCATGGCGACCCGATCAACGCTCAGCTAGACACAGAGGTTATCAATGCACTAATAAAAGTCACCAAAGACATCAACATATAAACTTTAATTAATGAGAAAGCAGTTTTAAGGGAGTGCAATCTTTCCGTTGTCACATTACACAAGCCACCAATCTTGATGAATTAAAGTTTACTAACACAATAAAACAAAACTACTTAATGAATTAAACACATGCAACACCTTCTTACAGCTCTTGTATCTTCGTTTGGGTGTGTCTTGTGCTGCTGCCTTGACTGAATTCGTCCTAGGTTTCTGTACTTCGGTCTTCTGTCTAAACTTCGGAACTCTTAATTCGTCTCGTCTTTGGGGTATTTATAGTTTCTGTCTGAGGGTAAGATGCGGCGCATCTAGTAAGTAGATGCGGCGCATTGACTTAACTTCGCGTGGGGTCCAAGATTATAATATTCAGGAATATTCGTACACCGCCAGAAGATGCGGCGTAACTCCATTTATAGATGCGGCGCATGTCCTCTTGTATCTTGGATCGTATCTGGTGAAATATTGATAGTGATGCGCCGTATGTGATAAGCAAGATGCGGCGCATCTGGAGCAGAATGTCTTGATCTTGTACATTTCAGTAGACTCTTAACTTCTTGCATGTTTTGCTCCATAATTAGTCCAAAATCGCCAAGTTTCACCAAATGCTTGTTTTTACCTGAGAATTACAAAAGTAAACGATTAAGTATCAATCCTCATACATAATATAATAAAACAAGTCAAATTATTAGGATAAATGATAGTAATAAAATGTACTTATTTGAGTTCATTACATGACGCGGTCACCAACTTGAAACTCAAGTGGTTTCCGTCTCTTGTCTGCATAGCTTTTCTGACGGTCTCGAGCTGCTTGCATTCGGCTCTTAATTTGCACAATCTTTTATGTGGTCTCCTGTACTAGTTCGGGACCAGTGAGCTGGCTTTCTCCGACTTCAGCCTAGCATATAGGTGATCTGCACTTTCGACCATAAAGTGCCTCATAAGGTGCAACTTTGATGCTTGTGTGATAGCTATTATTGTAGGAAAACTCGGCTAACGGCAGATGCCTATCCCAGCCATTTCCAAAGTCTATCACATACTGATGGGGTATGAGAGAAAAACTGATGCTTTAAAATTTTACAAAGGAAACTTCTCTGATCAGTGGAAATTCTTAATCCATATTGTCTTAGTGTGTCTAAGTCCAGAGACCATTGGGTGGAACGAATTTAGTAGTAATTTAGCTTTTGCTATAATTTGTTTGGCTGAAAATGATCAATGGTTTAATTTTTCTAAATTAATTTTTGACAGTTTGGTTAAGAACTTGGTTATTCTTCAAGTAAATATTTTATCTATCCAAGGTTTTTACAACTCTTTTTGGACACCCAATTTGTAAATAAGAAAAGTCATAAAAGAGTTTATCCTACTCTCTCTCTTACTAAAAAGGTTTTTACTAATATGAGGAGGGATGGAAAAGATTTTTCAGGGAAAGTTACACCTTGTTTTCCAACAATGGTGGCACTAGCCCAAACCCAAATAGGTGAAGGTGCAGCAATCTCAACTGTTACCCATCACACACCCACACTTTTGGCAACATCTTCACAACCACAACCTAAAAAGACCTATAAACGTAGGAATCGCACAAAGAACACTGAGCTACCTCAGGCTAGTGGTTCTATACCCAATGTTGCAGATGAGGCTGTCACTCGTGTGGAGAGTGACATGTTGGTAAGGGCTGCCACTACTGTGTCTAGCTTAGAAGCAGCACAGGCCAGTGGTAACATCAATAAGACCCAAGCCAAGACAACTTCTAATGAGTCAGGTCATCATGGAACTGATTTAGGTGAAGGACCCGGTTACCTGAAAATTATGAGGGGTTCATATGCTCAACCTAGGGTTGAGACTGAGCTTAACTTTTCCAATGATCCACCTCTCGGGCTAGGTAACACAAGCCGAAGTGGTGAGGATAGCATGAAACTTCTCAATGAATTGATGGAAACATGTACCAGGTTGTCTGCACAGGTTCTTGAACTACAAAATCTATCTGCTTCTCAAGCTGGGATAATCAAAGCTCAAGGTGGGGAAATTAAGGATTTGAAGAGAAGAGTTAGATATTTAGAAGGAATCAAGAGATCAAGAACTCCCAAACTTACGGTTAAATCTTCTGAAGCTCACAAGGATACTCCCAAACAGGGGGGAGGATGGTAGCGAAGCTTCAGGTGAGGCTAAGGATATTGAAAGTGCTGGTGCAGATAGTGCAGAAATGGATTTTGTAGTTGCTGAAAATCAAGGAAATCAAGTGGTGATTGATAGCTATGTGGCTAAGGTAGATAGTGCTGCTGATCAAGGTGTTATTGCTGCTAGTGGTCAAGAAGTTATTGCTGCTAGTGAGCCACTTACAGCTGCTAGTACAAAAGTTATTGCTGCTACGCCATAGGTTACTACTACTTCTAGTGTACTAACAGAATTAAAGACTTCAAAGCCAGTAACCAAAGGTGTTTTAATAAAGGAGCCATCTTCAAGACCCCAAGCTACACAATCAACTCCACAGGTCCCAGGCAAAGGCAAAGGAATACTTTTTGAAGAGCCTGAAGCCACTATCCAAAGAGAAGCAACTACAACTTGATGCTGAAGTTGCTGAGAAATTAGCACAAGAGTTTGAGGCCGAGAACAAGAAAATTTTGGAACAAAGAAGAATAGCTGCAGAAAAGGATGCCAAGAATGCAGAATTGATTGCTACATGGGATGAGGAAAGAGCTCAAGTTGATGCTGATTGGGAGCTTGCTCAGAAACTCCAACAATAAGAGCCAGATCAGTATTCAATAGATGAAAGAGCTAGGATGCTGAAAGAACTTATTGATGAAAGAAAGAAGTTCTATGCAGCACAAAGATATGCAGCCAAGAAGAACAAGCCACCCACTAAAGCATAAAGAAGGTCTTTCATGTGTTCATATTTGAAGAACATGGACAATTGGAAACAAAAGAAGTTATCACAGTTGGATGATAGCAGGATTGAAGAGTTATATACAATTGCCAAAAGAAAGATTGAAAGTTTTGTGAATGCTGAAGTGGTGAAGGGCATTGAGGAAAAGAAAGAAGAGAGTACAAGTTCAAAAAGAGCAGGTGAAAAGTTGGAAAAGAAAAGCAGTAAAAAGAAGAAGTCTGAGCATAAAGCAGAGCAAAGAGCAAGAGCAGACTGAGCAAGCTGATGATGATGTAGAACAAATGCAAGCTCACACTGAACTTGCAGTAGTATATGGTTCATCTTTGAGGTTTGTGAGTTTTCTACAAATGGTTCATCACTTTGACAGAGAAGATATGGTGACTCTATGGAGGCTATACAAAGGAAAGTTTGGTTATGACAGATCAGAACAAATTTATGATAGAGTCATCTGGGATTACTTGAAAGTGATGTTTGAACCAACTCATGAGGATGAAGTATGGAGAACTCTAAGGCATAACACAGTCCTGGAATGGAAGATTTATCAGAGTTGTGGAGTTCATTATTTGGCTGCACATGGGCTCATAATCTACATGCTGGTAGAAAAGGACTATCCTTTAGCTTTTCATAAGGATATTATACATCAGATGTTGTATGGAAAGAAAAGATTTCAACTTCAATATCCCTATGATGAAATGGCTTATCAGTTGCTCAAAAAGATGGAAAAGTATCTTGGACCCGTGGACAAGCCACATAATTAAATGTTTGGGATCATCCACTTAGTGTTTGTTCAAGCTTAAAGAGAAACTTGATGATTTTGGGAGAAAATATCAAGTTTAGGGGAGGATTGTAAGAGAAACTTGATGATTTTGGGAGAAAATATCAAGTTTAGGGGAGGATTGTTGTGTTTTAGAGTTGCTGCTGCTTGTTTAGTTAAGACTGCTGATGGAAATTGCTCAAAGTCATTGTTGCTGCTAGTATTAAAGGTTACAGTTGCTTGTGTATTTTACTACTTCTAGTGTTGCTGAAGATATTCAAGAAAATACAAGTGGTTACTACTGCTAGACAATATGTTACTACTGCTAGTTCAAAGATACAACTGCTTATAGAGTTTCAACTGCTGATGAACTTGAAGAAAAATACTCTAAGTGTTTAGTACTACTAGAAGAAAAGTTAGTACTGCTAGTACAAACTTACTACTGCTGAAGAGTTTATGTTGCTAGAGTTAGAGTTAAGACTGCTAGAGTGTATAGTTAGTACTGCTTATGAGATAAACATGTATAGTCGGTTAGATAAATATAGAAAAGATTCTTTTAAGATTTATCTTGTATAGCAAGCAATTGTAAGCCAACTAGGACTCCTTAGTCTATAAAAGGAGGACCTAGGGCATAGAGATAGATACGTGATTCTTTAGAAAACTTCAAGGTTGTAAACCCTAATACTTTAGAGTATTCATATTATTAATAATATTGAAGTGATTTGTTTGATATTGTATTGTTTGATTAAATTCTTCTTAAGATTAAAGTTTAGATTCCGCATAAACTTTAATATAATCAAAGACAGTTTCTACATAAGTTGTATTGGATTTATTCAATATTACTTAACCTTTACAAGCTAAGGGAAATCGATCAAGTAGCCAACTGGGATCAACAGGTACAAAGCTAGATGCCGGGCTTTTCCACGAGGTAAAGCCAAACCTTCGTTGCCTACACTTTATCCGGTACAAGGCTAGATACCGGGTCCTTAGCACGGCGGACCAAACCAACACACCTACCACAACATGACTAAAGGATCCAACGTCCTTTTACACCTAACGACTCAACACATCTACAACACCCTTTTGAGAAGAAGAAAGAACAAGATGCACTTCTGTGATCTTGGAAGAGAAGAATCCTATCAACTCATATCACGAGCTTGCAAGTCTTCGAGAGTTCGTGATCTCGCCTTTTAGAAGGAACCTAGAGAATCACAAAGAAAGACTACATAGAAAAATCCTTGGATCTGAGGTTAGAGAGTTTAGAACATAGAGAGAAGGAATATCTAAAAGGTGTAAGAGGTAAGAGAGAAATGACTCACTATTTATAGGCAAAATTGTCCACTATTTACCCGGATCTGGCGGATCCCTTCCCAAAGGGATCCGGCCAGTGTAATCCAAGGGATCCGACTATCTGGTAGTACCAGTTCGAATTTTGGGTTACAATTTCGGGTTTTGGGTTATGGGTCAAGGTCCATGGGTCAAGTGATGTCATGAATGATGTCAAAGACATCTTGGGTCATTGGTCATGGACTTTGGGTTATGGGTTATGGACTTTAGGTCATGGGTCATGGGTTTTACCCATTATGGATGTCATGCATGATGTCATGCAATGGTTCATGGGTTATGGGATAAGCTCCATGGGTTATGGGTTATGGACTTGGTTTTTGGATCATGGACAGTCCAAGTCTTTTCCTAGTTAATTTACAAGCAGCATGTATTTTATAAAATGTAAGTAACTAGTTTACTTAAGTGTTTTTATCAAATGATTTTGGTTTTATGTAAACTTGTTTAACTAAATGTGTTTAAGGTTTGTTTAATGAAATGAGTTAGTAAGCTTTTGGCTCAAAGCGTTTACGTATTTTATCTATATCGTTAAAATGATTTTACGTTTGTTATAGACAAAACATTAGAAGATCGTAAAATATAAATAAACGTTTTTAAGGTTTATTTGTATTAACAATCTCCCCCTTTTTGTTAATGACAAAACATAAAATTTTTAAGTACAAAGATAAAATTCGTAAGTTTGAATTTAAGCTTTTACACTTTTCTCTCCCTTTTTGTCGAAACAAAAAAAGTGTCGAAAAGAAACTAACCCGAGTGTAAGTTTTAAGAAGCATAAAGAAGTAAATATGTAGCAAAGAAAGTAAAAAGGTGCTTAGTTGCTCCCCCTTGACGTTTGCTCCCCCTTGAAGAGGGCGTCAAGTTATTAGGAAGACTAAATGTGATCATTGCAAGTTATTTGCAATGTTTTTGCTTTGAAGAAAGCTCCCCCTCATTGAGGGCGTCGAGTGCTCCATGTGTATTTTTGAAAATCTACAAAACAATGGTTAAAAAAACAAGTATATGTTGTCCCTTTGAAAGGTTGGCTGCATAAAAATTTTGTAAGTTATCTGTTTGCCCGGATCCCACGGATCCTTTTCAGAAGGGATCCGCCAAGCATAAACTCAGGGATTCGGCTACCTGCAGTTATGTTAGCAGTAGAAGAGGATAGAAAATGATATGAACACAAGTAATAAACACACCAAATATGTTCACATAAGCACATAGTCATGAAAAAATCATTTAATAAACATATGAGAAATGATACAAAAAAGGTCAAATCTCTAAAAACTAAGAAAATGATCTTAACATGAAAAATTCCTATTGACTAAAATGAGGCCTAAGACTAAGGATAGTGAGACCACTTGTGCTTGCATTTCAAGGTTTTTCGGGATGGTTAGGTTTGGTGACGTCATCAAGACGTTCAAGGAGATGGTAGAACATGAAACATACTTCATCACGTAGTTCATGAACTAAGGTTTGAACATGTTGACAATGATGACAAGTATCATTGTGACTTGGTTCTAAGAGAGAAGGTTGTGGAAGTATGTTTGAGGTGAATGGTTCTTGAGGAGGTTGTGGATGTACCATGGGTGTTGGTAGAGAAGTATGTGTGGGTGGAAGTGTGTTATTGTTTGGTTGAGGTGGTTGGGATGGTTGATATCTTCTCAAAACCCAAAATGGGCCATTTGAGGATGGAGGATAGGAAGGCAAGTTTGCTATATGTGGTGGTATGTTAATGTCAACATCTATGTGATGGGATGGTGGTTGAGTTGTTGACATTCTCTCAATGTATGAGAATTTGGTAATGGTGGTGGATTAGAGGATTTAGGAGGCAAGTCCTCCAATGTGTTAAAGTAGAGGTGAGGTGATGATTGAGGTGGGGTGAAAGAAAGGATTATAGGTTCAAGAGGTGAGGTTTGTATAGGTTTAGTTGAGATAGGTGTGCTTGGTAATGTAGGTTCAATGCGAGGTGTTGGTTCAATTGGAGTAGGTTGTGGTGAGGTTGTTTTGGTGGAAGCAAGTTGTGGTGGAGTTGGCTCATTTGAAGGAGGAGTTTGGATGTAGTTTGAGAGAGGTGTTCTACTAGAGGGTGCTTTGATGGGTGAGGCTTCGGTTGAGGATATTTCATACACGATTCGTGCGGTTTTTCTTGGTGGACTCCTAGTGGATGATCTTGCACTTGGTGCTTTAGTCATGTTTTTAGGTAGGTTTAGAAGGTGAGTTTTCAGTAGAAGATGGTTTGTTTAGGTGTGGTTTGGAAGCACAAACACAAGTGGTTTAAATAGTAAAGGATCAAGTATGGTAATTAAAGCCTAAACCACTAAAATCCTTTGAATTGTAATGATATGCATGCACCAAGGTCAACTACAGTGATACAATCTTCTAGGAGGTATATTAAAGGCAATGTGGAGTGTTTGAGTGGATAAAGTTGAATTTTGGAAGGTTTTAGATGATCAAACCTATGTCTGTTTTCCCGGATCCAGCGGATCCTTTTCCACAGGGATCTGGCTAGCTTTAGCTGAGGGATTCGGATAACAGATCAGGTGTGAGGGAGAAATGATTATGATTAAGCTATAGCAGCCCTATGTTTCCTGGTGTAATGAGTGTGAGAAGGTGTCTTAAATGAGAAAATCTTGTGTGGTTTAAGACTAATGATGAAGGGTTGTTATTAATGGTCTTTATTGTGGAGAAGGAAATGTAAGTTAGGTTGTTGGGATTTAAAGCTTCCAAGGTGTTAATGCTACTCAAGATGGTTAAGGCTGCTATAAGGAATTGCAACTGGTCAGGTATTACAAAGAAAATGCTCCAAGTCATTAATGCTGCTAATACAAGTTTTACTACTGCTGGTGTATTTTACTACTGCTGGTGATGTTGAAGAGTTTCAAGAAAACACACTAAGTAGTTAGTGCTGCCAGACTAAAAGTTAATGCTGCTGGTTCAGAATTACAACTGCTGAAGGATTACTGCTGCTAGAGTTAGAGTTAAGACTGCTAGACTCTTAGTTAATGCTGTTAGTAAGATAAACTTGTATAGTCGGTTAGATAATTATAGAAAAGATTCATTAAAGATTTATCTTGTATAGAAAGTTATTGTAAGCCGACTATGACTTCTTAGTCTATAAAAGGAGGTTCTAGGGCATTGAGTGAGACACACGTTTTTCATATAGCTTCAAGGTTGTAAACCCTAATACTGTTGAGTATTCGTATTATAGTCAATAATATTGAAGCGTTTTGTTTGTTAAAATTGTGTTCTTAGTTTACTGTTTCATTAATACAAAGTTCTTCTTAATATCAAGTACTAGATTCCGCATAGTATTTGATATAACTCAAGACAGTTTCTACTCAAGTTGTTTTAGATTTATCTAAGATAACTTAACCTTTACAAGCTAAAGGATTCGATCAAGTTCATAACTGGGATCAACAAGTGGTATCAGAGCTTGTGATCTAGAAGCTGTGATCAAGAAGAACTTGTTTAAACTCGAGATTGTTTAGATCTTACTATACACATATGGTTACTGCATCAAAGGTTCCAATGCTCAAGGCTAATGAGTATGAGATCTGGAGAATGAGAATTGAGCAGTACATTCAGATGATTGATTTCCAACTCTGGGATATCATTGAGAATGGAAACGAAAAACCAAAAACAACAAAATCTGCAGAAGGTGTTGTTACAGTTGTGCCTCTTACAACTGCTGAGGAAAAAGCTCAAAGAAGACTTGAAGTTAAGGCAAGAAGTATGTTGATGATGGCCATTCCTAATGAGCATCAGTTGAAGTTCAACTCCATTATAGATGCTAAGTCTCTAATGGAAGCTATTGAAAAGAGGTTTGGAGGTAATGCTGCTACTAAGAAGACAAAGAAAAATCTTTTGAAACAACAATATGAAAACTTTTCTGCTTAAAGTTCTGAGATGCTGGATCAAAACTTTGATCGACTTCAAAAGCTTATAAGTCAATTAGAGATGTTGGGTGAGGTGATCTCTCAGGAAGATATGAATCAAAAGTTTTTGAGAAGCATGTCCTCTGAATGGAGCACACATGTTGTTGTGTGGAGAAACAAGGATGATTTAGACACAATGAGCTTAGATGATCTTTACAACAACCTCAAAGTTTATTAACCAGATGTCAAAGGGACTAGCTCAAGTACTAATACACAAAACATGGCTTTTGTGTCCTCCTCAAACAACTCTAGCAGTACCAATGAAGCAGTTACTACTGCTCATGGGGTTACTACTGCTAGCACTCAGGTTAATGATGCTAGTTCTACAAACATTGAGAACTTGAGTGATGCTGTTATCTATGCATTCTGGTCTAGTCAATCTAATAATTCTCAGATTGTACATGAGGACTTAGAACAGATTCATCCAGATGATCTTGAAGAGATGGATCTGAAGTGGCAGATGGATATGTTAACAATGAGGGCAAGGAGATTCTTGAAGAATACTGGAAGACAGCTCAAGGTCAATGGGAAAGACAACATGGGGTTTGATAAGTCCAAGGTTGAATGCTACAACTGTCACAAAAAGGGACACTTTGCTAGGGAATGCAGGGCACCAAGGAGCCAAGACTACAAGAATGGAGAAAGCTCAAAGAAAATTTTGCCTGTGGAAGCAACTAATTCCACAACTTTGGTATCCTGTGATGGTTTAGGTGGATATGATTGGAGTGACCAAGCTGCAGAAGGACCAAACTTTGCTCTTATGGCTTATTCATCTTCCTCTTCAAGCTCTGAATCTGAGGTATCTAGTGATTCTGGTTGTTCTTATAAATCTTGCTTAGATACTGTTGAGTCACTTAAAACTCAGAATAATCAACTGATAGAAGATTTAAGACAGTCTGAGTTAATGTGTTTATGTTATAAATTAAGACAAGAGTCAGTAAGAAAAGACTAGAATTCTTTAAAACAAATGAGACTGAGTTAGTAGATAAGATTATTGTTTTAAAGAGTGAAATTTATGTTAGAGATGAACTTATTGAAGAACTTAGAAAAAGAATTGAAGTGGCCAAAAAAGAAAAAGATGTAGCTCAACAGGAAAAAGAAAACTTTCGATGTAAAGTAAATAGGCTTGAACATGCATCTGAAGGTGTAAACAAGATAATAGAATGCCAACTTATGAGGAAAGGTAGTGGCATAGGCTATAATGAAGTTCCCCCTCCCATTACAGGGAAATTTGTGCCTCCTATGAAAGAATTGTCTTGTTTAGTTGACTCTGCTAATTAGTCTGTAGGTGAAAGTAGTAATGCTAAATCTAATGAGGAAAAGTCTACAGTTGATAGGAAGTATTCTGATGCACCAATTATTGAAGATTAGGAGTCAGATGATGAGGATAAGGTTGAGTTTACACCTAAGGTTGAAGGAAAAACAGTTAAACCTAGTGTTGAAAAGACAAATTTTGTTAAACATAAATCTCAAGAACAAAATGCTAGGAGAACTGTTGAGCAACCTAGGGTACATACTAACAGGCCTAGAGGGAAGCAAAGGAATTGGAATGGCATGATGTCTCAAAGATTAGGTAGTCAGTTTGAGATGTTTAACAAGGCTTGTTATTTTTGTGGTAGTTTTGAACATTTGCAGGATGATTGTCATTACTATCAAAAACCTGTGTGGAATTATGCTAAAAGGGTGAATCACCAAAGTTTTTCTAAAAATACATACCCTTTTGCTAAAAGAAACATAGTTCCAAGAGCTATACAAATGAGGTCTGGTGTAGTATCAGTTAATACTGCCAAGCAAAATGTTTCAAAACCAGCAATATTGATTAATACTGCTAGATCAGTTAGTACTACTACTACTACAAAAAGAAAAGTGAATGGTGTTAATTCAATGACCAATTTTTCAAAAACAGCACATTCCATTGCAAAAAAACCCATTCAAAAGAATACAGTTGTTAATACTGCTAAGGCAAAAATAGTAGTTAATACTGCTAAGACAAAAGTAGTAACTAATACTGTTTGTGGAAATCACTTTTATGCTGTTAAGGTGATGAACTCAAATAAGTACATTTTATTACCATCATTTATCCTATTTATTTGACTTGTTTTATTATATTATGTATGAGGATTGATACTTAATCGTTTACTTTTGTAATTCTCAGTTAAAAACAAGCATTTGGTGAAACTTGGCGATTTTGGACTAATTATGGAGCAAAACAAGCAAGAAGTTAAGAGTCTACCGAAATGTACAAGATCAAGACATTCTGCTCCAGATGCGCCGCATCTTGCTTATTACATACGGCGCATCACTATCAAGATTTCACCAGATACGATCTAAGATACAAGAGGACATGCGCCGCATCCAAGTATGAAGATACGCCGCATCTTCTGGCAGTGTACGAATATTCCTGAATATATTAATCTTGGACCCCACGCGAAGTTAAGTCAATGCGCCGCATCTACTTACTAGATGCGCCGCATCTTACCCTCAGACAGAAACTATAAATACCCCAAAGACCAGACGAATTAAGAGTTCCGAAGTTCGACAGAAGACCGAAGTACAGAAACCCTAGGACGAATTCAGTCAAGGCAGCAGCACAAGACACACCTTGAACGAAGATACAAGAGCTGTAAGAAGGTCCTGCATGTATTTAATTCATTAAGTAGTTTTGTTTTATTGTGTTAGTAAACTTTAATTCATCAGGATTGGTGGCTTGTGTAATGTGACAACGGAAAGATTGCACTCCCTTAAAATTGCTTTCCCATTAATTAAAGTTTATATGTTGATGTCTTTGGTGACTTTTATTAGTGCATTGATAACCTCTGTGTCTAGCTGAGCGTTGATCGGGTCGCCATGCCTCTGCCCTCGCCTATTTATTAGATCGCCTATGCATTCTATCGTCTGTAGAAAAGTAGGAAGAAAGATAAATAGGATATTCATAAGTAATCATTAAGGGTTTACTCGTCGATAAGATTAGAACCAACGAGAAAGGACTTAATCTCGGTGCGTTGCATCGAACTATACACTTCATATAAAACTAGCAATAAAACAACTGACAAACTACTTATCTATCAGGACAGGTCTTCTTATTGTCTCAAGTATTTATCTGTGTACGTGTGTGCTACTTGCTGATTCGTGCCTATTAGTTTAGTTTATTATTTAATTGCAACCAATCGTGCCAGTCTCTCAGGCTGAACCCCCTTGCTTTAGATTAGGTTGTATAGCTAACTTAGAATATTAAAATACGGATTAGAATAACTAGATAATACGTTCCACTCTTAGTGATCGACACTCTACTTGCCATTATATTCATACTGACCGGGTACACTGCTCGTTAAGTGTGTGTGTTATTGATAAGTCGGCTAAATATAAATTTAAAACTTGAGTAGGCATTAATACTGCTAAACCGCAACGACACAACGCACCGCATCATAAGGCCTAAACATGTTGGGTTTGGAAACAAAAAATAAAAGTTTTAGACCATGTTTCCAAACATGACAGTGCATCAATTGTCCTAAAGAAATTTAATTACATTGATGCACAAGGCAGATCCAAGTATTAATGGCTTGGGTCCCCAAGAGAAACTGATTTTCTTACTTTATGTGCAGGGCAATCCACAAGTGGAGTTACAATGTAACACCCCAACCCGACAAGGGTAAAGATGTCACGCAAATGGTTTCATATCAGATATAACAAAGCATACATTCAAAAGTAATACAAATATTCTCAAAGGTTACAGAAGAAATACTGAAATTACAAGGTTACAAAAGCGAATACAAATTCTAACAATGCAGTAACTTCCAATCGTCTCTAGGCCAAAAATAATTATCAAGTCTTCTAAGTCCAAAAGTCTCTTCACTCTTACCCAGCTTCCAACTAAAACCTGCCGCGGAAAAAGAAACGCGGCTGAGCTACTAGAGCTCAGTGAACAGATATAACGTAACAAGCAGTAGTATAATGTATAATTTACATGAGTAAAGAGTGTGAAGCATGAATACATGGTATCAAGATGAAAGGTAAGAGTACATGGTATCATAAGGAAAGGTAAAAGGGTACATGGTAAAGGAAGTCAGAAATCCACTACGAGCCCATAACATGAAATCATAATCATAATCATAGTCATAAACATGTAGAGGGGAGACCTCTTAGTATCCTGTAAATATGAGGGGTGTCCTCATCATGGGTATCCTGTAAATATGAGGGGTGTCCTCAATCATGGGTTGGAGTAGCTAGCTCCCGGAGTGTGAAAGACGTGTATCGCACACACCATCAGTCACCATGTATAACATAACATAACATGTACATGAACAAATCTAGGATGCATCCATACGCCCCAGGTAGCCATAATCTGCCTCTACGTAAACATGAATCATAAACATAACATGCAGGGACGGGACAGGTCATCACTCTCCTGCCCTAGAGTCATGCCATCGGTGCATCGACTGACATGGACATGAAACCCTCATGCCTAGTGAGTGGCTCGTAGTATCAAACTGAGGGTAAAGGTCAAGTATCATGAATCATGTTTTAGTTTACTTGCATAGGTCAAAATCATGTTTCATAAGTTCATAATCATGGTTCATAATCATGGTTCATAAGCAAGGTTCATAAGCAAGGTTCATAAGCAAAGGTTCATAAGCAAGGTTCATAGTCAAGGGTTCATAATTAAAGGTTCATGCATGAAAGGCTCATAATCAAAAAGGTTCAATATCATGATGATTCAAAAGATCGGAGTTCATGAATGAAGGGAACATAGCAATGGTATAGGGAACCCTAATATGAATCATAATGAGAGAATGAAGGCCTCTTAATAAAGAAGCAGAATATCTGTACCTTAACGAAATACGCAAGCAAGAAATGAAAATCAAATCAAGTAGGAGATCACTCCCTCTTCACCCGATCTACAAATAAGCACAAGTTCTCTTATAAGTTCATAGGACCGTAAGGTTTCATTCTTGTCCTCATTCCATATTAGGTGACTTTATGTTATATCATTCCCGTATGCTAATTCAAAGTAGTATAGATGATCATATTCATAGTTCAAGATTCTTAATGTCTTTTACAAAGTTTTAGTGTTCATATAGTAGTTTTCATAATTTAGGGTTCATTAGGTAATTAGCATAAGTTTAGGGTATAATATGAAAATATCATCAAGTTACAGATTTTACTAGTCATGACCTTTGGTTTTAGCCAATTATCCATTTACACCCTTTAGGTTACACAATAAACACATCACACCCTTTAGTTTACAATTTTACCCTTTTATAACTTCTCACAGTTTGATATACGAAATTGTTAGGTTTTCTATAAATCATAAACCATACAAGAACTCAGTAATAAAATACCCAAAAATTCCCAGAGATGCCTACATGTCTTAAGTATTTTACCAAATTTTTCCAGATTTTATTTAGTAGCATAACTATGGATTAAAATTCACCTAAACCAACTCGTCCAGATTTCTGACTGATTTTACTATACGAAAAGTTATTAGTTAGAAACCTTTTAAGAAAAATTCAAAAAAATCTACAAAAATTCTAGGAAGTAATAGACATCTTATGTCTTACCCAGTTCAAAGGAAACCTTCTAACTCGACACGATTTGAAAATTAAAAATCAAAAACCCGGACTGATTTTCCAGACTCA
Source organism: Artemisia tridentata subsp. tridentata (assembly GCA_021014915.2). Lineage (NCBI taxonomy): Eukaryota > Viridiplantae > Streptophyta > Magnoliopsida > Asterales > Asteraceae > Artemisia > Artemisia tridentata. Next base: position 407,409,222 of record CP139507.1, read on the forward strand.
CAAATCCGACCAGACACATAATTTTCTAAAAATTAAAAAGTAACCTTCCAGGCCTCTAAAAATTTCAAACTAAATTTTCCCAGGTAGCCATTTCATTGAACTTAGTTTTAGACTCTTAAAACACCCAAAAACACTTCGTTAACAATTATTTACAGGCGTTCAAAGTCGAACATTTTTCCGGGTTAGAAGCAGTCATCACAGAAATATGTGTAATTTAGGGTTTTAGTCATTCTATTTCATTAATCCTTAACACCAACGATTTTAGGTTGATCCAACACATATTTAGGTTAATAAACACAGGTCTTAACATATCCAAATCGATTAATTTCATCACGCAAACTCCTGTCCGATTCACATACGAATTTAGGTTTTGTTAATTCTATGATTTTATGTGGTATTTTATGTACATACTTTTCGACTATAAACAAAAAGGACAAAGCATGAACAAAAGATACGATACCCTTGAAGACACGACGAAGAAACACGAATACAACGAGATCAAACACCACGAATCTTCTTCTTCCTTCCTTCTTGGGTCGCACAGCAGAAACAAAGAAAAGACCATAACACAAGTCGATTAGGGTTTGCAAAACTCGAATAGATCAAGATTGGACATGAGTGGTTACCTTGTGATGTAAAGGAAACAAGAACGAGAACAAATCAAGCCTTCCTTTGGCTGAGTGTAGATCGACAGCAGCAAGAACAGGAGGGAAGCCGACTTTTGTTGGAGAGGAAGTTAGGGTTTCCTTTTTGTTTTGTGCAATGATCGGTATACAAAAAAATAAATACCGGTCCCTTATTTTATTTATTTATTTATTTATTTATTTATTTATTTATTTTTTGATGGGCCAAGATAAGTAGTGAAAGGGGTTATCACAATGGGCCAAATAACTCTTAATAATCTCATCTTGTTCTAATTCTCTTGGGCCGAAAATTTGGAATATCATATGTGCATAAATTCAAAGAAAATTCGCCTAGCATATTAGATGTAGGATTTTATTTATTCGTTACTTCTTATTTACATAATGTATGGTTTACATGTAGCTTAAATACTTAGGTAACTTAAGGTTATGTTCACAAAGATTACTTATATATTTTATAGATTCTTAAAAGTTCAAATTCGGAGGGTATTTTAGTCTTATCGGATTATATAAATTTCGGGGTTTTACAACTCTTCCCCTCTTAAAAAGGAATTTTCGTCCTCGAAAATTGAAATTCGAAGTCGAAATGAAATGCGAAATCGAAAGCAATATCGAAATGAATACGTACCAAGTCAAAAAGAGAAATGCGGATAACTGGATCGTATTGATTCTTTGGTCTCCCAAGTAGTCTCGCTCTCAGGATGGTTCTTCCAAAGAATCTTTACGAACGGAATTGTTTTAGTTCTCATGACTCTTTCCTGACGCTCAAAACAGCCTCAGGTTCTTCACAATACGAAAGATTTTCTCGAATCTGATCGAATGGGCAAAACACAACATGAAGCGGATGATAATCATACTAACGAAGAAGTGGTACATGGAATACATCGTATACATGATATAACTGGGAAGGTAACGCCAAGCAATGAGATACTTCGCCAACCTGATCAAAATCATAGAAAAGCCCTAGGCTTCCATAATTTACAACGAATTCGTTCCAAGGAATACGAAACAACATTGCAGCGGATAACGACTTAAATCTCACACGGAGATACATGAAACATTCATGCCTGAAAGCAATACGAAGGTAGTACTAAAGAGTAAAATCTCATCAATTCAGTCCAGATTCTTAACGAAAAGGGAACTAGTGCACTATTATAGAAGAACTCATCAATTCCAAGCAGATACTGATCGAACTAAGGAACGTACCATCGGTCAACGAAGCGCGTGACGAATCATCAAATGTATCAAATCGTATATCAAAGACAGCGGATCAATGATATAGGTAGAATGAATCTAAAGTCTCACTAAACGCGGATGATCTCAAACAGATATCAGAAATTCTAAGGCTTCTAAGGCACTTCTCGAAATATCCTATGCCCACAAAGAGTGCACGTTATATGATGTAAGTATTATCACGCTGGCCAGACGTCATAATACTTGCATCATATAAATATGCCCTCACGATGGTCATACTTTATCTCGATTCGTGATTAACATAACTTATCTAAATCCACCTAGTCCACCTACCGTCTCAGAGGTCACTAAAATCAAACATCATAACTAGGAGAACGAAATTACTCGAAGAGTAACGGAAATCCGAAAATGTCCATCAGAATTCAAGTACGTCGTTAATAGCGTCAATACTTCATAACTTACCGAAATCAACTCAGCCAATATCAGTGGTTACTTCAACATCCGTCCTTTCTGAAACATAAATCACAAAGTCCCTTCCATAATTCGTCGAAATTCCACATAACTCGTTACTCAACAAATGCAGTGTGACATAGGACGAAATTACTAACAGAGAAACCTAAATTATTCAAAGGACTTCATTATCAGGTAACGGAATTTAAGTAGGTTGAGGGAAAAACGAATTACGTCATTGATAGCTTCATCATTCACAGAATCACCTCGTCTAAACGCAAATGTCCACTTCAAAATTCGTCAATTCAAATACTAAATTTCAAAATTTCTTCCAAGTTGGAGTGGTTCATCTATGTTTGTCCATCTTATCCCATGGTGAAAAGGAATTACAAACTTGAGTCTGATTCCTCAAGCCTTCAGCAACTCTTCTTGATATGGTGATGTCGTAGCGGCAGTCTCTGACACGATCATCGTGCATCCCTCCATCCGCAAGTCTGCTTCTGCTCTCAATTCATCTTAGTACAACTAAAATGAATAGAGAAGCAAGACTGCGCATCTTCGACAGGTCTTCCAGCATAGCTCCAGGTATGTGTTGAACGATTCGCCTCATACGATCTGGTTGTCTTGATGCCCGAGTTGCAATCTTCACGTGTTGCATGATGTGTAGTCGAGTACTATCCAGTTCCTCTCTTCTTCTCAGGTGCTTCTTCTAAGGTACACTTGTCGCAACCATCTTCTACTATTCTCCCACCAGGTTTCTAACACTGATAATTGTCTTCGATCTTGATCCTTTCTGTGTGAAACTCTGTCTTCACATTATATAGGGTAGTGTTGCCTACTAAGAGCTCTGAACGTCAACCGAATTTCTCTTCTAGAACAAAGGCTCATCCTGCCAATAATCTCTATGTTCCTCTTTCGTTCTCTGAACATAACACAATGTCATACTATGACAATTTGTCCAAAATACACGAAGACATGATCATTTTTGCCAATACTATTGGCATCACTCAAACTCATAAGATTATAACGAGCGCGAGGACCGTCTCTGAAATCGTTTAGGGGAAAACTTTCACATACACCTCATGTCGCCTTCCTTCTTCTTCAAAGTAAGACTGAACTACCTCACAAAGGTTACTCTCGGTTAATTAACCCCCTTCTTAGAAGTTCTTGTGGTTGCTGCTTCAGCCCTTCAAATTTAGCACGATGCAACGAGACACGAAGTTTCAAAAGAAAGACCAAATCAATCATTGATGTGCGAAGACGGGTAACGATTACTGATAGTGGTACGGTTAGGTGCACAATAGTCGATACGTCGTCACATACTTCATCTTCATAGACCAACAAGAGTACTTCAAGAGAATCACTGAGGTGAGCAAAATTCATATTACACCTGAAATACCGGAAAATCTTCGTACAACGAAATATTTCTAATGGCGGAACTTTCCAAGGGTGAATAGTAATGGTTGTCAGGAAAATTGATAATCATATGAGTTCAGGGTTGGTGCTTCCATAGTGGCAAAACTTTAGCAGATTCAGGTGTAGAGATTCATCATAACGAAATAGGGTAAGATAAATTGTTAAGATCACATTTCAGATACGGTAGTCTATGGTAGCTTTACAAATAGGCATCCAGTCCATACATAAGAGACCACACAATAAGACATGTCAAGATCAAAAGATTCATAGAACGAATACAGTCATCGAATCAGACGGATAGTTCATATATCGAAATCCAGCACATGTTTCAATAAAAGTGTTGAGATGGATAAACGAATGATTCAAGTGTGGGGATTTGTTCAGCTTCTTAGCATAAGCAGTAAGTAGGATGTGTATTATCAGCAATACAACATCGTATATTTGTCAAAAGTGAGATGTACAGAATATCCATTATTAGCATCATCATGCTCAGTTAACAAATCCATACAGAGGTAACATAGCATCATATCCTTCCAAAGGAAATGGTTGGCAGAACAAGATTCGTCATTCAAAGGAAAGGAACATAACTTCCTATATCCATGGTTAATAATTACCAGAATTCTCATAGGAGTAGTAACGGATTTATGCAAAGTTAAGTAGTATCGGACGATACATTCACATTCAGCATAAGCAATGAATTCACAAAATGTGTCGAACACATTATGGTTGAATGGCTTACGACATGGTCGGAAAGGTGTTAAACAGCTTATCAAACAAATCGGAGGTGGATGTCAAAATCTGAAAATGAAACTTACATGGTGTAAGGTATCCAGGTGGGTTTTTCGAGGTATTCCAAACTTACTTGGTTACTAAGCTTAAGTTGTAAAACTTCTAACTCCTGAAAAGTTTCTGATGAGGTTTAACTAAGGGCAGAGGCACGAATCAGAGTGATGCGGAAGCAAATGATACTCACATATATGTCTTACTCTACCCATTCCTCACTGGTCAAATTTAGGTTCCTATAGGGAGATCCTAAAGCAAATCTTACAGGTTATCTTATGAGCGCTTACAGGGAAACTTAGTGGTCCTACTTACACAGGCCAAGGGTAAATGTATTACGAATCGCAACCTGTCTCTGATACCATAGTTGTAACACCCCAACCCGACAAGGGTAAAGATGTCACGCAAATGGTTTCATATCAGATATAACAAAGCATACATTCAAAAGTAATACAAATATTCTCAAAGGTTACAGAAGAAATACTGAAATTACAAGGTTACAAAAGCGAATACAAATTCTAACAATGCAGTAACTTCCAATCGTCTCTAGGCCAAAAATAATTATCAAGTCTTCTAAGTCCAAAAGTCTCTTCACTCTTACCCAGCTTCCAACTAAAACCTGCCGCGGAAAAAGAAACGCGGCTGAGCTACTAGAGCTCAGTGAACAGATATAACGTAACAAGCAGTAGTATAATGTATAATTTACATGAGTAAAGAGTGTGAAGCATGAATACATGGTATCAAGATGAAAGGTAAGAGTACATGGTACCATAAGGAAAGGTAAAAGGGTACATGGTAAAGGAAGTCAGAAATCCACTACGAGCCCATAACATGAAATCATAATCATAATCATAGTCATAAACATGTAGAGGGGAGACCTCTTAGTATCCTGTAAATATGAGGGGTGTCCTCATCATGGGTATCTTGTAAATATGAGGGGTGTCCTCAATCATGGGTTGGAGTAGCTAGCTCTTGGAGTGTGAAAGACGTGTATCGCACACACCATCAGTCACCATGTATAACATAACATAACATGTACATGAACAAATCTAGGATGCATCCATACGCCCCAGGTGGCCATAATCTGCCTCTACGTAAACATGAATCATAAACATAACATGCAGGGACGGGACAGGTCATCACTCTCCTGCCCTAGAGTCATGCCATCGGTGCATCGACTGACATGGACATGAAACCCTCATGCCTAGTGAGTGGCTCGTAGTATCAAACTGAGGCTAAAGGTCAAGTATCATGAATCATGTTTTAGTTTACTTGCATAGGTCAAAATCATGTTTCATAAGTTCATAATCATGGTTCATAATCATGGTTCATAAGCAAGGTTCATAAGCAAGGTTCATAAGCAAAGGTTCATAAGCAAGGTTCATAGTCAAGGGTTCATAATTAAAGGTTCATGCATGAAAGGCTCATAATCAAAAAGGTTCAATATCATGATGATTCAAAAGATCGGAGTTCATGAATGAAGGGAACATAGCAATGGTATAGGGAACCCTAATATGAATCATAATGAGAGAATGAAGGCCTCTTAATAAAGAAGCAGAATATCTGTACCTTAACGAAATAAGCAAGCAAGAAATGAAAATCAAATCAAGTAGGAGATCACTCCCTCTTCACCCGATCTACAAATAAGCACAAGTTCTCTTATAAGTTCATAGGACCGTAAGGTTTCATTCTTGTCCTCATTCCATATTAGGTGACTTTATGTTATATCATTCCCGTATGCTAATTCAAAGTAGTATAGATGATCATATTCATAGTTCAAGATTCTTAATGTCTTTTACAAAGTTTTAGTGTTCATATAGTAGTTTTCATAATTTAGGGTTCATTAGGTAATTAGCATAAGTTTAGGGTATAATATGAAAATATCATCAAGTTACAGATTTTACTAGTCATGACCTTTGGTTTTAGCCAATTATCCATTTACACCCTTTAGGTTACACAATAAACACATCACACCCTTTAGTTTACAATTTTACCCTTTTATAACTTCTCACAGTTTGATATACGAAATTGTTAGGTTTTCTATAAATCATAAACCATACAAGAACTCAGTAATAAAATACCCAAAAATTCCCAGAGATGCCCAAATGTCTTAAGTATTTTACCAAATTTTTCCAGATTTTATTTAGTAGCATAACTATGGATTAAAATTCACCTAAACCAACTCGTCCAGATTTCTGACTGATTTTACTATACGAAAAGTTATTAGTTAGAAACCTTTTAAGAAAAATTCACAAAAATCTAAAAAAATTCTAGGAAGTAATAGACATCTTATATATTACCCAGTTCAAAGGAAACCTTCTAACTCGACACGATTTGAAAATTAAAAATCAAAAACCCGGACTGATTTTCCAGACTCACAAATCCGACCAGACACATAATTTTCTAAAAATCAAAAAGTAACCTTCCAGGCCTCTAAAAATTTCAAACTAAATTTTTCCAGGTAGCCATTTCATTGAACTTAGTTTTAGACTCTTAAAACACCCAAAAACACTTCGTTAACAATTATTTACAGGCGTTCAAAGTCGAACATTTTTCTGGGTCAGAAGCAGTCATCACAGAAATATGTGTAATTTAGGGTTTTAGTCATTCTATTTCATTAATCCTTAACACCAACGATTTTAGGTTGATCCAACACATATTTAGGTTAATAAACACAGGTCTTAACATATCCAAATCGATTAATTTCATCACGCAAACTCCTGTCCGATTCACATACGAATTTAGGTTTTGTTAATTCTATGATTTTATGTGGTATTTTATGTACATACTTTTCGACTATAAACAAAAAGGACAAAGCATGAACAAAAGATACGATACCCTTGAAGACACGACGAAGAAACACGAATACAACGAGATCAAACACCACGAATCTTCTTCTTCCTTCCTTCTTGGGTCGCACAGCAGAAACAAAGGAAAGACCATAACACAAGTCGATTAGGGTTTGCAAAACTCGAATAGATCAAGATTGGACATGAGTGGTTACCTTGTGATGTAAAGGAAACAAGAACGAGAACAAATCAAGCCTTCCTTTGGCTGAGTGTAGATCGACAGCAGCAAGAACAGGAGGGAAGCCGACTTTTGTTGGAGAGGAAGTTAGGGTTTCCTTTTTGTTTTGTGCAATGATCGGTATACAAAAAAATAAATACCGGTCCCTTATTTTATTTATTTATTTTTTTTTTGATGGGCCAAGATAAGTAGTGAAAGGGGTTATCACAATGGGCCAAATAACTCTTAATAATCTCATCTTGTTCTAATTCTCTTGGGCCGAAAATTTGGAATATCATATGTGCATAAATTCAAAGAAAATTCGCCTAGCATATTAGATGTAGGATTTTATTTATTCGTTACTTCTTATTTACATAATGTATGGTTTACATGTAGCTTAAATACTTAGGTAACTTAAGGTTATGTTCACAAAGATTACTTATATATTTTATAGATTCTTAAAAGTTCAAATTCGGAGGGTATTTTAGTCTTATCGGATTATATAAATTTCGGGGTTTTACATACAAGACCAAGGAGTTATTGACAGTTGATGCTCAAGGCACATGACTAGAAACATGTCATATCTTACAGATTTTGAGCCAATTGATGGAGGATATGTTGCCTTTGGAGGTAACTCTATGATAGGATCTAAAACACACGCCTTGTGTTAGAGATACTTTGAGTATATGCTAAGTAGCACGCGGAATTTACTACAAAGCACTTAGAAGATTATGTGTTTGGTGATGTATGTGATTGTATGTATAAGACAGTGAAAGTATAAACACAATGTTTTATCAACCAAATAGCTTCAATATTAATATGAGTGATCTTCACTTATCCCTAGGGTTTTAACAACCTTGAAGCTTTCACAATAATACGTATTTTTTAGGATTACTGAAACCCTAACCTAGGATCTCCTTTTATAGAACAAGGAGTCCTTTACAAGTAAACTAACATTCATATTATTCTATAAGATATACACAATATCTATTCTATATATATCTTTACGCGTCTTCAACTCTGTCTTCATCTCATAATCAGTACTAACCATCTGTACTAGCAGTACTAACTGACTTAGTACTGTTAGTGTTAATCTTCAGCAGTTGTAACTTTGACCTGGCAGTACTAACTGTTGGTTTAATTCCCAACAATCCTCCCCTAAACTTATGATTTCTGTGCAAATCATTAAGTTTCTTGAATTAAACTCCAACATTGATGATGGGGGGGGGGATTCTTTCAAACACTTATCTTTGATGTTGAATCACTTCAGTATTTTCTTCACATCTAAGCTTTGAAGAAACCATAAATCTAAACACACACGCCTTGTGTTAGAGATACTTTGAGTATATGCTAAGTAGCACGCGGAATTTACTACAAAGCACTTAGAAGATTATGTGTTTGGTGATGTATGTGATTGTATGTATAAGACAGTGAAAGTATGAACACAATGTTTTATCAAACAAATAGCTTCAATATTAATACGAGTGATCTTCACTTATCACTAGGGTTTTAACAACCTTGAAGCTTTCACAATAATATGTATTTTTTAGGATTACTGAAACCCTAAACTAGGATCTCCTTTTATAGAACAATGAGTCTTTTAAAAGTAAACTAACATTCATATCATTCTATAAGATATACACAATATCTATTCTTTATATATCTTTACGCGTCTACAACTCTGTCTTCATCTTATAATCAGTACTAACCATCTGTACTAGCAGTACTAACTGACTTAGTACTGTTAGTGTTAATCTTCAGCAGTTGTAACTTTAACCTGGTAGTACTAACTGTTGGTTTAATTCCCAACACTCTAAAGGAGGGAAAATCACAGGCAAAGGTACAATAAAAACTGGTAAATTAGATTTTGAGAATGTGTACTTTGTCAAGGAGCTAAAGTATAATCTCTTTAATGTCTCACAAATGTGTGACAAAAAGAACAGTGTTCTTTTTACTGACACTGAATGTTTTGTCTTGTCTCCTAACTTTAAGATAACTGATGAAAGTCATGTTTTGCTTAAGGTTCCTAGAAAAGACAATATATACAGTGTTGATTTAGAGAACATGGTTCCCAAAGGAGGTTTGACTTGTCTCTTTGCAAAGGCCACATCTGATGAATCTAAGCTTTGGCATAGAAGGCTAGGTCACCTGAATTTTAAAACAATAAACAAATTGGTGAAGGGAAACCATGTAAGAGGTTTACCTTCAGAAGTTTTTGAAAATGATGAAACCTGTGTTGCTTGTCAGAAGGGAAAGCAACATAGAGCCTCTTGTAAGACCAAAACAGTGAACTCAATAAGCCAGCCTTTACATATGTTGCACATGGATTTATTTTGACCAGCATTTGTGAAAAGTTTGATGAAAAAGATGTATTGCCTAGTTGTCACAGATGATTTTAATAGGTTTACTTGGGTTTTCTTTTTAGCTACTAAGGATGAAACCAGTGGAATCCTTAAGTCTTTCATAACCAGGATAGAAAACCTAGTTAATCATAAGGTTAAGGTGATAAGATGTGATAATGGAACTGAATTCAAGAATAGGGATATGAATCAGTTTTGTGAGGTAAAGAGTATTATGAGACAATATAGTCTAGCTAGGAATACTTAACAAAATGGTGTTGCTGAGAGGAGAGATAAGACACTAATTGAGGCTGCTAGAACAATGTTAGCTGATTCTAAGTTACCTACTACTTTTTGGGCTGAATCAGTTAATACTGCTTGCTCTGTGCAAAATGGAATTTTAGTAGTTAAGCCTTATAACAAGACCCCTTATGAACTTTTACATGGTAGAGCACCAATGTTAGACTTTTTAAGACCATTTGGGTGTCCTATTAGTATCCTCAATACCACAGATCACTTAGGCAAGTTTGATGGAAAGGCTGATGAAGGATTCTTTGTTCGATACTCACTGAATAGTAAAGCTTTTAGAGTTTTCAATAGTAGAACCAGGTTAGTGGAAGAGAACTTGCATGTTAGGTTTAGTGAGAGTACACCTAATGTTGCAAGGAGTGAACCAAACTGGCTGTTTGATATTGATGCACTAACCAAAACAATAAATTATGAGCCAGTTGTTGCAGGTACACAGTCTAATGATTATGCAGGTACAAACATAAGTGAAAGTACATGTCAAGCTAATAAGGAGACAGGACCTGGAAAAGATTATGTCTTGCTACCTATATGGACTGTTGATCCACTTATCTCAACCAAAGTTCCAAAGAGTTCACAAGAAGATGATCAACATGAAGATCCAAAAGATGATAAAGAAGATGGTGTTAAGTCTTCAAGTGATGATGAAAAGCAGGATGATGAAGCTCCAACTGAATATGATGATCAAGTGAAGGATGATAAAGTTAGCAGTTCTAATGAGGTTAATGCTGCTAGTGATGGTAACAGCACTAACAACACTAACAGAGATAAAACTGTTAATACTGCCGACAATGAAGGCATTGCTGATAATGAGGATGAATATCCATTTGATCCAAATATGCCTCTTTTGGAAAATATATATGCAGATACTGATGATAAAGAAGTTGGTGCAGAGGCTGACATAAACAACATGGATGATGCTATCCCTGTCAGTCCTATTGCAACTACCAGAATTCACAAGGATCATCCTAAAGAGCAAGTAATTGGAGATATGAAGTCTGCTGTTCAAACAAGAAGAATGACCAAGGATTTGAAAGAACAAGGTTTCTTTGCTAGATCTCTTAAACAGAGAAACAATCACAAAGACCTTCAAAAGTGTTTGTTTGCTTGTTTTCTATCACAAGTAGAACCTAAGAATGCACTTAAAGTATTGCAGGATCCAAGTTGGGTGGAGGGTATGCAGGAAGAGCTTCTACAATTCAAGCTATAAGAAGTTTGAACTCTGGTAGATTTGCCAAATGGAAAAAGAGCAATTTGTACTAAATGGGTTTTCAGATGCAAAAAGGATGAAAGAGGAATTATGATTAGAAACAAGGCAAGATTGGTAGCTCAGGGATACACTCAAGAAGAAGGGATTGACTATGATGAAGTCTTTGCCCCAGTTGCAAGAATTGAAGCTATAAGGTAGTTCTTGGCTTATGCTTCATACAAAGATTTTTTGGTGTATCAGATGGATGTGAAGGGTGCTTTTCCTTATGGGACAATTGAAGAAGAAGTATATGTCTCTCAACCACCTGGATTTGAAGACCCTGACTTTCCTGATAAAGTATACAAAGTGGAAAAAGCACTTTATGGTTTACATCAAGCTCCCAGAGCTTGGTATGACACATTGTCAACATACCTATTGGACAATGGTTTTAGTAGAGGGAAGATTGATAAGACTTTGTTTATCAGAAGATACAAAAATGATATCCTGCTAGTTCAAGTTTATGTGGATGATATTATTTTTGGTTCAACAAAGAAGGAATTATGCATTGAGTTTGAAAAATTGATGCATGAAAGGTTTCAGATGAGTTATATGGGAGAACTTACTTTTTTTTGGGATTGCAAGTGAAGCAGAAGGAAGATGACATATTTATCAGCCAAGATAAGTATGTGGCTGAGATCTTAAAGAAGTTTGGGTATACAGATGTCAAGGCAGCAAGCACACCCATGGTCACTGACAAGCCTTTGCTCAAGGATGAAGATGGTGAAGAAGTGGATGTTCATTTGTATAGATCAATGGTTGGTTCATTGATGTACCTTACTTATTCAAGACTTGACATCATGTTTGCAGTTTGTGCTTGTGCTAGATACCACGTCAGTCCTAAAGTTTCACATCTTCATGCTGTGAAAAGAACTTTTAGGTACTTAAAGGGTCAACCTAAATTGGGCCTTTGGTATCCAAAAGATTCACCTTTTGATTTGGTAGTATACACTGATAGTGATTATGCTGGAGCAAGCTTGGATATGAAATCTACAACAGATGGATGTCAATTTCTTGGGTGTAGATTGATCTCATGGCAGTGCAAGAAACAGACTGTGGTTGCAAACTCCACAACAGAAGCTGAATATGTGGCTGCTTCAAGTTGCTGTGGACAAGTGCTCTGGATTCAGAATCAATTGCTGGATTATGGGTACAATTTTATGTGTACCAAAATCTTTATTGATATTAACAGTACTATGTGCATAATTAGAAATCCTGTTTATCACTCAAAAACAAAACATATAGAGATAAGACACCATTTTATAAGAGATTGCAATGAAAAGAAGTTAATTCAAATGTTAAAATTAGAGCTGGCAAATAATACCCAAAAGTCAAAATTCGGGTCAAATGGACCTTTTTTTTTTAAAAGTATAATGGTCATAATGGGCTCAATGTTTTATTCCTTATGGGCTAAATGGTCGGCCTGAAAATTGATAAAACAAAAAAAACGGGTATAATGGTCGACACTCTCAATTGAACGGGTATTTTGGGTATTTTTTTTCCCTAACAGCAATCTACTCAATTCCATGTTACCACTCTCAATTGAACTCCACAAAATGGTAATCGTACTCAATTCCATTATCTAATCAGTTTCTTACCAGTTACATCTAGGTATTATAGATTTATAGTATTATACTTTTTTTTTCTTTTTCTTTTTTTTTTTTTTTTTTTTTTTTTTTTTTTGGGATTTTTAATTTTTATCTACTAGTTGATATTTACTAAATATGCATGTGTTTGGGACTGTGTTTTATTGCCGAATCAAAGGGGTGTTTGGGCTTTTTTTTTTTTTTTTTTTTTTTTTTTTTTTGAATAATTTAGTTATTAAGGGTTGTTTGGAACTGTGTTTATTGCTGAAATAAAGGGGCGTTTGGGCTGTTTTTGTTTAGGTAGATTTAGTTATTAAGGGAATAAGGGGTGTTATGCTGTTATATTTGAATAAAAGGAATCTGTTATGATTGCTTTGCTGAGGCAAATAAAAGGAAATGAGTTATTTTTAGGCTTAGAGTTGTTTGGTGGTCAAATCAGTATTGCACTAATAATTAAAACATTCATGATATTTTTAGGCTTAGTATTATTAGGAGATTATTTGTAGAAGAATATCAGATAAGTGATACTAAAGGGTGTTTTCTGGTTCTGTAACAGATTAGTGTGTTTGCTTTGCTGAATGACTTAAGAACTAGGAACTTATGCAGATTGGTGTGTTGTCTGGTTCTGTAACAGAACCCACAACTTAGGTGAGATTTTCTTTTCTTCTATAACCAGTGATACTAAAGGGTGTTTTCTTATTTTATTGAAGGAAATTTTTTAATATTTCGGGACAACAAAGTATGCAAGGAGATAACGGAGACGAGGCTTCTTCAGCGACGTCAAACAAAGACCGTTCTTTGGTATGGAGGTGCTTTGATAAGATTGAAGGCGAGACTCCTGCTTTGCAGAAATTGTGGCAATGTGTATAGTGCCAACCCAAGTTCAGAAATTGATGTTTTACAATTCTAGAAAGTAAATCAAGCAAGGTACCCCCGATTGGCTTTCATGGCTCGTGATTTATTGAGTGTCCCAATAACAACAGTGGCTTCTGAATCATCATTTAGTATAGGGGGTCGAATCTTGAGTAAATATCGAAGCTCATTATCTCCATCAAATGCCGAGGCGTTATTGTGCACTCGTGATTGGCTTGATTTAAAAGGTATATTATTTCATTCTCTTTGTAACTTACTCTTTATGCGTTATTTCTATGATTATATATGATATAATATAAGTATTGAATCAAATGATGAGACTTTATCTCTTTTAACATATTAGATGACGAGGAAGAAGTGGAAGGACTAACAGAAGATCTTGATAATTATAATGATAACTAATGTTTTTTAAGGTAATATACTACTACTGTGTTTATCGTTTTCTGGTAGAATAGCTTAACTTATATGATGATTAGATTTTAAGTTTCCATTGCTGATCTGAGTTTGGATTTGTACAACTGTAAAAGTCAGATTTGTGAGTCTTACAAGAATGTTTCCATGAATAGGAGTCTTAGACCTCTTTTTTGACATGCTACTGGTTTGAAGCTAATGGTAATCAGATAATCATTTATGTAGCTCTTTTGGTGTTATCCTATTTTGGGTGTTGTCTTTTTTCCTGTGCTTTTGGCTGTTGTTTTGTGTCTGATATAGCTGCCCCTGCTCCGTGTTGGTACTGTGGGAAATTGATTTGAGTATTGTGTTTCATAACTTGTAGAAACTTAATGACAGCAAAAACTGCAACTGTCATTTTGTAAATAGCTTACATTACTTGCCTGTAGCCCCTGTACTTGGTTGTTAATAATTCAGTTAAAACAACTTGGTGTTTGGGTTTGCTGGAAAATATGTTTCTTGAACTAGTGTATGGGTGGGATAGGTAGCAGGTCTATGTTTACTCATAATCAATATGCTTGCTTCGTGGATCATATCTCTTATATAGGGATAAGAAAGTGTTGCGATACCTTATGAACGGTGGTTTTACTATATAATTTGCTTTCGCTTAGTTGTGTTTGTAAATAAAAAGTTAATATCTTGGAGCTTTTGCATCAGGACTGATATTTTGGTTATTTGGTCACTCTTTGGGGATGATTTTCCTTTTATGTACCCATGAAGGCTTTCTGATCATACTTGTACTATATATAAGTTCCACATATGCCTTAAATAAAGAACGAAGGTTGGTGACCATGGGCTGCAATCAGTTTTATACATTTCGCTTAGTTGTGTTTGTAAATAAAAAGTTAATATCTTGGAGCTTTTGCATCAGGACTGATATTTTGGTTATTTGGTCACTCTTTGGGGATGATTTTCCTTTTATGTACCCATGAAGGCTTTCCGATCATACTTGTACTATATATAAGTTCCACATATGCCTTAAATAAAGAAAGAAGGTTGGTGACCATGGGCTGCAATCAGTTTTATACATAGATAGTTAAAACTTGTTTGTTAATTGCATGGTTAGTTGTACATATGATTGTCATTGACTTAAACACATCTGGGCATTTGTTGTAATTGCAAGAAGAAAACAAACATGTTCTGATTTCATGGACTTGGGTGATTACTTATCTCCAAGACTAGAAATGAGTATTTTAACTATGAACAGTTGTACTTGAAATTTTGATTTCGTTCTTTAATATTCAGTCTAGTTAGGAATTGGCCGATTTGGATCGTTAGCATGATGAGGACTTTTGTTTGATTTTCAGGTCTAGCCGTCTAGCCAACAAGAAGACTGTTACCATTCTGGAAAAGAGAAAAGACCAATATGTTCTTCTTGCAACTTCCGAGACCAATTTGTTGTTTATTTTTGGCATTCGGAAATTTAAACTTTTGAGACTTTTTGTTTAGTTTATTTTTCTATGTATTCAACTTTAATATTTGGTTTACTTCGGCAATTGGATGTTCGACTTTAAAGTTTGTTCCCCGTTAACTAGTTATTTAATCAATATGAGGTGTTTGGCTTGAGGAGATTTTTTTGTTTGTAGAAAATTTTAGTCTTTTGATGTCTTTTTTTGCCCGTTTGGTCCGCGCCCGTTTGACCCGAATTTTAGAAGTCGCCCGTTTGGCCCGTGCCCTTTTGACCCGTTGCCCGAACCCGCCCGACCCGCCCGTTTTGCCACCTCTATTTAAAATCCATACTGATAATAATGTTGCAGATTTGCTCACAAAAGCTTTTGATGTGGGTAGATTTCAATTTTTAATTGCCAGTATTGGAATGTTAAATCTTTAAAATCTCTTATCTCTTTAAGGTTTTGTCAAGTTTTGTAAGGATTAGTACTGTTATTCAAGTCAATAAGAGTTTCTGTTGTTCAGTGCAATTAGTACTGCTAGTTATACTTAGCACTACTAGTTAATGTTGTTGGTTATACTTAAAACTGCTAAGTATAATTGATAATGTGCTTATTGTGAATTGTGTTATTGTTTGTGTTTTGGTATTTTTGGACTAATCTTTTGCAGGATAACCTAAGAAAAGTGTTGAAATGCTGATAATTAAGTTGTTTTGAGTGGAAACTGGATTAATGCTGCCAGGCATAAGTTAATGCTGCCAAGCTTAACTTAATGCTGCTAGGTTTCTATGCTAAGTTTGAGAGTGCAGGTTACTGTTTTATAACTTCAAACGATTAAGGGTTTATATCCTTCAATTGTTCATAAAAGTAATTTTATCCGATTAAAACCTCTCTCAAACAAAACCCTAACTTGTTTTTATCATTTAATTGCAAAACCCAGCAAAACCCTACACGATTTTTCAAAAACACACAATGTCGAATCTTTCTTTTGCCGACCAACACAATATGGTTGCATTTTTGCAAAAGCCCAAAGAAAGTGAAGGTTTTACTGAAATCATTGATTTTCTTAATGCTACTCATATTAAGTATGCATTAACAGTAAACCCTACTATATATATTTCCCAAATTAAACAGTTTTGGTCTACTGCTAAGATCAAAACTATTGATAGGGAAGAACATATACATGCCCTTGTAGATGGGCAGGAAATTCTCATTACTGAGACATCTGTTAGGCAAGTTCTTAACCTAGCAGATGCTAATGGAATTGAGAATCTTCCTAATTCTATAATTTTTAAAAACCTTGCACTGATGGGGTACTTCTCCCCACAGTGGAAATTCTTAATCCACACTATCTTGCAGTGTCTTAGTCCAAAGACAACTGGTTGGAATGAATTTAGCAGCAATATGGCTTCTGCTATAATCTGCTTGGCTAAAAATCAAAGATTCAATTTTTCAAAATTAATTTTTGATAATGTGGTTAAGGGCTTGGATAGTTCATCAAACAAAATTTTCTTATATCCAAGGTTTATACAACTTCTTATGGACAAACAGTTTTCTGAAAAGAAAACTCACAAAAAGATTTATGAGGCTCCCTTTCATACTAGAAAGATTTTTGCAAACATGAAAAGGGAGGGTAAAGATTTTTTAGGCATAGTAACACCATTGTTTCAAACAATGTTTGAACTAGGTTAAACTCAGGGTGAAGGTTCAGTAATCCCAACTGAAACCCATCACACACCCACTGTTTTACCATCATAATCTCAACCTAAAAAGACCTATACCCGTAGGATCACAAAGAAAAAGGGCACTGAGCTACCTCAGGCTAGTGCTAGTATGGTTGCAGATGAGGCTGTGCATAAGGAAAGGGGTCACAGATTGGTGAGGGCTGCCACTACTACTGTTAGCTTAGATGCAGAGCAGACCAGTGGTAACATAAGTAAGACCCAACCCAAGGCAATACTTAATGAGTCAAGTTCCTCTGGAACTAGCTCAGGTAGTGGTCCCAGCCAACAAAAAACAATGGGGGGTTCAGAAGCTCAAACTAGGTTTGAGACTGAATCTAACTTACCCTATGATTCACCACTCAGGAGAGGTAACACACTCCGAAGTGATGAGGGTAGTCTGGAACTTAAAATCACTTAATTTGCGAAATTATATACCACTTTACGGCAACAGGTCCTTACTTTACAAGAGACCACTTCCTCACAGCAATCTGAGATCACTAGTTTGAGGAAGAGGGTGAAACAACTGGAAAAGGGAAGAAGGGTAAAGACCTCTAAGCTCAAAAGGTTACATAAGGTGGGTACCACATTCTGGGTGGAATCCTCTGCAAGTGAAGCAAGTTTGGGGGAGGATGCCTCCAAACAGGGGAGGAATGAAGGCAAAGCTGCATGGGAGGATACTGAGATGGATTTGGGATTTGATACTGATATGGGGTATGGTGCAGAAATTGAGGTTAATGTTGATGACATGGAAGAGAATGAATATGTGGTTCATGATAAAGAAGGGAATGTTGTTGCCATTGATGTTGGTCTAGATGTGGTTCAAGATGTTAATACTGCTGAAGTGGTTATGGAAGAGCAAGTAGAGACAGTTAATGCTGATGGGTTAGTTGTTGAGAAGGTAGTTGAAGTAGCTAAGCTGATGCAAGAAATAGAACAAGTTAATGCTGCTGAAGTGGTTTCTACTGCTAATGTTGATGTTTCTACTGCTGAGCCAAAACTTAATGCTGCTAGTGTTGCAGACAAAGTTAGTGCTGCTACAACATCAGAAGAAGAAGAGATCACCATTGCTCAAGCTCTTAAGGAGTTAAGGAGTTAAGAAGTTCAAGACCACCAGTAAAAGGAGTTGTGATCAGAGAACCAACATCAACACCAAAACCAACAAACACTACAACATCATCAACTGATAAAGGTAAAGAAATTCTGATCGAAGAATCTAAAGAAAAGCCTTTGTCAATGAAGGCTAGACAAAAACAGCTTATAGATGATGAAGAGCTAGCTAGACGGGTGCAAGCTGAGCTTATTGCTGAAGAAGAAAAGGCAAGAAGAGAGCAAGCTCAAAAAAAAGAAGAAGAAAGTCTTGCTGAGATTAATTCCTGGGATGACATACAAGCAAAATGTGAAGCAGATCACATGTTAGCCCAGAGGATGTGGCAAGATGAACAGGAAGAGCTATCCTTAGAAAAAAAATCAAAGCTCTTCATGGAATTCTTAGCTAAGCAGAAGAAATTCTTTGCTCAAAAGAGGACTGAAGCTAAGAGGAACAAACCACCTACCATAGCACAGCAAAAGCAAATTATGATGACTTATCTGAAAAATATGGGTGGATAGAAGTCTGCTCAGTTTAAGGGTATGAGTTATAACAGAATTAAAGAAGAGTTTGATATAATTTTCAGAAGGGTGAACTCCTTTATTGCTATGAATGAAGATGAGGTGATGGGGAGTTCTAAGAAAGCAAAGAATGCAGATGAAAGTGGTTCTAAAAGAACTAGAGCATTGTTAGAAGCTAAGAGCAGTAAGAAACAGAAGTTGGATGAGCAGAGTGTGAATGATGAGCAGAAAGCAGATAAATAAACTGAGGATGACCAAGAAGATGATGACCAAGACAGAGCTCAAATGCAAGAATTGATAGTGATTGCTTCTGATTATGAAGAGGAGATAGTTGATGTTGTTCCTTTAAAGACAAAAGTTCCTATTATTGATTGGAAGTGTGGCTTTCATGGAAAAACTTCTTGGTATGATATAGTGAGAGTTGGAGGAAAATCTCAAAGGTTTATTACCTTTAGCCAGATGCTGATAAATTTTGATAGAGATGATCTGGAGACTTTATGGAAGCTAGTCAAAGATAAGAATGGATATACAATGCCATAATGTAACTTGGATAGGGTTCTTAGGGGTGACTTGAAAGTTATGTTTGAACCTCATCATGAAGATAGAGTTTGGCATGATCAGTTTTAGAATAAAGTTGTAAGTTGGAAGCTGTATCAATCTTGTGGAGTTCATACAGTGGCTATGAGTGGACTTTAAGTATATATGTTGATTGAAAAAGATTATCCTTTAAGTCCTGCCATAGTTACTCAGATGCTGGATACATATAAGGTTAGACTTCAAGTAGAAAGATGGGATGAGATGACTTATCAGCTCCTCAAGAAGATGGAGTATATACTTAATCCCAAAGAGAAGAAGAAGAAGAAGTAAAGTGTTTGGAAGCATCCTCCTAGTGATTGTTCAAGCTTTGATTGAAACTTGATAATTTTGGGAGAAAATATCAAGTTTAGGGGAGGATTGTTGGGACTTAAAGCTTCCAAGGTGTTAATGCTGCTCAAGATGGTTAAGGCTGCTCTAAGGAATTGCAACTACTCAGGTATTACAAAGAAAATGCTCCAAGTCATTAATGCTGCTAATACAAATTTTACTACTGCTGGTGATGCTGAAGAGTTTCAAGAAAACACACTAAGTAGTTAGTGCTGCCAGACTAAAAGTTAATGCTGCTGGTTCAGAATTACAACTGCTGAAGGATTACTACTGCTACAGTTAGAGTTAAGACTGCTAGACTCTTAGTTAATGCTGTTAGTAAGATAAACTTGTATAGTCGGTTAGATAATTATAGAAAAGATTCATTAAAGATTTATCTTGTATAGAAAGTTATTGTAAGCCGACTAGGACTTCTTAGTCTATAAAATGAGGTCTAGGGCATTGAGTGAGACACACGTTTTTCATATAGCATCAAGGTTGTAAACCCTAATATTGTTGAGTATTCGTATTATAATCAATAATATTGAAGCATTTTGTTTGTTAAGATTGTGTTCTTAGTTTACTTTTTCATTAATACAAAGTTCTTCTTAATATCAAGTACTAGATTCTAATTAGTATTTGATATAACTCAAGACAGTTTCTACTCAAGTTGTTTTAGATTTATCTAAGATAACTTAACCTTTACAAGCTAAAGGATTCGCTCAAGTTCATAACTGGTACCAACATAGGTTAATATGTAAATATGAGTTAAGAAAATCATACCACTAAGTGTTATTTATTTGTAGGTTTCAGGGAAAGGTTGTATGAAAAATTTAAAAATTCTTTAAAAATCATAAGAATTAAAAGATTGGTTTTAGAACATTTTGAGGTAGAAAAGGTGGAAATAAATTTGTTACAAATTTATTTAAATTATAGATAAGTCTATAATGATCAGAAGGATGTGATTCAAGAAGTGGTACTCAGAAATGGTGGTTATTTTGAAGATGATAAATTATAAACATCTCGGAAGAAACTTAAGTTAATCCTAAGAGATCAAAAGAGCTACAAACCTCAAAGTCAACTCAATTGTGACTAATAGAAGATGAATAATTAGTGTACTAAGATTAGAATGGTTGAGGGTGATAAGAAGTGATAAAAAATTTACTCTGTGTGACCGGATCCTCCGAATCCTTTCTAAAAGGGATCCGGCTAGTTATAACTAAGGGATCCGGCTTCTGAGACAGTTACTTTCACAGTAGGCTCGTAGAAGTTTCCTCACTTGTCGTAAATCATATCTAACAGTTTAGTCAACACTTATACCTAGATATACATTTGGTATAGCAGGTAGTACACGTATATAATCAAATGAAGGCACAGAACAACACATATAATATGTCAAACAAGGGCATAATAGAAACATTCAGAAGAGTAAGTACAATAGTTTAAAAAGATAGATGAGTACACTAGTTTTTAAAAATATTCAAAAGATAATTAAACCACAACTTTCAGTCTCTTCACTTTTTCTTCTTTCCCATGTTTGTGATAAAATGAGCAGGACACTTAATCATTTCCTTTGTTTGTTTGAATTCTTCGGTTTCTTTTGGAAGTTTGGGAAGTTGTTCGATATAAGAGATTGGATCAAGTCGATAGTTTGAAATAGGATTTTCTTCATCGGCTTCAACTTCGTCTGAGGAATCTAAGAGAGGACGAGGTCTTTTGCCATTGACCAAGAATCTTTTGGCACGACCTTCGGCGAGGGGTACCATGACATGATTCGCAAGAGCATGGTCATTGGTGATTGGAGAAGGTTGGATTGTACTAACGTACCTAAGGAGACGTGTGAGGAGCATACCATATGGACAAACCATTTTGTCAGTTTTGAAAACACCAACCATTCTTTTGGCGATGTAGTATGCGAGGTTGAAAGGTTTTTGGTGAATGAGACAAAAGATCATTTGAACAAGACAAGCATTGGGGTGGTCTTTATTCCCGACCAAACAAATGACATTTTCCCTAAGAATTTCTTCCCACTTTTTGTAAGTTGGAATCATTTCAAAAAGTTCCATTTGAAAAGGATCACGATGAATGACTTCCTTGTTGCGGGTCATTCGAGATTGATCAGTTCTTTTTGTGAAAATGGTATCTCGAACTAAGGAGGGTTCATCAAGAGGAGTGAGGTAGGTGTGATGAGAATCTAGAGCAAGATGTTGATTGGCGATGGACCAATCATTGGAATACATACAAATTCCATGGCATGGAATTTGAAGAATTTCGGCAAAATTGGTGAGAGGTAGAACAATGTTTTGGTTGTTTATAGTGAAGGAGATGGAAATAGTTCCGTCATCATTTCGGATGATCTGAACACTTTTGTAGAACCGGAAAATAAACACAGGACATATTTGTTCATTGATGTTAAGAAGGCAATCAAAGTTGATTGCGGAAAAGACCTGGCGAATATTTGTATCATCAAGATACGATTCTTCAACGACACGTCCTTCATGAATGAGGCATTTTTGGAGCATTTTGAAAATTTTCCGATCGTTGGGAGAGAGATCATCCTTACGGTGATATCTAGGAATGTAATAAACGGTATCATGATGGTCTTGTTGGGTAGACTTAGGCATTTTGTTCCTAGACAAGTTTAAACAAAATAAGGTTTATGTTATATGAAATAAGAATTGTGTATGAGGGTTTTAGTTAGCCATGTTATCAAAACTTGATCAAACGGGATTTATTATGATAGTTTTATTTTATTAACAATGTCAAAAACGAATTTTGATTAGTTTAGAGTAATTCAATTTTTTTAAGTGAATTCCTTATTGAATTATTTGATTAAACCCATTTGAATTAATTATTGATAAACAAACCCTAGAATTCAATTAGAGAAGAAGATTAAAAGAGATAATGTAATTACTTACAATGATGATTAGCGAATTGATTTTGAGAAAGATGAGAGCTAAAAGTGACAGGGTTTTGTTTTTGATCGTTCTTTGATGTGATGGGAGGGAAAGGAGATTGTTTGTTTATGTTTGAAATACACGGGCTGTTATCTGATATGCCAGTTCCGCCGGATCTTTTTGAGAAGGGATCTGGCACGTTAAAACGAATGGATCCAGGATTACAGTAAATTTTTGGTACAAATAATTTTTGGTGTTTTATTGTATTATTTCTTTTAACGTTTGCTTATGACTAATGTTCCTGAATAACTAAGATGAGGAAGAGTTTAACTATATGAGGAAGGATTTGGACAAAACTTATACGAGAGATAGCTAAGAGATAGATCATAACGAACAAGTAGTTATGTTCTACTTCAATGATTAGAGGAAGAGAGAGATATACGGGAAAGAATAAATTTTGTGGGTAACTTTGATGTGATAAATTTTTATTCTTGTGTTGATGAGTGAATTGAAGATGATTTAGAGATTATCATGAATGTGATTGGAATGATGAAAAAGTTTTTCTTGTGTTAACCTTTTCATTTATTTGTAAATGAATTTTAAGAATAACGGGAATAATGGAATACAATTCCTTATAGTTTGAGAGATTAGTGAAGAGAGACTCTTTGAAAATTGTGATTTGGATTTAAACGATTTTTGTGTTGATGTGATTTCTTTTTGAAGAAAATAAGTGTAAAAGAATGAAACATGTAGAGACAGGTATAGCAAGTAAATATGTACCATACAAATCAACACGTTTTAAAAAAATATTTAAAGAAAATATACACATACATTTGCTATGTTATCTTGGAGAAGCAAGCATTCCTAGATATGCGATACTCTACGAGCTTTTAAAGGGCTTCCTAACATGAAGATTTCTAAAAGGAAGTAAAAAAAAATGTTATAACAATTTTTATCAATATTCAATTGAAGAAGTTTTTGTTATTTTTGTAAGAATGAGTTATTTCTTAATTTTTTACAAAAGATTTTCCTTCGTTGTAGTTTTCAAAACATACACAGATCGTATCAAGTTTTTAAAGTACAATATACTTTAAGAAACTTGGTAACAAAGCTCTGATGCCAATTGTAAAAAACTAGAAGGGGGTTGAATAGTTTTACGGATTAAAACTCTTTTTAACAATTTATAGATCGAATTATGTCAATCTAGTTTTGACGTGTTGGATATTGATAGTATTAAAGCATATAAAACTAAGCTACGAGATACACTTAGAGAGACACAACCACAACACAAGTATTTATAGTGGTTCGGCTAAAAGGTCACCTTCCTTACCCTACTCCACTCACCGAGTCACCTACTCGAGAGTTCGTAAACACTTCACAACACAAACTCCTTTCACTTGGCGGAGAAGCCTTCACAACGTCGCTTACACTTTATCCGGTACAAAGCTAGATACCGTACATCATCTGTCCAAGTTCACGACATTGATTAATCTGAGACCTAACGACATCGACCTTAGTCACATTTTTTTGATTTAATTGGTGTAAGCAATTTCAAGATCGAGCTAATATTTCAAAAGACCTCCTTCCAGGATGTTGAATCCTTTCTTTCTGACAACTTGCTTCCTAGCTTGATCTAGTGACAGTTCTTGTTTGATGAGTTGCGAAAATCAAGCTAAGAGTCAAGTTGTTACCCAAGCCGATTCAGTTTAATCTCATGACAGTTCTTGTCTGATGAGTTGTGAGATTAAATTGGAGTCGACAACCTAAAGGTCTAAACTTGCTTCCTAGCTTGATCTAGTGACAGTTCTTGTTTGATGAGTTGCAAAAATCAAGCTAAGAGTCAAGTTGTTATCCAAATCGATTCAGTTTAATCTCATGACAGTTCTTGTTTGATGAGTTGTGAGATTAAATTAGAATGGAACACCTTAAGGTCTTTTGAGGGCTACGCTCGAGATTGAGAAAGTTTGCCCTATCAAATCTGACCACGAGAACGTACATATGTAGAACGAACAAACTGAATTCAGGGACTGAATTCCTTTAACGGGTGGAGACTATGACAACTCGTATTTTTAGGTCATAATTTTTAACTTTAAAATTTTACTATTCATCCTCGAATAAGTTACTATTCATCCTCGTAGTCTTCACTATTCACTATTTTGCATAAATTAAATAAACGCTTTTACATGATTTTTATGCACGAACGATATACCCGACACTCCCAACAATAGTTCTAGTATATTTTTATATTCATTACAACGTTACAAAAAATTTTAGTATTATTTTACCCGGTGTTTTAAATTCATATATTCTTAAATATATATATTTACGACAATTTAAGTGATTTACAAAACGGTACTTATTTTAAACACCTGACACTTACATAAAAATACATTTACAAAATTTATACATATTTTAGACATTCTATTTTACCCTACTAAAATTTATTTTAGCTAACAAAATACCTAAATATATATTGTACACTTAAAACACATAATATCTAAGATATTTTAGAGATAAAATCTTACAAAATCAAATCAACCCATGCCTCCCCCCATTCCCTCCATTCTCACGCCATACACCTCATCACCACCATACCTATCTTGACTTTTTAACAATCACTTGTATTTACCATTTTACCCTTTTATTAAATTACCAAAATATCCTTTTTGGCACTATAAATAGAAGATAAAAACTAGCTCATTTGGTTACTTGTAAAATTCACAAAAACACTCTCTTTTCTCTCCATATATTCGGCCAAGGTGGAAAAACAATGAAGAAATATTTGGTTTTTGCTTGAAAGTGCTTATTTAGTGCTTATTCGGGTTTATAAACTAGTTACAAAAGGTTTTGGAGTTATATTCGGGTTCTGTTGTTCTAGTTCCTATCACAAATCCATCATATTCAAGTAAGATTAAAAACCATTTTTATACTTTTACTTATGTATTTTTATACATTCCTTATGCTCATTTATGCATTCACTAAGTTTAAATATTTATTTAAACTCATTTCATCACTTATATTACATATATACATGTTTGTGAGATTTTATCATGTTTTTATTTTATTCTGGAACTATATAAATTGTTGAAGAATTGGTGGAAGAGATTAGGATAGATTTGGAGTTGATTTGAAGGGATTTTAGTTTAGAAAATGGATTATTGAAAAATATACGCGGAAGCGCGGCCCAAATTTTTAATTCTTAGAAAATAAATTTATTTTTACAAGGATTTAGTTAAATAAATAGAAAATAGATTTTCTAACAAAAACGTGGTCGTTTGAATGGATAAAAACGGATTTATAACAAATAAAATACGAGTTTTCCAAATATATTATCGATAACTATTCTTCAAAAAAATAAATAGTTTGTTGTCCAGATTTTTATCATGATAAAACTAAGCTTTAAAAGATAAACCGAGCCCCCGAGTCCTTAAAATATGTTATTACTTTTAAATACCTTCGCGGGGATAGGTAGAACTTTAAAAACCGAGCTATAACGAAGAAGTTATGACTTAACAAATATACCGACGAAAAATATTATTTTGATAGCTTTCTAGTAGTGAATAGTAAACTGTTTTTATTTTTAGAAATGAACTTTGGACACTTTAGGAGCGGTTTTGGATAAAATGTCATAAATGAAAGTTTTGGTGTTTTGGTTACGTACTTTCTTCGAGTCGGAAACTTTTCCAAATATATATTACCGAAACATTCATATCGTAGTTACGATACATACTTGCTAAAAATCCAAAAATATATTATTTTAACTATTTCTAAGGATTTCCAAAATAACGTTATTTTTATAACTAAACTTACAAACCAACATTTATGGGTGATATAACATTTTATAAATTGCATACACGACATTATAGCACTAACTAAAACGCATTATCACCTTAGGTTGCGGTTAGAGTTAACGCGTCTCGATTTTTGTACACACTAGCTTGTAACGCATTTGCTTTGAGGTGAGTATTCACGAACCCCCTTTTTCTAACTGTTTTAATCACTTTGGGGTGGATGCATGAACTATACTTAAACTATAATGTTTACACTTAAATGAACTTAAATAACTTTTATTTTACTAATTATGCTTGTGAGTATTCACGAACCCCTTTTTCTAACTATTTTAAATCGCTTTGGGGTGGATGCATGAATTATAACTTGAACTCTTTGAACATTGTTTTGAACCCCTTTGACTTATTTTTGAACCTTTTAACTTGACTTTTGAACCCTTTGACTATTTCAAACTCTTTGACTTGTCTTGACCTTATAAATTGTTTTGAACTCTTGAACTTGACTTGAACTTTTGAACTCGACTTAAACTTTTGAACTTAATGTACCGTACGTACTATGACCTAAAGTCTCCCTTGTTCGGAGAATTCTTGACCTAAAGTCTCCTCTGTCTACGGAGCGACAATACAAAATCTCCCCTGTCTTCGGAGGAGTTTGACTTAATCATATATAATAGTTTGTGAATGATGTACTGTTCGTACATCCGCAATTGTTAGTCTCTGACTGGTTTGCCGTTTGCACTCCAGTTTATATGTACCGTTCGTACGGCTTCCTTGTGTGGACCAGTAAGTTGTATGGATAGCGCTATTAGAGGTCGGCCAACCTCTCGTTCCCCTGTCTATGGAATGCATATTATTTATTTTAGGAGCTTTGCCACATACTTTATTATATACTATGTGCCCTTATTGTGAACTATATTGACCACGTGTACTTGACTACCAGACATACGACTTTTATGCAATGGGTTGTGAACACATAGGTTACAAGTCTTGTATGGGCGGGACTTGCAACTGAATGTATTGACAACGCCTTTGCCTTGTGGACTACTCTCAAAGACCAAAAACTTAGACTCTCTCTTAAAAGTTTTCATATTATATAAAACGTGTGTACTCACCAACTATTTTCATAGTTGACCCATTTTCTCTCATGCATTTCAGGTGATCGTCAGTAAGTATCTTCATGAAGACTTTTAGAAGTCTTCACATGTCATCACTATTGTCGTCATGTTACAAGACTTCATCTTTTGGAAAACTAAGTCTTATTTTTTTTATTTCCGATGTCAGCGAAAACACAATTGTAATGTTGTACGTTTTCCTAAAATTTTAATCATGGTATTGTACTATATCTCCTTTGCGATGTATATTGATTTCGTCGCACCTCGCGTTTCCGCCTTCGACGGGGTGTGACAAAAGATATCTTGGGTCATGGGTCATGTACTTTGAGTTATGGGTTATGGACTTTGGGTCATGGGCCATGGGTTTTACCCATTATGGATGTCATACATGATGTCATGGGTTATGGGTTAAGCTCCATGGGTTATGGGTTATGGACTTGGTTTTTGGGTCATGGATAGTCCAAGTCTTTTCCTAGTTAATTTACAAGCAACATGTATTTTATAAAATGTAAGTAACTAGTTTACTTAAGTGCTTTTATAAAATGGTTTTGGTTTTATGTAAACTTGTTTAACTAAATGTGTTTAAGCTTTGTTTAATGAAATGAGTTAGTAAGCTTTTGGCTCAAAGCGTTTACGTATTTAATCTATCTTGTTAAAATGATTTTACGTTTGTTATCGACAAAACATTAGAAGATCGTAAAATATAAATAAATGTTTTTAAGGTTTATTTGTATTAACAACGTTTATCTGTTACATACTAAGGATGAAGCATTAGATAAATTCAAAGTATTTAAAACTGAAATTGAGTTGCAACTTGGGTCCCTGATCAAAAGATTGAGGACTGATAGGGGAGGTGAGTACATGGATACCTTGTATTTTCAGTCTGTTGGTATAATCCATGAAATGACTGCTCCCTATACTCCTCAACAAAATGGTATCTCTGAAAGAAAAAATAGGGTACTAAAGGAGATGGTTAATTCCATGTTGTCTTATTCAGGACTGAGTCAAAGGGTTCTGGGGTGAAGCTATGTTAATAGCGTGCTATTTATTAAATAGGGTTCCCAACAAAAGGAACAAGGTTACCCCTTATGAACTCTGGACTAAAAATAAACCCAACCTGAACTATTTCAGGGTCTGTGGTTGTAGGGCAGTTGTAAGACTCCCTGATCTAAAGCTGGAAAATTTGGGTGAAAGAGGCATTGAGTGCATCTTTGATGGATATGCTGAGCATTCCAAAGCTTTTAGGTTCTATGTTATTGAACCTAATGAATATGTTTCAATTAACTCAATAATTGAATCAAGGGATGCTCTCTTTGATGAGAATAGATTCTCATCAGTCCCTAGACCAAGTCAGAGGATTTCAAATGGAACTAATGATATTGGTACATCAGAGGTCCCTGATGAAGTGCTATCAGAGGTCCCTGATGAGGTTGTGGTTCAACAACCTGAGCTCAGAAAGAAAAAAATGATCAGGACTCCAAAGTCATTTGGACCTGAGTTTCAATTATGCTTAATTGAAGGAACAAGGGATGAGGTCTCTGACCAACACTCCTATTGCTTTAATGTTGAGGATGACCCAAAAATATTTGATGAAGCAATGAAGTCCCAGGATGTTACTTTCTGGAAAGAAGCAATAAATGATGAGATGGATTCCATCATGGGCAACAATACTTGGGTGTTGGCTGATCTACCACCAGGTTGCAAATGGATTTTCAAAAGAAAAATGAATGTAGATGGAACTATTGAAAAGTTCAAGACAAGACTAGACATTCAGGGCTTTAAACAAAAGTCAGGGATAGACTATTTTGATACTTATGCCCCTGTGGCTCGTATCAGTACTGTAAGACTGCTGATTGCTTTAGCATCAATTCACAATCTGATTATTCATCAGATGGATGTGAAGACTGCTTTCTTGAATGGTGAATTGGGTGAGGAGGTTTATATGAACCAACCTCAGGGCTTCATCATGCCTGGCAATGAAAACAAGGTGTGTAAACTAATTAAGTCTCTCTATGGACTAAAACAGGAACCTAAGCAATGGCATCAAAAATTTGATGAAGTGGTTTTGTCTAGTGGTTATTTACTTAATTAGTATGACAAATGTGTATATAGCAAATTTGATGAATCCGGTAAAGGAGTTATCATTTGTCTATATGTTGATGACATGCTGATCTTTGGTACTGACCAAAATCAGGTTGACCTGACAAAGGAATTTTTGTCATCAAGGTTCTCCATGAAAGATATGGGGGAGGCTGATGTTATCCTTGGTATAAGGATCAAACATGAGAGTAAGGGAATTTCTATCACTCAGTCTCATTATATTGAGAAGGTACTGAGGAAATTCAACCACTCTGATTGTACTCCAGTGAGTACACCTATGGATACAACTGAGAAGTTGATGCCTAATACTGGCAAGGCTGTATCTCAACTTAAGTATTCTAGGGTGATTGGCTGCCTAATGTATGCCATGAATTGTACAAGACCTGATATTGCATTTGCAGTGGAAAAACTGAGCAGGTATACTAGTAATCCTAGTGCTCAGCATTGGCAAGCAATTCAGAGGGTACTGAAGTATTTGAAGAGAACTATGGATTATAGTCTCACATATATTGGTTATCCTTCAATATTAGAAGGATACACTGATGCAAGTTGGATCA
Source organism: Artemisia tridentata subsp. tridentata (assembly GCA_021014915.2). Taxonomy (NCBI): domain Eukaryota; kingdom Viridiplantae; phylum Streptophyta; class Magnoliopsida; order Asterales; family Asteraceae; genus Artemisia; species Artemisia tridentata. The sequence continues at coordinate 407,439,586 of CP139507.1, forward strand.
GTAACACTGAAGACAATTCGTCTACCAGTGGCTGGGTATTCCTGCTTGGTGGAGGTGCAATTTCTTGGGCTTCCAAGAAGCAAACTTGCATCACCAGTTCAACAATGGAATCTGAATTTGTGGCTTTAGCAACTGCTGGTAAAGAAGCTGAATGGTTGAAAAACTTGCTTCTTGAGATTCCATTGTGGCCTAAACTTATAGCACCTATTTCTATCCGTTGTGATAGTGCTGCTACATTGGCAAAGGCTTATAGCTAGATGTACAATGGGAAGTCTAGACATTTAGGTGTCAGGCTTAGCATGATTCGTGAGCTTATCATGAATGGGATGGTATCTATAGAGTTTGTTAGATCTCAACAAAATTTAGCTGATCACTTGACGAAGGGATTGGCTAGAGACTTGGTTATAAAGTCTGCTAAAGGGATGGGTTTAAGGTCCCACTTAGTCACTGAATGCTAAGACACCCAACTCCCTCTTGAGGAAACTTGGGAGCTGAGTTCAAAGTAGAACGCTGAACATTCAGTGGACTGGAGCACATGTTTTACAATCATCCCAAGGTTGTGCTCGAAACCTGCTGAAAAGGAGGATGAAGTCTTTACTTCTTAATGGTTAATTTATTTGAACAAGTGCTTGGCAGGAGCATGAATAAAGAGGAACCACCTATGTGAATGTTGAAGTTTTGCCACTTCAGGGAGCTTTGGACTTTTGGCTCTTACAACATTTATAAATTGGATATGGACACATGGCTTGTATAGTGTCAGGAGCGTTTAAGTGTTTGAAAACTTGTGTGTATTTTATCTTCAGGTATTCAAATGGGTTGAAGGGTTCAATTCTTAGAGCACTCTGATTCTCGACTATTTGAACATCTAATGTACTAAGATGGAAATTCAATCCTCAGGATATTTTCGTTTATGCACTTGTTTTGTTTAATGTTTAATTTTCATGCAAAAGGAATTGTACTAAATTGGGGAGGATTGTTGAAAATTTAGTTCAATTGAGGGATATGATCATACTTAGAAATGGGTTTGAAGGTACGGAGTGTACACCCATTAAGTCCCTGATTACCCTGACTCTAATAGTGGTTGGGAGTAACTCATCAGAAGGTTCAATCCTTCAGAGAGTTACTACTGATAGTTCTAAGTTAGTACTGTTGGAGCAGAGTTACTACTGCTAGTACTATGTTAGTACTGCTGGAGCAGAGTTACTACTGCTAGTACTAAGTTAGTACTGCTAGAGCAGAGTTACTACTGCTAGTACTAAGTTAGTACTGCTGGAGCAAGTTACTACTGTTAGTACTAAGTTATTACTGCTGGAATGAGTATGTAACTACTTTGATCTATTCAAGTGGCAGTTAAAACTGCCTTTATGACCACGTTTAATTGGTCATGTAACCACTATTGGCTATAATGGGGATAATTATGAGGCGATTAATGGGCCGATTAATCCTCATAATTCCATTTGACTAGCTATGAGTATTTTCCTATAAATTGAAAATCAATTATGCATGAGAGATAGAACAGAGAACATAAACACTTGGATGCGCAAGGGTTATTAATTTGTGCTTAATTCAATAACAAACATTTGGTCTTATCCCAAGTAGATATTCGTGATACCCAGGCAATAGGGTCGAATAGTTTACTTTGAAAAGTGATAACACGATTTCAAGTGATATCCGGTAATCATTCATTGATACGTAATTAGGTATTTGATTATCTTTACCCTGTTCTGGGCTCACCACATCAAACAAATCTAACTGTATAATAATCTAAATAACATATGTTGAGCAACACACAAGATAGAAGAAACATGCAAATGTTTACATAGCTACGCTATGACAAGATATGCTGTTAACATCTCATCAAACTCATTACATACTTAAGGGTTTTTTAGGCTCGTCGTAATCTATGATTCGTACACAGTGGTTGCTTATTGGACACCACCCTCGAGCATGACTTGCACTACGACTAGCCCTTCACGTGTGGTTAGATTTCAGTGGTGAGAAAGCAAATCGATAGTACCTGTGAACCATATAAAATTTACCTGCGTTGTGTAAAAATTGTCAATTTATCGGTTTTTAAAAACGCATTTTCCCGAAAATTCTATATTACGATTATTCTTACATTTCTTTTGTTAAAAAAAAGGGTGGTGTTTTTAACTTTATATGAAAAAAATACACCATTCGTCCCTAAGGTTGTACCCAAATGGCATGATTAGTCCCAAATTCGAAATAAATACACCGGACATCCCCAACGTCTCCATTTTGCTTCTCCGCTGGTCCCTTTGACTAACGTCTATTAGTGAATGCCTGTTACACCCCTCATGTGCCTTTCACGTGAGGGCAAAATCGTCATTTCATGGCTTTGTTTATTTTTCCCTTAACCCTTTGCCAGATTACATCACTTTTCTCGAAAATTGAAAAACCCATTTCTGTAAGTAGGGGTGTCATTCGGGTTGACCCGGTCGGGTTCGGGTCAACTCGGGTCGGGTCAGGTCGGGTCAAGGCTCAAAAAAACATACCCGAACCTGACCCTGTTTGAACTCGGGTCAACTCGGGTCGGGTTAACTTGAGTTCGGGTCAACTCGGGTCGGGTCAATTCGGGTCGGGTCAGCTCGGGTTTGGGGTCAACCCGAGTTTTTTGCCTTGTAAATTGTTATTTTTCTCGGGTCAATCGGGTTCGGGTCGGGTCGGGTTCGGGTCGGGTCGAGGCTTCATAAAACATACCCGAACCCGACCTTGTTTAGAACTCGGGTCAATTCGGGTTGACCCGATTGACCCGAATATAAATTCGGGTCAATTCGGGTTGACCCGAATTGACTCGGGTCGGGTTCGGGTCGGGTCGGCCCGAATGACACCCATTTCTGTAAGTGTTCAAGCCTAGCAGCAACTTTAAAATCAATCTTAATTCTAATCTCCCATGTTAATTGAGATATTTCCTCCATGTTTCCTATAATAATTTGAAAACAATACTTATAAGTTGTACCTAAAACTCCTTTCCCCAACACCTCAGTAGAAGCTCTCAACAAATGATCCAACAAAAACCACCTTCAGTGATCTAAATCTATCTCATCTTCTTGGTTCACCACAACAACATACACATCTCAAAAGCACTGAAGCTTCTCTTTTTGTTTCTCATATTGAAGAAACAATCTCAACACACAAACAACCATGTATATCTTTTAATCTTACTTCCGGAAAAATAAAATCATTATTCAAAATCACGAACCACTAATCAGAAACCTTGTTCTTTAACAATACCATCCTAAAGACCAACACATACCTTAATCTTGTTGCATACCCTCGAATTTCAAAAAATAAATCACACCCTTAAGTTTTTCAAAATTTTTCTGTAACTTGAAGTTATGAAGAAGTGAGATCTTTAAATTTGTTGTTTTGGGTTTGGTTGAATCTGAGAATGAGGCACAATTGATCTTCTGTTCTTGTGTTTTTTTTTTTTTTTTTTTTTTTAATAATTGATATAGATTGATTATGATAACAGTTTCTGAGATTTAGTAACAAACAAGCTACATTTAATTTGATTCGACCTCTTATAAACTCGCATCAAGCTCAAATAATATGATAAAAAGCTAAAACAATAACAAAAAAGAAAAAATAAATAAATAAAAAAAAAAAAAAAAAAAAAAAATACAAATACGGAGTAATAATCAAATTAGTGCTACTTACACGATTACCAGCAACAGTCAATAAAGTTGAATGACAAGGTTTTTTATAAGAGCGACAAGGTTTTTTATAAGAGCCCCGGGTATCCTAGAGCTATGGAAGCCTCGGCTAAAATTTTCCTGCCACGTCAGAAAAGATTTCTATGACACCAGAAATCCCACAGCATCACATTCTAGCCGTTACCCACGGCATCAGAAAAAGTGGTGCCGTCATCCATTTATTTTTTTATTTTTTTTATTTTTTATCTTTTACATAAAATAAAACATACACAATATTAACTAAAATAAACTTCATTCATTAAAAAAAACACAAATTACATGAAAAACACAACATACGATTAACATAAACCGGAAATTAAAATGAGACTACAAATTAGCTGAAGGAATCATCTGAGACCCAACCGTCTTCACTCGAAGAAGAATCATTTGAGAACCAACCGTCTTCCCAGTTCTTCCTCCGTTCTTCTTCATCCTTGGCTTATTGCTCCAAACGAGCAGCTTCCTCTTCTAATTCACGTTGTTCCATTTCTCGCCGGACTTCCTCATCTTGATCCAGTTGTCTGAGTTCATCTTCAGTTAGACCAAATGGATTTGGTTCTTGCTCGACAACCGATGGAGTGTTCACCGGTTCATTTTTCGGTTGAAAAACCGGGAAGATATCTTCTGGTGGAGTGTGATAAACTTCATTTGGAGGAGGAGAGGGGAATTGTTGGGAGAAATCTCAACGAGGGGGACTGGGGAATTGTTGGGAAAAATCCTTGCGATACATTTGCAGACTGTGGAATGTTGAGTTTGGATCTTGAATATCTAAAGTTTGAATGTGTTTGTGTGTGAGAAAAGTGTGAGAAGTCTGGGGTATTTATAGGCTAGAAATTTTGCCCGTTTTTTAAATTGAATTTGAATTTCAAACGGATATAAATATATCACGTCCGTTTTAGATTCGAATTTGAATTTTGAAATTTGTATATCCCTCCTAAAATAAACTTCATTAATTAAAACACACATTACATTAAAATAAACTTCATTAATAAAAACACACATTACATTAAAATAAACTTCATTAATAAAAACCTATTACATAGAAACTACGATACGGTAACATAAAAATTTAAACCACATACGGGGTTTTTTGGAGGATATATATAATGAGGTTGAATGAAATGAATGACAGAGATATATATATCTTCTCGCATTTCATTCTGCCTCACATATATATCCTCCAAAAAAACCCCGTATGTTAGAAATACATAAAATTAACTAGTTTTGGTTTGGATTATTTGCCCTGATTCGTGCTTTTTGGGCAAGGGAAAAAGTCCACTTTCCCGTCAACATGTTCTTGGTACGAATACGGTAGTTGCGCTTCTTGGCTTCCTTGTTGTATACGTCGAGAACTTTATCCCAAAACGTATTCATTTGTTGATCCGCACTCGTATTTGGATTCTCGGATATTTGAGTGAAACACTCCTCCAAAAGCGACTCATCTTCTTGGCTCCAAAATCTACTCATTTTATTTGGAAAAATATAATGGAAGTGTGTGTGAAGTATGAAATAATAAGGGGTACTTATAAGATTTTTTAAGGGGTAATTTTTCTTTTTTATTTATTATTATTATTATTATTATTATTATTATTATTATTATTATTATTATTATTATTATTATTATTATTATTATTATTATTATTTATTTATTTTTTATTTTTTTATATATATTTTTTTTGTTGTGTTTAATGCTCCAAACGGTCTTATAACCATTGCCAAACGGATCAATTCTTCCCTCAAGGTTTGAATTATTCCCACAGAAAAAAAAAAATAAAAAATAAAATAATAACGATGGCGTGGGCTGGTGGCCTTGGCGCCAGCAGCCATGGTGCGAGAGGCGGTACCGTGCGTCGTCGGCCATGGTTGGCTGGTGGCCATGGCGCCAACTACCAGCCGAGGGTACCAAATGCTCTAAGATGTTTGCCTTCGGCTTCTTGTAATCTATTTGTCACCCTATAATCCCTCGTTCTTGACAATGGTTGTGGGCAGATATGGGTATACTTTTGGACATGGGTTGTGGTGACCGGTTAGCAGGTATACTTTTGGACATAGGTTGTGGTAATAGTGATGGATGTTGTGATAAGTGGGTATACTTTTGGACATAGGTTGTGAGGATTGAAATATTTTAGAAGGATTGATGGGTGATAGTGATAATTTATTTATTTATTATTATTATTATTATTATTTATTTTTTTATAAAAAAAATGGGTTGTATGAGTCATTGGAAAATAACCATTTGGTGGTAAATGACTGTTATACCCTCATGTGAAAGGCACGTGGGAGATTTAACTTGCCTTAACTAACGACTGTTAGGTCAAAGGACCATTGGGGAAGCAAAATGGAGAAGTTGGGATGTCTGATGCATTTATTTCGAAATTGGGACCAACGATGCCATTATATATATATTTAAACACCAGGATTTGGGACTGTTGCAAATCGTGCATCAAGACATTGTAAAACATGCTTCAAACGATTGTACATTTACACGTGTCAATTTATAAGATTAGGACTTTACTATTCATGTACTGTAGCACATACGTTTTTAGCCTCATTGCCTTACACGTGTATACAGCCACAATTTTTTTTTTTTTTTTTTTTAACCATGTTCCTGCCGAGACCAAACAAACCAAACGCATCCCCCCCCTCCCTCCTATTACACAAAAAAATCAACACAATACAATTTAAAAACCATGTTCATAAATTAGAAACAAATATACACAAAAATAATCTTGAAATAAATGATAATTTATAAACAAATTCCGATGACAGCAGCAGCTCACGGTGGTGCAATTGGCGGCCGACTTTGGCAGTGGTGCAAGCGGCGACACTACAAATAAAATACCAAAAACATTAGATCCAAAAAAAAAAAAAAAAAAAAAAAGATGCATGTATCTAAAAAAAATATGTATCTACAAAAAAACAATAAATATATAAAAAAAAAAAAAAAAAAAAAAAAAAAAAAAAAAAGTGTGTATCACCGACTAGATCTATAAATCTTAAAAAAAATCAATAGATCTACATATAAAAAAAAATATGGAATATAAAAAAAATAAATAGATCTCGAAAACAAACGTATCGATCTATAAGAATAGTTATATACTCGGTGAGTAACCGAGTCGACAACGAGTCGCGACCGAGTCATGGATAAAACAATAGATCCACACGGTTTACGAGTTTCAAAACAGTTTTACAAAAGATTTTAATTAAAAAAGGGTAAAAATAAAAAGTTATCAAACGAGGGTTTCAAAAAAATTAAATAAATAGGAGAAGGGGGGCGCGTGAAGGGACTTACCGTCAAGAAAAAAGGATGATTTAACGTCGGTAATGATGGAGAGGGTGTGGTGGTGTCTCGGTGGTGGCGCGTGACGGTGATGTGGAGGGAAGCGAGAGCTAAAACGCTCCAGAAATGATGGGTGTGTGCCGATATCGAATCGGCGAACAAAATATTTCACCGGAAAATATTCCGGTAGGCGACGCCAGAAACTGCTGGTGATCGGTCGGAATTTATAAAGATCCGGCGAGGGGTGTAGAGAGAGAAATAGTTTGTTGTTAGTGTGTGTTTTTATAAAATGAAATAAAATAAAAACATTTGAGTTTAAATACTAAATGAGTAGGGGTTAAAATGAAAATACAACATGTGAGGGTGGGAAATGTAAAATAGGGGTGGAGGGGGTGTTTCTGCCAATCTTGGCTAATCTTTTCATGAAATCTCTCCGGTGCTCATTCGACATAGCAAACGGACTCGAAAATTTATGAAACTTGCGCCATTGTTCCCGATATCATTTTTCTAACAAAAACGAGTATAAATATGCATAACTTTAAAAAATTAAATATATTTAGCAAATGCGATACGTTTCAAGTTTTTTAAGTTGTGCTGGTTTCTTCTAGACTTTATTATTGTTTACTATTTTTTTTTCGAATACATGTCAAGAACAATACTATTTATCAAAATAAATCATCAAAAACATCAAACCCTCACCGAGTCAACCAAGTTGACTCGGTGAGTTAAACACCAACACGTGTCAATCAAAGAACGTAGTAAGAGAGATATTTGTGAAGCTCCATTTGATCGACACATGGCTACCTATTTAAACGACACATGTCCCTATTGACTTAAAGATAAGAAACTAAAGGGGCCTGTTTTGAAGGCAACATTTTTAGTCCAAGTTTGGCTTCGCCGTATATATCTTGGCTCAAATACAACTCCAAATACTAGCCTGCAACACAAGAACAATAAAACATCAAATAAAAAATAATCAAACCCTCACCGAGTCAACCGAATATACTCGGTGAGTTAGACGAGTTGACTGAGTCTGAAATTAGTGTTTGAAAAATATTTAAGAAAATAAGAACTCGGTGGTGAAGGCAGTGGCGGTGGTGGTGCTGCGGAACCCATTTGACATACCAAAAGGACTTAATTTTTCCAATAAAAACGACTATAAATATGCAATATTTTCAAAAATCAATATTTTTGACAAATACGATACGTTCTGTGCTTTCTAAATGTTCATATGTATATAAAAAGAAGTGCAAATGCTAAATTGAAAGTTACCCATGTTAGTGATATGTTAGTGATAGAATGTCTATTAAAAACAATGTTTTTCACAACACTTTCATACAAAACACACCCGCTGCAAAGCGCGGGCTACCCCGCTCATTTTGATACAACCTTAAGGACGAACGGTGCATTTTACTCTATCAAAAAATAAAGTCCCCATTGTACCAGCATTGACCTTTGACTTATAATGTTTATTCAACTATGAGCATAATTAAGTCTGAATCTTGAAGTTTCCGAACATTTGATCGATTGCCATCTACTCTTTCAAGTCATTAATCAATCTCTCTCATTCGTTCATAAATCTCACCAAACACCTTATCTTCATTATCTCAATCCCAATATACCCATAAACCCTACCTCACAGCCTTTGTAACTTGACCTACACTCGTCAAGATCATGTTTTGAGGTTATTTTCAGATACCCTTTTGGCCATTTAGTAATCTTGGTAAATTTTAAGGATTAAATTAATGTTTTATTAGGTTTTTGTTAGATATTTGTTATATTGCATACTAAGTTGTTTGTGAAAATGTCTAACAGAAGTTATATTGATAGAGCTATGGCTACTTATTATAAGAAACCACGGATACGAGATGGCGCGGTTCGTAGGTTTCTTTTCGTTGTTTCGTTAACTTTAGCTGGGGTGTTTTTGTTGTGTTTTCTAGTTGGGATGAATTCGAGTAGTAGTGAGTTAATGCAAGAGAATGAGGTTGAGATTGATAGTATTAGTGAAGTTAATTTTAATATAACGGCTTTGGTTGGTAGTGTTAAGTTGCCTAAGCATAATTATTTGTCAAAAATGTTGGAGGGTAAGAATCAGTTGGCACCGAGGAACATGGATTTGTATCCAACTTTGGCGAAGGATAGGATAGTTATTGTTCTTTATGTGCACAATCGTCCGCAGTATCTTAAATTAGTTGTGGATAGTTTATCACGTGTGTCAGGGATTAATGAGACTTTGTTGATTGTAAGTCACGACGGATACTTTGACGCAATGAATAAGATTGTGGAAGGTATTAGGTTTTGTCAAGTGAAGCAAGTATTTGCGCCTTTTTCGCCTCATATATTTCCGGATGGTTTCCCTGGTGTGTCGCCTAATGATTGTAAAGAAAAAGATGACCCGATTGAGAAAAAATGTGAAGGGAGTACTGATCAGTATGGGAATCATCGGTCACCGAAGATAGTGTCGTTGAAGCATCATTGGTGGTGGATGATGAACACCGTATGGGATGGGCTCAAGGAAACAGTAGGTCATTCGGGTGATGTTCTTTTTATAGAAGAAGATCACTTCATTTTCCCAAACGCGTATCAAAATTTGAAGATATTAACGGAGCTGAAACCTACCAAATGTCCCGATTGTTATGCTGTGAATCTTGCTCCAAGTAATGTCAAGTCTAGAGGTGAAGGATGGAATAGTTTGATAGCCGAAAGAATGGGTAACATTGGGTATACTTTTAATCGAACTGTATGGAGAAAAATACATAGAAAAGCTAAAGAATTTTGTTTCTTTGATGATTATAATTGGGATATAACAATGTGGTCAACGGTGTATCCTTCTTTCGGTGGTTCAGTTTACTCTATGCGAGGGCCTAGGGCTAGTGCGGTTCATTTTGGGAAATGTGGGTTGCATCAAGGTCAAGGTGAAAACGCTGCTTGTGTCGATAATGGTGTGGTGAATATTGACACTGAAGATATTGATAAGGTTGCCAACATTAAACCCGAGTGGGGAGTACATGTGTTTCGTAATCAAGAAGGGTATCAAGCTGGATTTAGAGGGTGGGGAGGTTGGGGAGATAAAAGAGACCATCAATTATGCTTGGATTTTGCTAAAATGTATCATGTGAGGAACAAAGCATCCTGAACGGTATGACACGTTAGATATTTTGTTGTATGTAGTTAGAAAAACATTAGCCGTTACTTTGTACTATGTGACCGGCGCCATACATGTTTTTTCAATTTCTTAAGCCATACATGTTTTTTCAATTTCTTAAAATAGAATAAGATTTTAGCTTGCTATATGAAATTATTGATTCCTGGTGTGTTCTATTCTCACTACAGTCTTTATCTTTCGAGTTATAAGTTACAAAGACATATTGACAGAATCATTTGCTCGTGGAAAGCCATTATAGGAATTAGGTTTTAACCGGAACAAAGTTAAAGTATGAGAGTGATTACAGGTATTACACCAATGACCCCTTAATGATTTGGCCCTAGAAAAACAAATGATAGTTATGTTGAGAAGGTAATGGACTCGTGCTTTAGGACAGAATGTTACCGAAAATACCCTGCCCCGGCGGGATCGGGTTTGTTGTTGTTGTTGTAGTTATGTTGAGAAGGTAATGGACTCGTGCTTTAGGACAGAATGTTACCGAAAATAGTCATATGCACAGCATAATCAAGTAAGTACTTTTTACGGTAATTTTTTACCTTAATTGACCAAACTTGACGTTTGTCATGTATATTTGAAGTATAGACGTTTCTATAGGCATGATTGTTGAAGGGTACTTTTCCTTCTACAAATTTGAAAATAAATGGTTATCAGTCCGTTTTTATGATTTTCAAAAGAGGGAAGTTACAGTTAGGTGATCTTGAGGGGTTCTCGAGCAAACTAGCTCTATAAAGGGGGGTTAAAAGTTTGGTTCGTTTCTTGGTGAATGGTATAGGTTTTATGGCAACAAACTTATCTGAGTGTGTTTTTTTGACTTTTCGATTATTGTTAGGGAAGAATTTGTGGGTTTTTTCAACTCTCAATACATTAATTACAAGTGAAACATGGTTTAACTCTTAGGATTAAGATTATTAACTTCTACAGTTTGTTTCATCGTTTTCAGCTGATTGTCTCTCGTTCTCATTGACTGTCCTGGTTTTCAAAGGTTCGAAATGTGTAATATTGCTGGTTTTAGTCTTTGACTCGTTAATGTTCAAATGGTTAAGTAGATGTCAGTATGTCACTATTGGTCAAGTTCATAGTTTTTTATCCTTATTATTTTATTACTATTATTGTTGATGTCTAAGGTTTAATAGGTGTTTTGTTGTAATCATAGATTGGAAAGTTCTGCTTTCAAGTGTAATTTCAGATTGCCGTCAACGTACTTTCTTTTTTGTTGCAGTATAAAAGTATAAAACTATGTTATACCTCAAAATGGTATCCACCGAGTGAATTTCAGATTTTATTATTGAGGATATGCTTTCAAATTTCGTCCAAAAATTCAGTTTAATAGAGTGGAATGATATTTTGCAATCTGAGTCCAAATTCTGTTGGCTGCAATCAAGCGCAAAATAGTTAATTTTTAACGATTTTGTTAGTTTAAGAGTTAAGTGTCATTACATGCCTTTTAGGTAAGACACGTGATTAGTTCAGGTATAACACCCAACCAAATGTAAACATGGTCCATGTTAAATTGTCAATGTACGACGTTACTAGCATAAGATGTAAATATTGATTGCATTTTAGAAATGATAAGATTATGTTGCTTAACCTCACAAGGAGGGGCGGAACCAAGATTTGAAATTAAGAGAGATCGAAATTAACGTAAAAGTTATAACGATAAAAATATCCCTCAAAAAATGAATCTATAATTCTTTTAATGCATGATTCAACTTAACACTATAATAGTTAAAAACTAAGCTAAATTAGAAAAACATAATTTGACAAGTAAGTTTATTTTGATTTTGTATACTTGTATCTGATTGATTAAGTTATTCGAAATTTCAATAGAAATAAGAGGCCCTTGTTGCAAATATTATTAGGAATGGTAAATCGCATAAAACGTATCACACTTAAGGTCAATTTGAATTTTAGGTACTCAACTTTATTTTTATCAATTTAAGGTATCCAAGTTATTTTTTATGCAACGTAAGGTTTTTTCGACTTTTCAAAAGGTGTTATCGACCATTTTTTTAGCTGAATTGGTTAATTAATGTGATATATCGTTATAATTGAGCATTTAAAAGTCATTTCAGCTAAAATTATGACAGGTAATCGGTTTTGAAAAGTTGAAAAAACCTTATTGCGACAAAAAATAACTTCGATATCTTAAATTAAGAGAAAAAAGTTGAGTATCTAAAATTATAATTGACCTTAAGTGCGATATCTAAAACACCCTTTAATAAAGACCAACAAGTAATTAAGAGTTTTAACTTTTTCTAATCCAAAACCATTTTTATTAGACCAAATGTCATGGAAGCCCCTTCACACGTGAAAAGGGTGTGGTGTCGCGTAGTAGTTTTTACAAAGGTGTACCAAGCACGCGTTAAAAGGCAACGATGGAGGTGGTTTGGTCATCTAGATGATTAAATGAAATTTTTATTGTTGTGTATGTGTGAATGTATTGTGGTATGTTTGTGTTAAAGTTGTGTATGTTTGTATAGTTGGTTTGTTAGTTACCACTACGACAATTTGGTAGTTAATTTGGTAAAAAAGTACGTAAATGATGAAGTTGCGATGGTGGATATAGTCGGCGCCACACCCCATCTTACTTAAGTTATCATTTGTTATTGGGTTAATTACTTAAATGGTACTTGTGGTTTGTCGGGTATAACAAATTTAGCACCTGAATTATTTTTCTTCTTGGATCCTTTCCCTGTGGTTTTGACCCGTAACGGGTGCGGACATTTGGCAACTATTTCTGTTACTTTGAGTGTATGAAAATAGTTGTGAGTTTTTAATAAGAAGGTGAGAGATATGATTGAAAATGGGGGTTGGAAGTGGCACGTGGTTGGAGTAGTGATTTTAATTTTACTAGGGATGAGCGGGGTATACTAACAATACCGAATGATACTAATATCGAACCTACCGACTTTGCTTTTGGTTTTTTCATCTACCGAATACCGTACTGAAACACTTTTCCGGTACAGGGATTGGTCCGTTACCAGTACGGGTACTTACCTTTATTTCCCGAGCAATACCGATTAATTCGAAATATTCCCATAAAACTCAACCATGGTTCAAAAGTACCCTACATAATAAGCAACGAGATTGTTGGCATATTGAGGTTATCCCAACAGCTTGAATAGAATTTTTTTCTGCTATACAACAAACCTGCTATGCTTGGTATAGTAAACTACTATCAGTTTGTTGCTTGGAGTGTAGGGTGTCATAACATGCCGTTTGTGTTAAATCAGCGCCACTTCAGCATTTCACATTTCACATTCACGCACAAAAAATACCCCCTCTACCATTGCTTGAGCCGTTTCGCAGTTTTTGGGCTCAAAACTTTTTTTTTTTTTTTTTTTTCAAACGAACTAAATTTTCATTCATTCAAATATATTACAATACGAAACTTAAAAAGAGAATACACGAAAACTAAAAAACATACGAGGTTTTTTTTCAGGATATTTATAAAGAAGTCAAATGAAATAAAAGACGGATCATTTCCTCCATCATTTCATTTGGTTTCTTATAAATATCCTCAAAAAAAACCCCGTATGTTGAAATAAAAATACAAATTACGATCGATGCGAAATTTAAAAAACAATACGAAAACTAAAAACTTAATAGTCCTATTTGTAATTTGCATGTAGCTAAACAAATTTATTATTATTATTATTATTATTATTATTATTATTATTATTATTATTATATTAAACAAATTTATTATTATTATTATTATTATTATTATTATTATTATATTTTTTTAATAAAAACATCACTTCATTAGAAAAGTATAGGATTTACAAGAAATTAGAGGGAAGAACTTCCAGATCCGTTTCAGTAAGGTCACTGCATCTTTCTCAAGTTCCCCAAAGGAAGAGAATGAGAAGGGAAGAAACCCATATCCAATATCGGCACACTTGGTCTTATACTTGACACGCTTTCGTTGTGCTACTTCAACTACCGCTCGTCCTGGCACAAAATCAACCATACCCGATTGCGCCAAAGGAGACGACCCTGTCAAATCAACACAAACATCCTGCCCACCATCCCAAGAATAGAGCAGTACATCAGCTGGGCGTAAGCTTTTGCCCCTTTCTCCACAAAGGCCAATGTCAACCTCCTTGCGAGCCGAGATCCCAGACCGAGAGCAGATATCAGCAAGAGTGTCGCGAACCACATTGTGCCGGTGCTTAATACTAATAATACCAGCACATGACACTGCATGATCCCCCCCCCCCCCCCCCCCCCCGCGCGCGCGCAAATAACCTAGAACAAGCAGAGCACGACATCTGGACCGAGAACAGGGGGACACCTAGGCGGTAACATAAGACACACCGGTACGTTCTAGCATTCATAGTCTGACCCAACCAAAAAATCGGGGCCACCCTAAGCCAATCGGAGGTGTAGTCTTCCCGTTGCGATCTCCAAAGCGCTATCTGTCGAGCGGATAGGTCAAAAGTGGATTCAACCGTTTTAGTAACACGTGTGAAATATATTATTATTATTATTATTATTATTATTATTATTATTATTATTATTATTATTATTATTATTATTATTATTATTATTATTATTATTATTATTATTTTTATTTTTTTATTATAAACATCACTTAATTAGAAACAAATAGGATTTACAAGAAGTTAGTAGGGAGCCGAGATACTAATTGGGCTCCCACTCCTCTAGCTATAGAAAAGCTAATCCTACTAAAAATATGAGCAGCAGCACGTGCTCCAATGTCTTGAGTCATCGAGAACTTTCGAATACGCTTCAACAAAGTCACAACGTCTTTTTCAAGTTTCCCAAAAGAAGAGAAAGAGAAAGGGAGGAACCCATATCCCATACCTGCGCACTTAGCCTCATACTTGACGCGTTTACGTTGTGCAGCCACAATCACCACACGACCCGGCACGAAATCAACCATACCAGTTTGCGTCAAGGGTGATGATCCAGTCAAATCAACATGCGTCAAGGGTGATGATCCAGTCAAATCAACACATACATCAAGTCCTCCATCCCACGAATAGAGCAACACATTAGCAGGACGTAAAGATTTGTCCCTTTCACCACAAAGTCCAATGTCAACCTCTTTACGAGCCGAAACCCCAGATCGAGAACATATGTCAACAAGAACATCACGTACCATGTTATGCCGATGTTTAATACCAATAATACCAGCACAAGATACAACATGGTCCCCATAAATATCACCAGCAAAGACCCTGGAACAGGCTGAGCACGGCATCTGAACAGAAAATAGGGGGACACCAAGCCGATAACATAACATGCAACGATAGGTCCTGGCGTTCATAGTCTGTCCCAACCCAGATATCGGAACTACCCTAAGCCAGTCCGAAGTATAGTCCTCCATTTGCGATTTCCATAACGCCATCTGTCGAGCAGATAAAGAAAATGTAGACTCGGCAGTTCGGGTAACACATGTGAAATATATATCTGCCAGTTTTTTCATGAGTTTGGGGGCAGCGATCTCACACAGATTACTCAAAAGGTCAATCTCCATTTTCACATTAAAAGCACACAAGGCATCATCAAAGGAAGGCCCAGGGGTTACGATACCTGAATGTCGAAGCAACATAGTCTGCAGGCTAGCAGATTGAAGTCTAGACGTAAGAAATGCATAGTTCAAGACATCACCTGCAGAATATACACCAAGCCCCCCGAATGCAAAGGGTAATGTAGCAAGTCTCTATTGCCAATCACCAAAACCAGGCCCAGAAGCAGTAACAATACGCTCTAGAGTAGAGCGAAGAGCCCCATCAAAAGAAATCTGAGCACGTTCAAACAAAGCATTATTCATCTCGTAATCTTTTCAAGATTCTCCGTTTAAAAAAGTCCCAATTAAAGCATGGTTTTCTTGCGGAATGTCATTGCATTTCTCGTATGCCTTCCTCAGATCATCTTTAGTTGTGTTGACGAACGATATTCTCTTCAATTAGTTTCTCAACACAAGCTCTGATTTCATCGATGGTATGTGGAAGCAATGTTAGACCCGTTTCCCGGGTAGTGGGACCCCACCCTAGATGAAATGGACCGAGTCTAAATGTGGTTGTTAAGGGCAAAGGGTTATAGTGTTAACTGTTAAGTGTTAATCTGTTAGGGCCTAGATGCGGCGCATCTAGGAAGTACATGCGGCGTATGGTAGAATGGAAAGTAGAACCGACTTGTTATAGTCCATGCGCCGTATTGTATATGGAGATACGGCGTATATGTGGATGCGGCGTATCTATGAAGATAGATACGGCGCATCGACCTTAAATAAGCAGAAATGACAAAATTGCCCTTGTAGCTAGAATCTTCCCCATTATTCTATAAGTCTCCACACTCTCCTGTAAAAGAGAGTGTGTTTTCTGTGGGTGTCGAACCAAGGAGAAAGAGAGGGAAAAGATGGAGGTGAAAGTGCTATGAGGATGATTATTAAATGGCATGATCTCTAGCCATGATTCCCCTTTCAAGTAAGTAGCTATGTTCTTAATGATTATAAGTTATAGTTAGTGGGTTTTCATCATATGATCATGTTATGATCATATGATGATGTGATATGGAAGATAAGTGTATTTGATGGGTTTTGATAACCCTTGTCATGTGATTATTGTTATGTTGTTAGGTTTTTATTATTTATGAAGGATGATGATGATGATGATGATGGATCTTGATGATGATGTTCTTGATGTGTTGTGTAGCTTGGTTTGAGGTAAGTAAAATGATGATAGCATATGTTATATGGATTTCCATCATTATGTATTATGTATGTTTATGTCAAGAAAGATTAGCTTGAGTTATGCCTATGTGATGTTAAGAATATGGCTTATGTGAAGAATGGATGCTATGATATAAGTTGATGTTATGTGCTAGATGAGATGTGAAGTAAGTGGTTTATGTATATGATGCATTATGTGGGTTGAAGTATAATGGTATGTTATAGTCGTTTTACTTGCTAAGCGTTATCGCTTACGGTTTAGTTGTCTAACCGTTTTGTAGGTGCTTATGCTATGGCTTGGATGTAAGGATATATGGGCTAAGGCATGGTTATGCAATGTGGGTAGATTTGGGTAAGAATGTAGAGCTTAGGTAGATACCGAGCTCAAGTGTATAAGTTTGTACCCCCGCGAGTCAAGTTATGTTTTATAAAGTGTAGTCAAGTGGCAAATTGTATGACAAGTGTTGTATAACGAATTGGAAGTCATTTGATGAGTTTAAGTATGTTTTATGTGTATTGAGTGAAGTTAAAAGGGTGTTTGGATTAGTGTCCATTCGTAACCATTTTGGAGTCAAACGGGTCAATTGCCGTGTTTTATAGTTGGATATGGTTTTTAATGCTATATGAGTGTTTTGGCACAAGTGATGGGGTTGTATTGAGGTCAAAGTGGATTGTGGATGAGTATTGAGTTATTGCAGGTCTTACTGCTGATGTTCTGTCTAAATTGGTCGATGCGGCGCATCTAATATATTAGATGCGACGCATCAGAAGTTTTTAGGTGATGCGGCATATCTACTATATTAGATGCGGCGTATCATAAGTTTAAGGTGATGCGGCGTATCACTTCAAGATGATACGGCGCATGGTCTCGCATCAGTAGATGCGGCGTATCCCTCAAAAGGATGCGGCGTATCATTGGTCAGAAGGATTGTTGAGTTGTGTTATAAATTGTGTAAAATGTTTTGGAAAGTGTTCGAGTATATGTTCTTGCAAGTATGTTAAAAGGGTTAAATGTTATAGACTTTGATATTTAAATGAAGAAATTGTATAAGTCCGTTTTAGTCAAACGTTTCCGCGTCAAAAGTCAAAGTTTTTGAAGTAAGCGGGCACGGGGTGTAACAAGCGAACAATCCATGATTTTAGGTAGAAAGAATTAAGTTTTTTGTGTGAAAAATGGTAAAATATGGGTGGCATTTATAAAGGTGGGATAAAAAAAAGAAAAAAAAGAAAAGGAAAAACTAGACGTTTGCAGCCAAACGGTCAGAAAATTTAAACGAGGGGTGCATCTGGCGTGAGTGACTTGAGTCACTTGAGAAATACTGCAGGTTGATGGTGGTGTGGTAATGCAGCAATGGCGCCGCCATTTTGGCTGCCTCATCGGAATGACGCAGACCACAAGTGACGATACCACATGCTCTTATTTGTGTAAAATACTGTTTCTTTTGCATTGTAAGATCAATTAATGAATTGTGCTTTTAAAGCATGCTACTCAACTACTCCCTCCGTCCTAATTTATTTGTCCTGTTTTGACTTATTGATTTTTTTTTTTAATTTTTTTATTATTAGTTTTTTTTTTTTTTTTTTTTTTTTTTTTTTTGGACATTAACTATTTTGGTTTGAGTTATATAATACTACATGAAAATTATACAAATAAAAATACATTTAAAACTCAATCCATTTATATATTTTGCAACAAGTATTATATAACAAAAAAAAAAAAAAAAAAAAAAAGTTAAGATCAAAGTTGAAAAATAAAAACTTTAAAAAGTTAAAACAATACAAATAAATTGGGACTGAGATAGTAGCATTTTTAATTTTTATTTTGCTATGCATATCACTAAATTATGGGACGAACATTATGATATGGTTGAGTGACATATCGTGTTGTTAGAGGTACTTATATAAGTTATTGGCACCCCGCTTAAGCCATTTTAGCGGAATGTGAACAGGTGAATAGGAAAAGACAATTTTCTACAGTTGCATCTGTGTTTTCTGTCCTTTAATATTTTTCACTTATCAAATTTTATATTTTATTTCACGTACTTTCAGTTATAAAAAATAAAAAACGAAAGAGGCGCTATTATCCATTTAGGAGGGTACATATAACGTAAGCCTAATACATAGTTATGCAGCAGCAACAATTTGACTCTTGGCTGCTATACAATGCTAGCCTTTTTGTTAATTTGTAATTTTTTATTACTTTATGTTGATCACAAACACACGATTGATTTCTTAGCTTGAGGTTGAGTTACTTTGGATAAATAAAAAACAACTATTTTAGAAACTTTGTGAATATTAAAGAGTATGCGAAATCCACTCTTTAATACTTAGAAGAATATTAATGAAACAGTAAACTGTATGAACAATTGTGTTACTGAAAAGCTCCAATATTATTATTATCAATAATACGAGTACTTTGTGTAGTACTAGGGTTTAAAACCTTGAAGCTATATATCAAAAACTCGTATCAATCACCATAACCTAGGATCTCCTTTTATACACTAAGGAATCCTTTACAAGATAACTACAAATCTTCTATAATATTAATCTTATACGTATCTTTCTAGTTATATAGAATATACACTAAATAAGTCAATACAAATCACTTGACACGTATTTTTCACTTTAGCAGTACTAACTTACTCTAGCATTACTAACTGATTAGTACTGGCAATTGTAACTTGAACAGTACTAACTCTTGGCTTGACAGTACTAAGTATGAAGATTTTTAATTCCTAACAATCCTCCCCTAAACTTGTGATTTACCTCCAAATCATCAAGTTTCTTGAATTAAATCTTTTACTTCTGAGAGGATTCTTCCAAACACTTCATCATCTTGATCTTTCAGTCTGCATTAATATCTTCATGAGAAGTTCTCTTGCCATCTCATTATGCTCATCCACCAAGAGTTTTGCAGCCAACATCAATGTAAGAGTTCCCCTTGACAATGGATACTCTTTTTCCACTAGCATGTAAATATGCATTCCAGCCTTTGTAGACACATGATGCACTCCACATGAATCATACAATCTCCATGTCAAATAATGAATACTAGACTAAAATTTCCATAATTCATCATCTGCATCTGGTTCAAACATTCTTTTCAACTCTACCCATAGCATTATTTCTTTGTCATCTGTTGGTTCTATTGAGTTGAACTTTTCTTTAACCAGACTCCACAGCTTTTCTAAGTCATCCCTGTCAAAAGCTTTCAGCATATCATCAAAGAACTGATATATCTCAGAATTGTTTCCAACTCTGATGATCTTCCAGTACTTCCTTATGCCTTCAGAATAAATCTCCTAGTCTATAATTGGATACTTGGTTTGTAAGACTTCAACATTCATTCCTTGTTCTAGGAACTATGGGTGAGGTGATAGATGGTAAAGTGCTCTCGGACTCCATGTCCGATGATGAGGTGCTAAGGTGTGAGTGTGACAAACGGCAATTTTCCACCATTATTTACATAATAAATGTTAATTTATTAGTATCGGACCAATAAAAATTAGGCATGCATGAGCCTGCCTAACCATTTTGGGAAAACAAACCCACACATTTAAGCATGATATTAAATCTCACCAAAGACAGTGAACCTTTCCCACTTTCACATTTACAAGCCATAATGTAGTAAAAACGGGAGGTTATCTCATTTTTACTCAAGGTGAAACCACACGCATACCGATATCACACCAGTAACAACTTTAAAATTCAAGAATTATTTTGAATTCATAAAACCCTAAATTCATTTAAGTATTAAAAAATCGTCTCTAAAAATCCATCCATCCATATTCACATAGGTTCCGGGAAGGACCCGAATTCAACTCAGTCCAGTGGGACGCGGGTATAATTTACCCATTCCTAAATAAAATCAACCCGTATATACATTAAAATAAAACTCCACTCACACAGTTATCAAAAATATTGTCTTCTCCCCTAGGTTTTTGTCCGCCTCCCTCCTTCCCCAAAATAAGATACGATCCATCACCATCCACCATCTCTGTCATCCTCTTCTTTTCGATCTAAACAATCACCATCATTTTCATAGGTCTCGATTTCCCCAAGTCAAACCTAGAAGACTACATAAGATGAGGAAAGAACACTCGAATGGAAGTGTTGCTTCTCCCAAATCCGAAAGTAGTTATGGAGTTACTCTCCATTTTCTTCTTTTTAAGCCACTATCCCAGAGACATTCGAATCACACCTCATCAATTATACTCAAAGTTTCTGAGAAGATCAAGAACACTCAAGGAAGAACAAGAGAGTGAGGTGGTTGTGGTTCGATTTGGGATAACTGGGTTTTCGGATTGAGTCTTGTTCGAGTCTCCTGAGTTCATCCTCTCGTCCGAATCATTGTAAGGATTAAACCTTATATTAGAAATCCTTTTTTTTTATCTATTCGTGTCATTTTAGATTAATTTGGTAAATTTTAGATCGAATAAGAAAAGATTTAAGTTGTAGGATTTTGTTGGTTCGATTATTACTAAAGGTTGTCAAGAAATTAATTGTTGTTTTTGTCGAATTTTAGATGTTGTTGTTGTTGTTTCGTGTGGCATAAGATCTGTGAATCTAGAAATCATTGTTGGTATTGTTGAAATTTCATCCTTAGGTCGCAAAAACCAAACAAACCCTTAGGATTGATATGGTAGTTTAACTGAATGATTGTAGGTTGATGAGGTATTGGGTACTAGAACCATTCGTAATGACCAACACTTTGGGTTAGTAATAATTGTCTCAGTTGTAAACCTTGATCATCTATGGGAAACACCCAATACAGGGTGTTTGGATGATGATATAGGCTGAGGGAAAACCACCCCCACAGGGGAGATTCTGGCTGAATCTGTGTCGAGTTAGACTCACCCCAGGCAGCCACCATGGAGGTGAGCTAGCCATGGGTTAAACCCCACATTAAGCAAAGAGAAATTGCTTCTCAACTCCCCCCCAGAAATACACCATTTAGAGCCGAGAATGAGAGGCAAGAGTTAAGGGACGTACCCTTGGTTCGAGTCCAAAATGTACCCACTTTGACCCGAGGTCAAACCCCATTCGGAATGGAACCTCTCTTGCTCATTTCGACCCACAAAAACTGTCAACACCATAGATTGCCTGGTGTTGGTTTGCTTTAGGCTAAAACACAATGATGTGCCAATTGTCCTCTTTTTTAATAAGAGTTGTGCACACTCGTTATAAGTCATTTCCCTATCGAAACGAGAAGAGTTATGCCAAAACCAAAACTCCCCCATAACACCGAGACACCTACATTTAGGAGTTGAGTAGTACTCGACCCAAGGTGAGCCAAGTCATGAGTTTTCTAAGGCCATTGGTGTCGAAAGGTTGGTCTAAGACTTCCCAGAAAACGCACCAAGTCTTTTGAGACTTGTATGTGCGTGTGGTGTTTTCCTTTACCAGGCCAAACCAAAACTAGCCCACTTAGGACCCATGTGCAAAGCCCAATCAAGAGCACCCTTGGTCTAGCCCATGATGTATCTGCGAAGAGTTAGCTTCGGCTAACTTGAGGCCACCAGGCCCAATATGGCTATTGGCCGCCAAAGCAGTCAGTCCAGCCCAATGCCGATTTCCCCCCCCCCCCCCTCTTCTTTTGACATAGTTGGTCCGTAGCCCAACAAGTTTTATATATATATAGAAATTCAATTTGTGAATGTATATAATAGCCGCGAACCAAAACTTTACTAAAACCAAACACAAACTTTGTATTGAAGCAACGTATATAAAACTTGTGAGACACAACCTAATAATCGTCGACTAAATAATTGGACCTTTAACTTGTAATTGTCACTTGAAATTCGTCATACGTTTATATTAAATTTTAGCACATAAAAGTTGACATAAAAGATATACGTCACCAAGATATGAAACTCGACTAAGCTAACAACAAATCAAATTCATATTAAGTATAGGGTAGAACGCACATTAGTAATTTGACACTTATACCTATTGTTTTGAAACTAAATGAACCAATAATCACAACATTTGCTAAATTAGGAAATGAAATTTTAACATAAACCTTTCTTAAATTATTTTAACGAGATCAAAGGGTTTTCTAAACTTATAATTCATAAAAATAAGTCGTAACTCATCGTTAATAACTAGATAAACTTAGTTCATTTTAATAAACGAGATAAACCAAATTTTTATTAAACCAACTTTATATTACATTTTCTCAAAACATTAAACTATTAGATAATAAACGTCACTTACGCTTAATTTTATTTCAAAAACCTATATAACTAGATATAACAACTAAACTACACGAACTTAATATTTATATCACATCTCGATTATATCTATTCGTGCTTCAAATCTTCATTTCATTTCCTTCCAAATTCCGTCACTCCAGATTTCTATAATATTCTCGTTTCCTCATTACCGTACATTTAAGTCATCCGTAGAGCTAAACCTTACCATTCTTAGGGGATTCATTCGTAACCTCACTTGCTGCCACACAAGTGACAACAACATAATCACTTTAAATGGAATTAAATTATGAAAAGACTTAAATTTAATACTTGAAACTAAAACATGGTTTATTAATCTAGGTTGCGTGTTGGTGCCATACATTTTATTAAAAAATTTCGACCTTACTACTACTACAATAGATTATTTTCTCATTGCCTTATAAAACAAATCTACAACTTATTTTATAAACTATAGTACTACCACTTTTACTATCAAGTTATAAATTATTTTGCCCCCCTGTGAGCCACTTTAGTAATTACCTCATAAAACACTAAATCATGACCCTACAAATTATGTTTATTTTACAAATTATTTATTATTAATTTATGAAATTACCTTTTCATCCCACAATTAACAAACTATATTTTAGACGCCCCCACCAACAAATAACCAATAAATCCCTGTCAACTAAAGTCAACATACCTTCACCCAGCCTAAACTCTACATAGCCAAATCATCCACTTGTGGTCCCAGAAGGGTAGTGACGTACAAGGAACAGAAACCCCCAAATTCTTTCCGCAAGGTAAATCATCTGCTTCCATCCCAAGAAATCCAAAGGATTACATGTAATGGAAATATGAGAATTGAGCAATCGTACAAGTAGCAATAGGAACCAATTTAGTTTAGATATCATAGAAGCTTGCCCTGCCTCTTACTACGACCTAACTTAATAGGAAATCCACAACTCCCAACCGTCGTCAAACAACCCCACCAATTAGCACCTCATCATCTGCTATCTCTTTCCAATTCTGAATCACTTCAGCATCAATCTGACCAGCCTTTAAATTCGATAGCCGCTGGGCATATCATAACCCCGTAGACGACTGGAACGCATTAATGCTCTATAGCAAAGGTGTTAAATAACTGCCACGGTTATATTCAGACCCTTGAATTTTTCTTCCTGTACAGACACTGCGCAATTGAACGAACAGACTAGTCGATTGCTAGTAGCAATCAACATGGTCCTACTAAAACAAAACTCTATGCGTCGGATAATCAACTTCCTACAAAGCCGACTGATTGACTACTAGTAGCAATCAATATCGTCCTTTCAGACTGAAATCTAGAGCTACAAGACATTACCCACAAAACCCGAAAATTTTGGCAGCATCCCAAGTATACACTGGATGTCACAATGCTCTATCATAAACCTCCACGGGAGGAAAATCTGTTCATGAGACTCATAAGATTCTAGCCACAAACGAAGGACCCCCTAGCCAGGATGAGCAATAGGTGAACCATAAAACCTTTAAGAACCTGGAGACTTACTAGGATTAACGGGTAGCCTAACAGGAACCCTAAAGCATCCCGGAATAACCCAATCCACTATCGTAAGGGTAAACTGTCTAGCTCTTTCACTAAACCCTTAGGATTACGAGCGGACCTAGGACAAGGAGTTTTATCAACACACTATTAATCACCAAAACAAACCTCGGAAAACTAATCAAACGCTATCGCCCCAGACTATAGATATTAGCATGACACGCTTTGATGAAGTTCATCGAAATACGACTTATTATCTTTAGCCCTTAAATCACGAGGCACCTTAGGAGTCTAGATTGTAAGACCACGCCATTTACTATAAGACCTAAATTCTAAGCAAAACCATTTAGAAGCCTTAAGATACTAAAGGATTACTCATACACAATTCTCGCTAGAAAATATATCTCAGCATAATGTCAGAACGATTTATTCATTTCAAACCATTGACCAAACAATTTAGGACAGAACACCTCTCGAACAAGACTTGAAGTAGAACGTATATTTAAGACTATAAGTTTCGCTTGCTGCTAGATTTCAAGCTTTACCCAGCTAGGCAACTAAAGTATGCCCTAGGATATTAGTAGGGGTACAGACCCCATTTACACCTCTTTCTTCGATAATTTCCCTTAAAATTTGCTTTTCACAAAAGTGTGCTTTATCAATGGTAAAACGCATATAATCTCCTTCCTCTGTTTAAAATCTTATTCATTCTCATCTTTTATGGTATAGATGACTCCTACAGGAAAGGCAGCCAAGGCCGTTCATGACCAGCCTATTGCTGCCACTATCCCAGCTGAGAATGGAGCAAACCTGCTTATCATAAATCCAGCCATGCTAGACATGTTAGTTAATCATCGAGTGACAGCAACACTAGCCGCAACAAAGGCCAACAACACGACTGCTGAGATCGGGAGTTCAAAACTTAAGGACGACAGCAACCACACTGGCACTTATCTGGAATTTTGAAAGGCCATGTCTGGAAATCTTAACGGAACTGAGGGAACCATTGTTGTAATCAGATGGATGGAAAGACTGGGGGCCATGTTTCAAGCATGTGGTTGTGCAAAGGAGGATATGATAAAGTATGCATCACTCACCTTCACTGATGATGCCCAGACCTGGTGGAATAACCATCTGAAGGCCACAGGCATTGATGCTGCATATGCGATGCCATGGGAAAGCTTTAAAGAAATGGTGCGCAGGAAGTACTGCTCCTACAGTGAAATCAAAAGAATGGAGGAAAAATCTTGGAATCCCAAGGTGCGGGGTGTCAGTGCTGCCGCACGCCGTCAAGGAAAGACACCAATGAGCCCTGAGATGATCCAGACAGAAGCTAGGCTACGGGAGAGGTACTTAGGAGAATTTTCCCCATTCCAAGGGGAAAATAACACCACCTCTAAGACCACTAAACTCCAGGGGCCTACAAATGTGGCCCACAAACCGATGGGATCAACAGTCGGGACAAGTGTTGAAAAAGAGGCTGACAACAAAAGGAAACGGGAAGATCACTCCAAGAATCGCAGTAATGCGGGCCCCAGCAAGCGGCCAGGAGTGGCTGCGACCCCTACTGCAGGCACCAGCATGAAGAAAGGATATGCTGGAAACCTACCTAAGTGTAACGTGTGCCCGTTTCATCATCATGAACCTTGTCCCATGCGGTGTGGAAATTGTGGGAGTATCGGCCATTGAACTAAGAACTGTGAAGCTTTCACTCATGTGACTGACCCAAAGTTCACCGCCACCTGCTTCGAGTGTGGAATGATTGGGCACTACAGAGATAATTGGCCAGAGCTGAGAAGTGGAAATGAAAGGGTCGGCCAGGACCCAAATGGCATGATGAGTGGAAACGCAACTTGGAATCTTTTCTTCGCGTAACAACATCTACATCTAGGTTCTCTTAGGTCATATTTCCTCGAATAATTGTACTTTCTTAAAAAGACATGTTGTATCAGTACTTTGTATGAAATTCTCCGTGACAAATTCTCTAGCTTTTGAATCAAGATATTATGATAACTCTTTTCCTATCCCTATCACATTTTAAATTGTCAGTTAACTAGTACACTCTTGTCATATGAGGTGGTGCATCTTTAAGAACTTGTTGTGATTCTGAACCTATAGAACTCCAATGTCATTGTGACTAAACCCGGTATGGCATCATTAGTCCTCAACCAAGCATAGCCTGATCACCTATGCTTAGTTCAGGGAGGATCATGCCATGATGGGAATAATCATCATGAAAAATTCCTGTACTCAAGAACTTTCTATACATATCTCGATTATCGAAGTTCAACCGTCTACCAGAAGACTTGGAATTCGCATGGGAATGTGAAAGATAGAACCAAAGCACTAGTATCCTCAAAATTCCAACCCCATCGGGTAATCCTAAGTGAAAACCGACGACGATTTTCTTCCTAAGGCAGGGAGGATGTGACAAACGGCAATTTTCCACCATTATTTACATAATAAATGTTAATTTATTAGTATCGGACCAATAAAAATTAGGCATGCATGAGCCTGCCTAACCATTTTGGGAAAACAAACCCACACATTTAAGCATGATATTAAATCTCACCGAAGACAGTGAACCTTTCCCACTTTCACATTTACAAGCCATAATGTAGTAAAAACGTGAGGTTATCTCATTTTTACTCAAGATGAAACCAAACGCATACCGATATCACACCAGTAACAACTTTAAAATTCAGGAATTATTTTGAATTCATAAAACCCTAAATTCATTCAATATTAAAAAATCGTCTCTAAAAATCCATCCATCCATATTCACATCGGTTCCGGGAAGGACCCGAATTCAACTCAGTCCAGTGGGACGCGGGTATAATTTACCCATTCCTAAATAAAATCAACCTGTATATACATTAAAATAAAACTCCACTCACACAGTTATCAAAAATATTATCTTCTCCCCTAGGTTTTTGTCCGCCTCCCTCCTTCCCCAAAATAAGATACGATCCATCACCATCCACCATCTCTGTCATCCTATTCTTTTCGATCTAAACAATCACCATCATTTTCATAGGTCTCGATTTCCCCAAGTCAAACCTAGAAGACTACATAAGATGAGGAAAGAACACTCGAATGGAAGTGTTGCTTCTCCCAAATCCGAAAGTAGTTATGGAGTTACTCTCCATTTTCTTCTTTTTAAGCCACTATCCCAGAGACATTCGAATCACACCTCATCAATTATACTCAAAGTTTCTGAGAAGATCAAGAACACTCAAGGAAGAACAAGAGAGTGAGGTGGTTGTGGTTCGATTTGGGATAACTGGGTTTTCGGATTGAGTCTTGTTCGAGTCTCCTGAGTTCATCCTCTCGTTCGAATCATTGTAAGGATTAAACCTTATATTAGAAATCCTTTTTTTTATCTATTCGTGTCATTTTAGATTAATTTGGTAAATTTTAGATCGAATAAGAAAAGATTTAAGTTGTAGGATTTTGTTGGTTCGATTATTACTAAAGGTTGTCAAGAAATTAATTGTTGTTTTTGTCGAATTTTAGATGTTGTTGTTGTTGTTTCGTGTGGCATAGGATCTGTGAATCTAGAAATCATTGTTGGGATTGTTGAAATTTCATCCTTAGGTCGTAAAAACCAAACAAACCCTTAGGATTGATATGGTAGTTTAACTGAATGATTGTAGGTTGATGAGGTATTGGGTACTAGAACCATTCGTAATGACCAACACTTTGGGTTAGTAATAATTGTCTCAGTTGTAAACCTTGATCATCTATGGGAAACACCCAATACAGGGCGTTTGGATGATGATATAGGCTGAGGGAAAACCACCCCCACAGGGGAGATTCTGGCTGAATCTGTGTCGAGTTAGACTCACCCCAGGCAGCCACCATGGAGGTGAGCTAGCCGTGGGTTAAACCCCACATTAAGCAAAGAGAAATTGCTTCTCAACTCCCCCCCAGAAATACACCATTTAGAGCCGAGAATGAGAGGCAATAGTTAAGGGATGTACCCTTGGTTCGAGTCCAAAATGTACCCACTTTGACCCGAGGTCGAACCCCATTTGGAATGGAACCTCTCTTGCTCATTTCGACCCACAAATATTGTCAACACCATAGATTGCCTGGTGTTGGTTTACTTTAGGCTAAAACACAATGATGTGCCAATGGTCCTCTTTTGTAATAAGAGTTGTGCACACTCGTTATAAGTCATTTCCCTATCGAAATGAGAAGAGTTATGCCAAAACCAAAACTCCCCCATAATACCGAGACACCTACATTTAGGAGTTGAGTAGTACTCGACCCAAGGTGAGCCAAGTCATGAGTTTTCTAAGGCCATTGGTGTCGAAAGGTTGGTCTAAGACTTCCCAGAAAGCGCACCAAGTCTTTTGAGACTTGTATGTGCGTGTGGTGTTTTCCTTTACCGGGCCAAACCAAAACTAGCCCACTTAGGACCTATGTGCAAAGCCCAATCAAGAGCACCCTTGGTCTAGCCCATGATGTATCTGCGAAGAGTTAGCTTCGGCTAACTTGAGCCCACCAGGCCCAATATGGCTGTTGGCGGCCAAAGTAGTCAGTCCAAACCAATGCCGATTTCCCCCTTCCTCTTTTGACATAGTTGGGCCGCAACCCAACAAGTGTTATATATATATAGAAATTCAATTTGTGAATGTATATAATAGCCGCGAACCAAAACTTTATTAAAACAAAACACAAACTTTGTATTGAAGCAACATATATAAAACTTGTGAGACACAACCTAATAATCGTCGACTAAATAATTGGACCTTTAACTTGTAATTGTCACTTGAAATTCGTCATACATTTATATTAAATTTTAGCACATAAAAGTTGACATAAAAGATATACGTCACCAAGATATGAAACTCGACTAAGCTAACAAGAAAACAAATTCATATTAAGTATAGGGTAGAACGCACATTAGTAATTTGACACTTATACCCGTTGTTTTGAAACTAAATCAACCAATAATTACGACATTAGCTAAATTAGGAAATGAAATTTTAACATAAACCTTTCTTAAATTATTTTAATGAGTTCAAATGGTTTTCTAAACTTATAATTCATAAAAACAAGTCGTAACTCATCGTTAATAACTAGATAAACTTAGTTCATTTTAATAAACGAGATAAACCAAATTTTTATTAAACCAACTTTATATTACATTTTCTCAAAACATTAAACTATTAGATAATAAACGTCACTTACGCTTAATTTTATTTCAAAAACCTATATAACTAGATATAACGACTAAACTACACGACCTTAATATTTATATCACATCTCGATTATATCTACTCGTGCTTCCAATCGTTCATTTCATTTACTTCCAAATTCCGTCACTCCAGATTTCTATAATATTCTCGTTTCCTCATTACCGTACATTTAAGTCATCCGTAGAGCTAAAATTTACCATTTCTTAGGGAATTCATTCGTAACCTCACTTGCTGCCACACAAGTGACAACAACATAATCACTTTAAATGGAATTAAATTATGAAAAGACTTAAATTTAATACTTGAAACTAAAACGTGGTTTATTAATCTAGGTTGCGTGTTGGTGCCATACACTTTTTAATTTCACAGCATTCACCGTTCAGACCATTAAAGGTGAGGTTATAGCCCCTCTTTACTGATACTTGTTTTATATGAATGGGGTGAGAAACATGCAAAACCAATTTTATGGACCATTAATACTATTTTTACCAGAGTTATTGCGCAGTTAGCCTAAGCCCTGTTATGTCCCCTACTGCCCGAATTTCATGAACCGTTAATTCCCGACAGGAAGTGTGAATGTTATAAATGGATCTATTGGGAGTAACATCCCTGTTCGGTTTGACCGGATAGGCAAACGAACGTATACCATATCAAAGTACAAGTGTCTGGGTTAAACACTTGTCAGGGCCTTTATATCTAACATGCTTCTAGAGCATGCAGACCTATTATAGCTTCGGTTGCATGAACTTAGTGCTAGCGTAATAAAATAATGTGACATTTCAATGCTCACAAACAAAACTATTGGTCAAAATTTGTTATAATTGTTTTAACTTAAACCTATGAACTCACCAGCTTTTTGCTGACTTTTAGCATGTTTTTCTCAGGTATCTATACTTATGCAAGTGTGGCAAGGCGGCGGACTTATACCATTGGCCAAAATGATTTAGCAATTATTTAAGACTTGTTTTGAGGGACCATTAAACTTTAGAACAAACTTGTAACATAAAGATTTGTTATAATTGAACTAAACAAATTAATATATTTTTACGAAGTGTGTATTTGGTTCTTCGCCACCTCGCGTTATGATTTCCATTTCAGTAGCACCCCATGACTCTAAAGCTTTCGCAAAGTCAGATTTTGGGGGTTTTACAGTGAGTCTGTAGACATGGTACTGTAGTAACCTGAAAGTAGTAAATGTAAGTAATCAATAACATCAAGGGTGTGAAAATAAAGGTGAAATAATCAAGTGTGTGAGAGTAAATGTGAAATAATCTTAATAGGTAATATATTGAGCACGGTGATATGCAGGCACGGAGGGCGTAAGGTGGTATGGTGTAAAATCATTCATTTTGAAAGTGTAGTTATAGTCCAATGTTTGAAAACATTTGGTTCTCTATAACCATGTCTCTGATGCCAATCGGTAACACCCCCTAAATTATGAGTTAACAGCGGAAGACTAATCGGGGTATTACGGGGAGGATCGTAGTCATGAATCATAGAAAATGGCTCAAAGAGGCGTTTTGAAAGTTATTGTCATTCAAATAATAATTGAGATACAAAAGTGAAAATTCAGTGTTGTGATATCCCATAAAAGGTGTAGTAGTTTGAAATGAATGACATAATTTATTTTACACCACAAAAACCATCAGTTAGTGCCCACTCCGTGCCTTGAGATGCTCTGTTAATTACCTGAGATAAACATGCTAAAAAGTGTCAACACAAAGGTTGGTGAGTTCATAGAGTTTATAAGTAAACAGTTGATTTCAATAATTTCAAGTGTGAGGTGATAATTGTAATAAATACCAATAATGATGAAATAAGTAGTGAGTTACGTTGGGTGAAAACCATAAGTAAATTGTATGTAAATCAGTTAAACACAAGTGTAGGATTTCATGTGAATTACAATCATAATTTGAAATAGTGACATTGCAGTTGTATATATATATTGCCCTAAGTCTCATGACACGCAAACGTTAACAGAGTACCGGGATTCGGTGGGGAACACACCAAATTAATGGAGTGAGTTATGGCCCTCGGGTAATAGGAGATTGCCATCTTCCTATTTCATTCAAATATAATGCATTGCGACTAATCCGAGTAGCAACTAAGGCTATCCGTCAGGTATTAGTGGAATAGGCAGTCAGCCTCCAATAGATCTATTCACTATATTCGCGTTCACTCGCAAGTGATTAATGGCTCATGATGGGGAGGGGCTTTTGGCAATAAAGTAACTTAGGCAATATCAATGAGGTGTAGCATACAGAAAATACTTGTGTTCTATTTTCTAGCATGTATTTTTCTAGGAGATAGGAAAACAAATAAAAGTGGTGTATGAATTCATGGTAATTCGTAAAAGTGTATATTACTTGTGGGAGTGAAAACAAGAATTATGTTTAATTAAACCAATAGAGTGTGTCATCATTTGAGTACAATGTTTAAGGTAAACGAGTAAATTTGTGAGGAGAACGAGCATGCATCTCCCCCAAAGAGTTCAAAATAAGTGAAAGAAGGGGCTATGACTCACCTTGAGTGTAACTGGCAAGGGTGAAATGTGAAATCAAATGAATTATGAGAACGGCTCCAACAAACGACCTAAATAATAGTGAATTCTGAGATTTTGATAGTTTTGACTTAATATGAATAGTAATTGGGAAAACGAGTAACGGATAACGATTTGATTTGTGATAAGTATGAGTGATATGTTTAAAATGCTTAAAGTTCAAAAATAATATTATATATAATATTATCTTGTTTTTATGTCACTTAATCCATAAATATCGTTTCCTCGAAAGTGGTGGAACGAAACGTTAAGTTAAATCGTTATATATAAATATAACGTAACGTGTTTAAATATATTGAACGAATCGTAAAAATGTACGTGATTGTGTTGAAAAGTGTGAAATATGAAATAGAAATGAATATGGTATAAAGTTTCTGTTTGGTCCTTGTACTTATACAAATTTTACACTTTTCACCCTAACGGAGTTAGTTTTGCACCGTTAGTCCTTGGTTAACTATTTATTATATTTTTAGTCCAAAAGTTTCTAAAATGACATATTAAGCTTCATCTTTACTGGTTTAACATTTTCTACCCTTATTTTACTGAATTTACAGTTTGGGATATGATTATGTGAAACTTTACATTTTTAACCCGAATAGTGAAATATTTTGCAAACTTAGTCCAAAAATCACAAAAAAGGTGTGAAAAGTTTTTTGAAAATTTTATTATCCTTATAAAGCTTATTCAAGTCTTATTCAACTGCTTATTCTTGATAAGAGCTTATTTTTCACTTAATGGGCTTTAACGAGACTTAAACAAAAGCCCATTAACGATTTGTGATCCGAGGGGTTTTAAGGGTAGTTGGGCCTGGTCTTGGGCTTATTTTAGGACCTTAAAAAGATTACCAAACTGCTTATTCGACCAGCTTATCACGATTGCTTAATAACTGCTTATTGGGCTTAAAAGCCCAACCGAATATATATATGTTTTAGAAACTGTTCTGATTAGCGATAGCTTTAAGGCTTAAAAAGGGCTTATATGAGCTTATCAATGAAAACTTGTAACATCAACTTATTAGGTGAGCTTATGAAGAATCAAGGTGTGTAATAAAAATTACATGTTGTATGTATGGTTTCGATTTTATAGGACCATTCTTAGTCGACAAAAGTGAGTGGTACAAAATATGAAATATAACTTATTAATGTGTTATATAATATACGATGTAACATGTAGTAAAAATGGTTCTCAAAATGCATTAAATTGAATATGTAAATGTCGAACAAGTGTGTAACTTGATTTTCTAGCCTTCCATCAATAGGAGGCAATCAAGTTATGCATAAAATGAATATAAGAACTCGTAAAAATACATAGAAAGTTATATACGTTTAAAATAAATTATGTACGATGCATGGAGTGATAAAAACCAAAGGAATGAACATGAAATGAGTTTATAGAACTTACCATACCTTAAAGGTGGTGAGTTTAACGTGAAAAAGTACTAGGACCCGGGGAGAATTTGATGTAGCACGTTAGAACATACACCAAGCAATTGAATAGGACTCGAATGTTTTGCAATGGGGCTCGAATGATTATGGAAATGCTTCTGTCCTTGGAAGGCTCGAATAGAGAGTGAAATACTTGGAAAAATATGTGAATGAGTTTGGGTGTGAATGGGAATTAATGCAAATGTATATGTGCATGTATATGTCAAAATTTTAGGACACATATACAAGTTTTATTGTTTAATATTGATCTCAACTTGCTCGATCAGAATATGGCAGAGATATGGTGAAATTTAGGAGATTTGCACTTGAGTTCTAGGACTTTTAGAAGGGCTTGTGTGTAGGAGTAGTTATATGTCGAATTGTGTATATACATATGTGTGTGTCGACATGGTTTAAAGGTCCAAGTGATATATTTAACGTGTGATATTGTGTAATAATGTGAGAAAATGATCTTAGGAACTCAATATCGACCAAAGAACATAAAAGACATAGGTGGAATAAAGTTTAAATCGATTTGGTTAAATGGTGTGAAAGTTGAGTGAATTTGTACAAGTGTCGAAGGAGGTTTACTTTGCCTCTCGTTAAGTGATCAAACGTTTGAGATAGGATGCGAGACTCGACCTCCTGTTTCTTTGGTGCGTGAGGATTCGAATGGTGTAAAAAGTTGAATGTGTTGTGTGTCGAATTTTAAAAGAAATCAATTCCAAGTAAGGGTGAGTTGATCGAGTGATATATAAGAGAGTTAATAAACTTATAAAATGGGTTGGGCTTGTGAATAGTACCAGGCCAGAAAAGTTGGGCCGAGTATTTGTATAAGGATCCGTTTGGTTAAAATAAGTGTGTTTGTTTCGTTGTGGTCCGCGTGTGAGCTTGTTCCAATATTTGGTGAATCACGTATCAACGTGTTTGAGTTATTATAATGTAATAAACGAAAAATTCAAAATTTTCCCATAAAAATGGTTAACTGAACAGTAATGGTGATTAATACTTGATTAACGTTTACAAAATTACTAGGGAATTTTACAGATTGCTACACTGTCTACACTTTTAGATGAATGTTCAAATCTCTCCTATATTAACTTGAATGCTTTCTTTTTCTTGCTTAAGCTTTTCTAAATCACTTTTAAGCATACTAATTTCTGAGTTTTTATATGAGATATCTCTTTTTAGAACAACAATATCCTCAGTAAAAATAGTCTCATTCTTTTTGTAAAAGACAAGTTACTCTTCTACAATTGCTAACCCTCTTTTATAATTAGCTAAATTGAACTCAGATTTGTTAAAGTATTTTCTTAAATCATCATATTGAGTTTTAAGAGTTTCAAAGCTTTTTAGACAAGTTTTTGAACAAGTACTGTTAGTATATACCTCAGAGTCTGAAAAAGCCATTAGAGCCATGTTTGTAGGGACTTCATCTTCTGCCATATAGCTCTAGTCAAAACCAAGCCCATCAATAGCCACCATGGCTTTAAAAGAAGTTTCTTCCACATTTACAGTCCTTCTAGTGCTTTCTTGGTTCCTAGGTCCTTTGTTTTCTTGATTCATGTTTCTGCTATCTTGGTTCCTAGGTCCTTTGCACTCTCTTGCAAAGTGTCCCAACTTGTGACAGTTGTAACACTCTACCTTGGACTTGTCATATCCAACTGTGTCAATCCCATTGATAGTGATCTTTTTACCAGTTTTCTGGAAAAACCTTTGTTAGGAATTAAATGTTGAATACTTAGTACTGCTGAAGATAACACTAATAGTACAAATTGCTAGTGTAAGTTGAAGACTGTTGATATAGCTAACAGTACAAACTTCTAAGTTAGTACTGCTAGTATTGATGAAGATACTACTGCATGATACTGCTTTAGAAGACGTGTAGAAGATAAGTATGGAAAAGATTGTATGTATATCATGTTTAGTTAGATTTATACGGGTAGATACTTATCTTGTAAAGGACTCCTTGTGCTATAAAAGGAGGTCCTAGGTTATATTTTTAGATATCAGTCATATACGTTTTTGTTAAGATTCAAGGTCTTGTAACCCTAGTGATATCTGAGATCACTCGTATTATTATCTAATAATATTGAATCGTTTAGAGTTATATTCTGTGTTCATTTTTTATACAAATTGTGTCATTACTGTTACATCAAACCAACCTTCTAAGTATTATCAAGTAGATTCCGCATACTTGTTGATATAAACTCAAAGTGTGAACTTTTGTAAAAGTTCTTTGACCGTTTTGGACTCTAGGTTGTTTAGACCTTGATCTAGAGAACATGATAACATAGGCGGAATATTCAAACATGGAATCAATATTATCACAACAAGGTTTTGCCAAACTTTCTCTATATCGTCTCAATATTATTTAACATAATACGGTTACATCAATGAACTGTAACAGGGATTCTAAGATCCTTGAGATGACAAACAATACCAATAGCCCCAATGCTATGTGATCAAAGATAGCACGGTTACACTCTAACAGGGATCAAAGATCCTTGAGGCTTAAACAAAACTAACAACCAGGTGGTTTCTACCCAAACCCTAAGCCTGGTTTTCCCCCCCACACACACTTTTGGTGTTCACATTGTGACACAGTGACACACTCTTTAATCTAAGCTAAGATCTCCCTTTTATAGAACAAAGGAGATCTCTACAATATGGATAAGTCTTGTCAACTACTTGCTTGTTATGTGTGTGTCAGTAGCAAAGAAACAACTTGTTCTGTGTTTACAACTTGTTGACTGATCACATATCTAAGATATTATCTACCGTATATATTTGACTTTTATACAAATAATATCTTCTTCATTCTTATCCATTCAGCAGTATTATGACTCACTCCAACAGCAGTATCTGATACACTAGCAGTAGTATTCTTGCACTAGTAGTAGAAACTTCAACACTAGCAGTAGTATGAATACACTAGCAGTAGTATCGACACTTAGAGAATTTTCCTTTTTGCACTAGCAGTACCTTCTTTGTACTAGCAGTACTAACTTAGTTGTTAGTACTGTTAGTGTATTTTCTTGAGCAGTACTAACATTGTGAACATTTAATTCCCAACACAAAGTATACTTAACACATTCTAAGTGTGTTAGATCCTCTCAATTGGTATCAGAGCTTGGGAGCTCTCGATATCTAAGGATGTACAAGGTTTTGTCGAAGAAAAGAAGAAAAATTCGTAACTGGTTTCTATTTTCGAAACTCACTGCAGGGCTGTTTTCAAAGGGCGATAACTCCTTTGTTAACCGTTGGATCGTGCTGAATTTTTTTTACTAGAGATTCTTCATATATCAAGGTACAATTTCACCAGAGGGATTTTCAATCTGAGGTCTAGATCGTCAGGTATAAATTTTTGAAAACTACTGCAGAGGAGTTTATGTTTTTCTAATTTTAGGGTTTGTTCTTCAATAATTATGTACTCGGTCTGGTTATTATGATTTGTTGCTGTATGTTGCTGAGTTTTAACATCTGAGCATATGGTTGTGGAAGCAGCAATGGTTTGGTTTTTATCTGATCAATTTATAGATAGGGTTTCTTTATGCTTAAATGGAAACCCTAGAGTCAAGACGAGGCTTATGGTTTTGATTAACTGTATTCATGGTATATTCAACTGGATCGAAGTGCATAATAAGGCTTTATGTCGTGTTCTGCATGGTATTACTTTCAACATATTGATTGATAGATCATGGGTCGGTGAAAGTAGGATATAAATTAATTGCTATATTACATTCCAACACATCCGACATATTCTTGATACCACATGGGTCGGTTAGTCAATAATATTCCTTTTTCTAAAATTCGCTATTTGTAATCGTGGGTCGGTGGACTTAA
This sequence comes from Artemisia tridentata subsp. tridentata, assembly GCA_021014915.2. Lineage (NCBI taxonomy): Eukaryota > Viridiplantae > Streptophyta > Magnoliopsida > Asterales > Asteraceae > Artemisia > Artemisia tridentata. The sequence goes on from CP139507.1 coordinate 407,477,225, forward strand.
TTTACAATGTTGGGATACAAATTGTTTATTCGTTTATGCATGAAAACCAACTATCCAGTATACGTTCTTTTGCTGCTACGATCTGTTTCTGCTGTTAGGGTTTTTGCTTGATCAAAGTTGGTTATGGAGAATGTGAACGAGGTAGAGGAATCAGTTAAGGTTTCGAGTCAAAGTTTATGACGAAAGCAACCTTTAACTTTGGTTGTTCGTACTGCTCCGCTGATGTTTCGTGCTGCTCATTTATTGAACAGTTAGTACTGCTTTCATCCTTGAAAGTTAGTACTGCTTATTGACGAACTTTTTACTGCCCATGAAACAAGTGATCACTTTGTACTGCAAGATGAGATAGTGCACAAAAGGGTTTGTTTGTACTGCTATCACATTCATTTAGTACTGCCGAGAACTAAGTTTGTACTACTTTCGTTAATCAGTTAGTACTGCCCTTTAGACGTTTGTACTGCTGGTTCTTCAAGATTGCTAGTTAGTACTATTTGAGTTTGTTTGAACTGCTAGTTTCCCTTCTACGCTTATGCTACTGCTTGTTTACTCATTGTTATTACTTTGGTGTTAATAGTGCACTATAGGGTGTTAAGTAAATAACAAGCAGCTTTATGGTTCAAGTTTTAATGTTCTTGGATATTCGACACACACAAGAAGTGGTATTCAGGTACTGATTGAAGACAATTAGTATTCCTCTCATTCTTATCAGTTTTTATGGCAATGAGACTACACGAGGTGAGGGGAAGCACATATAGTTGGTTGTCGATTTGGAACAGGTTGGTTCCAACACACACACAAGGGGAAGACACACACATATGACAGTGTTTGGTTTTTGGGATATTGGTTTAAGTTCTTAACGGTTTTATGGCTCGTTCTTCTTTGTTATAAATGATTACGAAGAAGGTTATTTATTACCTATTTGACGATGCAGTGGAATTTTTCAAGTTTGTGTTCTTATCATATCTTAAAGTGGGTGTTACACTTTAAAGATAACTTGTCCGTGCGTTCAAGTGGTGACTACGAATTGACAAACACTTTAAGGAGTTATGTTATTGTGCTCAGTGTCACATTGAAGATGAGGATTATTGTCAAGAGATTGCGGTCTCCCTATACATCAGGTATATGTTCGAAGCCATATTTAGTACAAGACATAAGACACGAGTTTGGGTTATTCTACTTCAGCATCAAGTTGGTAATGTTTAGTTTTCTTCATCATTACATAAAACTTACAGAATTAAAGATTCAACAAATGGTTAACATATGGGTTTCAGGGGAAGCTTAATGTTCAAATGATTAACCATTTATGTGCTACATCGAGGTGAAGGTATTCACAATTACTAGTTGTTATCATTACTGATGGTTTAGGTTTCTTTTGTCTTGAGTTCATTTAATAAGTAAGCGTTTTGGTGTTCGTTCATGGAGGGAAATTCGAGACATTGGAAGACTAGATTGGAAGTATGATGGTGGTTCGTGGTTATGAAGATCACGGTTGCTTATTTTTGTCCCCTACTTGATGATGACAAAAAGGGGAAGAATATTTAGAAGATTTGCAACTTGTAGAGCCTTGGTGGAAGCATAGAAGTTTGATTCTTTCACATATTTCAACTTCAAGGGAAGTTCGTGCTTATTTGGTTTTGTCATTATCAATTAGGGGAAGATTGTTGGGAATTATATTTGAGTTGATAATGGACAAAACATGAAAGATGAAGGAGACTTATGAAAACAAAGATGAAGGACTTAATATGTATTATGTTAGAAGTCTTTGTAACCCTAATCTCTATTATATAAAGAGATGGGGCATTTAGTTTTATATACAGGTGTTAAAGATGTAACACCAGAAAAGGGGTGTATGTGTAACTAGGCGTCAAGTCCTCTAATGGACGCCTAGGTTAGGTTGTGTTTAAGCCTCAAGGATCATTGATTCCTGTTAGATTAGGTAATCGTACTACACTTGATCACGTAGTATTGGGGCTGTTTGTTTGTAAGTAGTTGTTAGAGATGATGACGAAGAAACCTTGTATCAATAATAATGATATTTTAGTTTATTTTGCTGTGTACCATGTTCATTCATTATTATTGTAATCCCTAGATGCTTAAATGATCCAGGAAGTTATTTATTTATAACTTCACATTCTCTTTAAAGAATTCAAGTCTTTGCTCAACAGATTTTAAGCCTACTTTATAGCCTAAATTATCTAACTCTAACTTCCTTACATCTTCTATTAGTTTTTCATTCCTAGCTTTAAGTTCTTCAATAGTATCTAAACAAGATTTATAAGAACAATCAGAATCATTAGATACATCAGAATAAGAACTTGATGAAGAAGAGTAAGCCGTAAGTGCAAAGTTTGGTCCTTCTGCTGCTTGATCACTCCAGTCATATCCACCCAAACCATCACAAGAGACTAAAGCTGTAGAATTCTTAGGTTCATCAGACACAGCTTTCCTTGAACTCTCCCCATTCTTGTAGTCTTGGCTCTTTGGTTCCCTGCATTCCCTTGCAAAGTGTCCCTTCCTGTGACAGTTGTAGCATTCAACCTTGGACTTATCGAAACACATGTTATCCTACCCATTGACCTTGAGGTTTCTTCTTGTATTCTTCAAAAATATCCTTGCCCTCATTGTCAACATAGCCATCTGCCACTTCAAGTCCATCTCTTCAAGATCATCTGGATGAATCTATTCCAAATCCTCATGCACAATCTGAGGACTAGTAGATTGACCAACTAAGAAAGCATAGATAACAACATCACTCAAGTTATCAAGGGTTGTAGACCTAGCAGTATTAACTTGTGTGCCAGCAGTACTAACTCCATGAGCAGTATTAACTGCTTCATTAGTACTGCCAGAACTGTTATTTGAAGAGGACACAAAAGCTAAGTTCTGTGAGCTTGAGGATGAGCTAGATGACCCTTTGACTTCAGGTTCATACACTTTTAGATTTTTATACAGATCATCTAAACTCATTGTATCAAGATCAGCCTTGTTTCTCCACACCACAATATGTGTGTTCCATTCTGGTGACAAGCTTCTCAGAAACTTTTGATTTATATCTTCTTGAGGAATTGTTACTTCCACAAGTGCTAGTTGACTAATAAGTTTATGAAGTCTGTCAAAGGTCTGATCAAGATTCTCAGAACTTGGAGCAGCAAAATTCTCATATTGTTGCTTCAAAAGGTTCTTCCTAGTCTTCTTGGTAGCAGCATTCCCTCAAAACCTTTTCTCAATAGATTCTAACAACAATTTAGCATCCTTGATGTGATTGAAAGTCAACTAATGGTCATTAGGAATGCCCATCGTGAGAGTGCTTCTTTCCTTAACTGCAAGTCTTCTTTGTGCCTTGTCTTCAGCAATTTTAATAGGCAAGATAATGACAACACCATCATCATAAGTTTATGTTTTAGGTAAAGTATTGACAGTCTCTTTTACATCCCATATTGAATAATCAACTATCTGAATATACTGCTCTATTCTCATTCTCCATAGCTCATACTCTCCAGACTTGATCATTGGCACCTTTGATGCAGTAATCATATGTGTAGATTCTAAATCCATGTCTTCAGTAAGATCAGAACAACCTTGAGTCTAAACAGGTTCTTCTTGATCACAAGCTCTGATACCACTTTTTGATCCCAGTTAATACACTTGATCAAATTCCTTAGCTTGTAAGGGTTAGTTATCTTAGATAAATCTAAAACAACTAGGTATAGAAACTGCCTTAAAGTTTATCAAACACAATGCAAAATCTTGTATTTGATCTTAAGATGAACTTTATATTGCAGAAAACAGTAAACAAGAACACAATTGTATCAAACAAAACACTTCAATATTATTGATATAATACGAATACTCAAAAGTATTAGGGTTTACAACCTTGAAGTTCTATAAAAATCGTGTTAAGATCTTAAGATGTATCTATCTCTATGCCCTAGGACCCCCTTTTATAAAATAAGGAGTCCTAGTCGGCTTACAATAATTTTATATATAAGATAAATCTTTTTAGAATCTTTTCTCTACTTATCTAAACATACTATACATATCAAACCGACTTTAATACTCCGATAGCACTAATAATGAATCAGCAACACTAACTCTTTGTTCTGGCAGCATTAAGTCTCTAGCAGCATTAACTTAGTACTAACAACACTAAGTTTTCTTCTAGCAGCATTAACTACTTAGAGTATTTTTTCTTGAAGTCTGTCAGCAGTCTTAATGTACTCTAGTAGTCTTAACTTCCATAAGCAGCATTAACCTTTATAACTAGTAGCAGTAATGACTTAGAGCATTTTTTTTTGTAATACCTAAGCAGTCTTAATCACATGAGTAGCATTAACACCTTGGAAGCTTTAATTCCCAACAAGGTTGATTGGCCAGAAAAGCATAAGTAGTAGCATCACTTAAGGCAGCAGTACTATCTTTAGGGCTAGCAGTACTAACATGGGTGTTACCAGTACTAAATCCATAAGCAGTATTAACATCATATGTACTGCTAGGGCTGGGAGATGATACAAACACCATGTTTGAAGAGATTGTGCTTGAGATTGTAGTCCTCTTCACCTCCTATTCAACAATCTTGAAGTTGTTGTACAGGTCATCAAAACTCATTGTGTCCAGATCAGGCTTGTTTCTCCAGACAACTACATGAGTATTCCACTCATATGGCAAACTTCTTAAGAACTTTAAATTAAGATCTTCTTGAGAAATATTTTCTCCTAGAATGGCCAGTTGACTCACAATCCTTTGGAGTCTGTTGAAGATAGAGTCAAGAGACTCTGTGCTAGGAGCATTGAAGTTTTCATACATCTGTTTCAGAAGTGTCTTTTGAGTCTTTTTGGTTGCAGCATTGCCTCCAAATCTTGTTTCTATAGCAGTAAACAAGGTCTTGGTATCCTTGTGTTGATTGAAGGTCAACTGGTGTTCATTGGGGAGAGCCATTAGCAACAAACTTCTAGCTTTCGAATCATTTTTCTCCTGGACATTTTCATTAGCAGTTACAGGACCTGGTATACTTGTGGATGCAACACCATCAACCGTTGTTACTTTAGGAACTGGTGTGAATGAGTTACCATTCTCTATGATCTCCCATAGAGCATAGTCTTGAATTTGAAAGTATTGCTCTATTCTGAGCCTCTACATGTCATAGTCACCCTGTTTAAGAATGGGTAACTTTGCTGTGGTAGTTGTTTGAGCAGATTCTGTGAGATCCATCTTTTCTGTGTGAATACGAAATTATTCAAAGTAGTTTCTTCTTGAATCAAAGTTTCAGAACCAATGCCCTGATACCACCTGTAGAATCGATTATAGCTCGATATTTGTTAGATCTCATCTAGGAATAAACAAAAACAATGATAACAATATGCAGCGGAATTAATCAAAGAACAATTGTTATTGTAACAAGGTTTCTTCGTCATCATCTTCATAATAATACAATTACAAACACGATAAGCCCCAATACTACTTGATCAAGTGTAGTAAGGTTACTAATCTAACAGGAATCATAAGATCCTTGAGGCTTAACAAAACTCTAACCCTAGGCATTTTTTCCATACCCTACGCCTAGGTTACACACACACATTTAATGGTGTTTTACATCTTGACACACATTAAAACTAATAACATGTATCTCTTTATATACTAGAGAATTAGGTTTACAAAGGACTAATAAGTAAAATCTTCTTTGTCTTCTAAGTCCCTCGTGTTTTGCATTGTCTTCATTCTTCACTTATTGTTTTGTATTTATCAACTCAAATATAAATCCCAACAGCTACCAAAAGTGATATTACCTCCATCATATTCTTGGTAGGTTGAGAAGAGGCTCTTATTTCCCGTCATATACCTTGAACAACCACTATCTTTTATCCACTTGTCCGGTTCCAATCCGACTTTCAAGCATACCTAAGTTATATAAAAACTCAAGCATTTGGTCCCCAATATCTCATGGGTCCATTTTGGTTAAACATCCCATTAACTTGATTCATGTATGGAAATGGTGGATATGAGTTCCATTGCATGTAGTTAGGAGCTTGATAATGTCTAGGGAAGTTTTGATTCCAACCATTATGTTGATGGTAGGGTTGTGCGTTATAGTTGCTTTTTGGAAAGGGACATTTGAGAATAGGTGTTTTAGGTATTTGTTGAGTAGTTCTAGATCTAAACTCATTTTTAGCAAGTCCTACTCCTATTGTAACAGCTGGTTTTTGTTTAGTTTCATTTGTAACAACTTTATATTTCTTTGTGACTTTAACGAATTCAATACTAGCTGATTTGCTATCTTTTTGTTCACCTGAGGAACTCACGGAACCAAATGGTTCAACGGACGGAACCAAATTTTTGGTTCCGTTTGGTCCGTGACTTCCTGAGGTGGTTGGAGCAGTTTCTTGCTCCTTTTCGGCTTGCTTCTTTAGACTACTTAAATCTCCTAATTTCATAAATCCTAATCCAGTTTTATCATATGGTAATTTCTGGATTTTCATTATTTCCTCGGCACAACAAATACCCTTATCAAATCTTTTAAACTTTGAATTTTGTTTGATGAGATCATTCTATGTGATTTAAGCTTTTCAATTTCAAGTCCAAGTTCTTGACATGATGTACATACCGTGTCAATGGCTTTACTCTTTTCTAAACGTTTTGCTGTTTCTTTTAATTCATAAACTTCATTTTCCAAAAAATCCTTTTTAGTTTTTAAAAACTTATTTTTGTTTATGATTTTTAAGCTAAGTTCACACAGTTTGTTATATTCTTTTTGTAATGTGTCATCATCAATAGAGGAGTAAGATGAGTCAAAGTGTACCTCATTAGAGTCTTGAGCCATGAGAGCAATTTTGTCATTCTTTGGTTCTTCGTCATCATCTTCGTTTTCACTCCAAGCACCAGTCACAAAAGCTCTTTGAGTTTTGTTTTTAGGTGGCTTTGGACAATCTCCTATGAGATGGCTTGTGTCTCCGCATCTAAAGCATCTTCTTTCACCCTTCCCTTTCTTATCATCACGATCTTTTCAGAAAGGTTTCTTATCATCTCTAGGTTGTCTTACAAACTTTCCTCGTCTTCGAAAGAACTTTTTGAAATCTCTTACGGCCATGGCATATTCTTCATCTTCACTTCCCGAGCTAGATTCTTCATCATCGCTTGACTCCGTTCTTGCTTTTAAGGCAATGAACTTGACTTTTTCCTTTTTGCCTTTAACAATCTCTGAGTCATTTACCATCACCATTTCATGAACTTTGAGGTTTCCAATTAGCTCATCAAGTAATAACTTTGAGAGATCTTTAGATTCTTCAATAGCCGTCACTTTTGCTCTCCATTTTGGATGAAGTGCTCTAAGGAATTTTCTGACAAAGTTCTTACTACAAAAGGATTCATCAAGTGCTTTGAGAGAGGTAATAATAGTATTAAAATGACCAAATACACTATCAATGATTTCATCTTCAGGAATACTAAATTGTTCATATTGTTGAGCAAGAAGATCAATTTTGTTATTCTTGACTTGTGAATTTCCTTGATAAGTGATTATTAAAGATTGCCAAATTTCTTTAGCGGTTTTGTACATAAAGACTCTTTCAAATTCCTTTTTAGTTAGAGTGTTGTAAAGCATCATTTTTGCCTCATTATTTTTTGGAATTAACTTCTTTTGCTCATCACTATGACGAGTAAGTGAAGTATCCTCATCCCGACCACTTGCGATATCTTTTATAATAGCTTTATGATCACCTTCTATAATTATATACCTTAAATCTATATCTTTTGATTTTACATATGTTTCAAAACGGTTTTTCCAATAAATAAATTCATTTGGTTCAAAAAGTGGTGGTCTCTTCATAGATTGCCCTTCTTTAAAGTTTTCAAAATCCATGGATCGTTTCAATTTTTAAAATCCAATAAATTTTAAAAATCTTGAGTAACGTAGGTCTTGATGCCAATTGTGGAAAACTATAATGAGGGTTGAATAGTTTTACCATTTTTAATTTCTTTTTCTTAGTTATCTTTGTGTGAAATGACTTAATGTATGAAAACAAAATGACAATAAGAAAAGTGCAAGAAAGATAGAAACGATCAAACCACAACACGAGTGTTTATAGTGGTTCGGTCTACAAGGACTCTTTTTCATTGCCCTACTCCACTCCCCGAGTATCCAACTCGAGAGTTTTCTTCGCTAGTCAACAAGCTCCTTTATCTGGCGGAGAAAGCCTTTACACGTCGCTTACACAATATTTTTGACACAAAGCTAGATGTCGAGTTCTTTTACAAGGGTACAACCACTCCCGTCACACTATGTATTTTGAGGACTAAAATACTAACCGATCACTATCAAAGGTTTATGATGGTTTGGTACAAACAATGATGTATGAATAAATACAATTCACACAATGACAAACAAACAAGTCTTGCAACATTTTGTTGAAGCTTGTAATGCTTTGATCTTCTTGCTACAAAGAAGCTCACTAAAATGAAATAAGAATGAGTTAGATATAGAGAATAATGAATGAGAGAATGTATGTTGTTTTATGTATGTAAGTGATGAATAAACAACATGGTGTGGCTTGCTATTTGTTGGGAATGCGTTTAATTAATATCAAGTCTTGGTCATTCATTTGTAATAGGTTGCTAAGTTTAAATGGCCTTTATGTTTGTTACTTAAGGTTCGGCCTATGTAGAAGGCCCATGGGCCATGCCATTTAGTTTTATCCTTCTAGAAAGACCTAACAAGGAGTTGCCCTAGCTAGCACTCCTATATATACTACATGTAATCATACTCTTTTATTGTTGGTTATTTCACTAATGCAAGCAACCCTTTGTTATTCTCTTGTGTGATATAATCGACCACATCTTTCTCTCCTTTTCTCATCTTTATTACTTGTATACTTGTGTTCTACTATGAAGGTGACCTAACAAGTGGTATCAATTGCCAAAGGATCGTTGTGAAGTGTGTTTTCTAGTTATACGTAGCATTTACTTGTCTTAGGGTTTGGTTTTTGTGTTTACTTTGTGACAATATCTCATTTCTAGCACTCATTCTTCCCGCTTGTAAAGTGTTAAGAACTCTGTAGTGTTTAGAAGTTTGATTCAACGTCGAAAGTTTACATTTTTTTCGATTTACACTAGTTTTATCTTCGTTTTACTTATATCCATTTAATCGAAATTGCTCAAATTTCCTTTAAAACATTAAAGCTTTGAACTTTATTATTATTTAGGAGTTTTTAAAGGTTTTTGATCACAAGAAACAGTTTTAAAAGTTGTTTTTCATTGAAAAAATGAGCCTTTTGGAAACTGTATTATTATCGGAATTGGATTAAGGGTTTATTGGAATTGCTTCGTAAAGAGGGTTTAACGGGATTGCTTCAAAAAGAGGGTTTATCGGAATTGCTTCAAAAAGGGTTTATCGGAATTGAAACTCAGTAGATTCCTTGCTTGTACAAGCTTGTGAAAATACTTCGACTTTGTGGAAATCTCCTATCTTGTATAAGATTAGTGAGATAACATCGGAATTGCATATTCTATCGGAATTGCAAACTGCCATCGCAATTGCATTTTCTATCGCAATTGTCAAGTTCCATCGGAATTCAGATAATCCATCGCAATTACCAAGTTTCATCGGAATTCAGATAATCCATCGCAATTACCAAGTTCCATTGGAATTGACCAAGTTCTGTCGCAATTACAAAGTCTATCGCAATTCACTAATTTTGTCGGAATTGGATAAATCCATCGCAATTGGTAAACTGTGAACAGTGTTTGTCGGAATTGAATGTGAACAGTGTTTGTCAACATTGGACGTGAACAGTAATCATCTTAATTCAAACTTAACCAAAACCAAACTTCATAACTCACAACACACTTCTCAATTGCCTACAAGATCCATAACAACACAAGTTAACTAATCCCAATCATGTCTCAACCACCTTATTTCAACTACTTTCAATAGCAGTATCCTCAGCAACCGCAGTATCCTCAACAACAACTATTCATGCAACAGCATCAATTCTTTCCACAACACAATCCCCTCAACAACAACCATATCAACAACAAACAATGAAATCCTTCCCACTTCCAACAAAACAACGACATTCGTTTGATCAAATGTGTGAGGCCATCAGTAGTCAACAATCAAGACATGAAGCTGGATCACTTGACACACCTCCAATGCTCACTCTTGGTAATTACGTTCAATGGGCAAGTCGATTCTTAAGGTTCATAGAACTCAAGAAACCACATGGCATATATATGAAAAAGGCTATAATTGAGAGTCCATTCCAAATGCCAACTATAACGGTTCCTGGAGATCCAACTGCTACTCCTCCAAGACCTGAAACCGTGCTCCCTGTTCCTGAAGCTCAACTTACTGCGGAGCAAATGCTTCCTCGCGAAGCAAATGAACTTGCAATGTCATACATTCTTCAGGGAATACCTAATCCGATTTTCCGAAGCATTGATGCTCAGAAAACAGCTAAGGATATGTGGGAACACGTTCATCTCTTAATGGAAGGCACTGAACTGAACCAAGAAGACATAGAATCCAAACTCTACCTCGAATATACAATGTTCATGATTGAATCAGGGGAATCACTAGAGTCTTATTACCGTCGGTTCACAAACATCATCAATGACTTGGATAGACATAACATTATTTTACCAAGGATTGCAATCAACACTAAGTTTCTCAACTGTCTTGGTCCAGATTGGCAAAAATATGTCACGTTTGTTTGTCAAGCCAAAAATCTACACAATGCATCTTATAGGTTGTTGTATGATTATCTGAAGCACCATCAATCTGAAGTTGACAAAGATCAAGCTCTTCGTGGTAATTATTCACCTTCTACAACACCAAATTCATTGGCACTGCTAGCTCAATCTCACTTTTCTCCACCTCCACAGTCAAACCATGCTTATGTCCAATAGCAACATCACTTTAACTATCCTCAACAAACCTCTTCCACCCAACTCATTCCATATGATTCGACACAGCAATCAACTGAAAATCAACTAGTCCCCTACGACAAAACTGACCCCATGTTCTACACAAATGCAAACAATGACGAAGATGATGCATTCAACTCTTTGAATGAAGGATTTGCACTCATTACTCGAGCTTTCAGCAAATTCTCTAACAAATCCAACAATTGTCTCCGCACTTCATCTAACACGAGGAATCAAGCTATTGTACAAGATGGACGGGTTGAAATACAGAATTGTGCTTATGGGAGAACTGGGTCAGGAGGTTATATGGGAAATTCGGGAAATGGACAACGGCTTAATGCAGCTAGTGGAAGTAGGAACAATGAAGGTGCTCGTCAGAAAAGGGTTGAAATTGTTGAGACTGGGAATACAATGGTTAAGTGCTACAACTGCAATGGGAAAGGTCATCTGGCTAATGCATGTCCCAAACCTAAAGTCAGAGGTAGTGAGTTTCATAAGCAGGCACTACTTCTAGCTCTAAATGATGAATCAGGGAGCACTCTCACTGACAAAGAAAATAGCTTCACGGCAAATGCATATTCAGATGATGACATGGAGGATTTGGAAGCAAATGCAGTTGTGATGCTAATGGCAAACATACAGGAACTTCATGAGTGATACAGGCCCAATATATAATACTGACGGTCTGTCTCAGGTACCTGATCCAACAACATGTCTAATACATGAAATTGTATCACCATCTGCATCGGCATCAGACGAGGAGCAAGTTGTTCAAAATGGTTCATTATTATCTCCTCAAGAAGATGAAAAAATGAACGCAGTTGTTACATTTGATGAATATCAAATTATTGGGTTTTAGATCTGCTGCAGCTTGTTTGGTTAAGACTGCTAATGGAAATTGCTCTAAGTCATTGTTGCTGCTAGTATTAAAAGTTACAGCTGCTTACACCAAGTGATTACTACTGCTAGACAACAAGTTACAACTGCTAGTTCAAAGTTACAACTGCTTACAAAGTTTCAACTGTTGATAAACTTGAAGAAAAATAATCTAAGTATTATAATGCTGCTAGAAGAGAAGTTAGTACTGCTAGTATAAACTTACTACTACTAAAGAGTTAGAGTTAAGACTACTAAAGTGTATAGTTAGTACTGCTTATGAGATAAACATGTATAGTCGGTTAGATAAATACAGAAAAGATTATTTTAAGATTTATCTTGTATAGCAGGCAATTATATGCCGACTAGGAATCCTTAGTCTATAAAAAGTGGTCCTAGGGCATAGAGATAGATACGATTGATTCATACGATTCTTTAGAAAACTTCAAGGTTGTAAACCCTAATACTTTGGAGTATTCGTATTATTAATAATATTGAAGTGATTTGTTTGATTCTTCTTAAGATTAAAGTTTAGATTCTGCATAAACTTTAATATAATCAAAGACAGTTTCTACATAAGTTGTATTAGATTTATTCAATATTTACTTAACCTTTACAAACTAAGAGAAATCGATCAAGTAGCCAACTGGGATCAACAAGTGGTATCAGAGCTTGTGATCTAGAAACTGCTTATCAAGAAGAACCTGTTTAAACTTATCATTCTGAAGACATGGACTCTGAATCTACTCACATGATTACTGCATCAAAGGTGCCCATGCTCAAGTCTGAAGAGTATGAGCTATGGAGAATGAGGATAGAGCAGTATATTCAGATGGCTGATTACTCTATGTGGGAGGTCATAGAGAATGGCAATTAACTGCCTAAAACTGAAACTTCTGCTGATGGTGTTATCATTACTTTGTCTATCAAAACTGCTGAAGACAAAGCACAAAGAAGGCTGAAAGTAAAGGCTAGAAGCACTCTTATGATGGGGATTCTTAATGACCATCAGTTGACCTTCAATCACATCAAGGATGCTAAATTGTTGCTACAAGCAATTGAGAAAAGGTTTGGAGGGAATGCTGCTGCCAAGAAGACCAGGAAGAACCTCTTGAAGCAACAGTATGAGAATTTTGTTGCTCCAAGCTTTGAAAATCTTGATCAGACTTTTGACAGACTTCAGAAACTCATCAGTCAACTAGCACTTGTGGAAGTCTCAATTCCTCAAGAAGATGTCAATCAAAAGTTTCTGAGAAGCTTGTCACCAGAGTGGAATACACACACTGCGGTATGGAGAAACAAGGCTGATCTTGATACCATGAGCTTAGATGATTTGTACAACAATCTTAAAGTCTACGAACCTGAAGTCAAAGGGTCATATAGCTCATCATCAAGCACACAAAACCTAGCTTTTGTGTCCTCATCCAATAACAGTTCTAGCAGTACTAATGAAGCAGTTAATACTGCTCATGGAGTTAGTATTGCTAGCACACAAGTTAATGCTGCTGGGTCTACAACCCTTGATAACTTGAGTGATGCTGTTATCTATTCTTTCTTGGTTGGTCAATCTACTAGTCCTCAGATTATGCATGAAGATTTGGAATAGATCCATCTAGATGATTTTGAAGAGATGGACTTGAAGTGGCAGATGGAAATGTTGACCATGAGGGCAAGAAGATTTTTGAAAAAGACTGGAAGAAACCTCAAGGTCAATGGGCAGGATAGCTTGGGCTTTGACAAATCCAAGATTGAATGCTACAACTGTCACAGAAAGGATCACTTTGCAAGAGAATGCAGACCACCAAGTAGTCAAGATTACAAGACTGGAGAGAGCTCTAGGAAAGCTGGGGAAACAATAACTTCTACTGCTTTGGTGTCTCAATGTGATGGTCTTGGTGGATATGACTGGAGTGACCAAGCAGCTGAAGGACCAAACTTTACACTTATGGCCTACTCTTCTTCATCAAGTTCTGATTCTGAGGTATCTAATGATTCTGGTTGTTTATTTAAATCTTGTTTAGATACTATTGAGGAACTTAAGGCTAGGAATGAAAAGCTTTTAGAAGAGGTAAAGATGTTAAAATTAGACAATTTAGGCTATAAAGTAGGTCTAAAATCTGTTGAGGAAAGACTTGAATTTTTCAAACAAAATGAGTCAGAGTATGTAGAAAAAGTTAATGTTCTTGAAGGTAAGCTTTTTGTTAAAGAACATGAAATTAATGTACTTACTAAAAGGAAGTGTAAATAAGACAATTGAGTGTCAATTAATGAGGAGAGGTAGTGGTATAGGTTATAATGAAGTTCCTCCCTCAATAACAGGAAAGTATGCACCTCCTATTCCTGAATTGTCTTGTTTAGGTGAGTCTAATGCTAAGCCCTTAGGAGAAAGTAGTGAGTCTAATGAGGTGAAAACTAAGCTTGAAAAGACATATTCTGATGCACCTATCATTGAAGATTGGGTATCTGATGATGATGAGGATCAGGTAAAGAATAAACCTAAGGTTGAAAGTGTAACAGTTAAACCTAGTGTTGAACAAATTAAATTTGTCAAACCTAGTTTTGGTAAAAAGGTGTCTAGGAAAATTGTTGAATACACTGAGCAACCTAGGGAGAATACTAATAGGCCTAGAGGTAATCAGATGAGTTGGAATGGAATGATATCTCAAAGGTTAGGAAGTGAATTTGAGATGATCAATAAGGCTTGTTATCATTGTGGTAGTTTTGAACATTTACAAGATAATTGTTTTTACTATCAAAAACCTGTGTGAAACTATGTTAGGAGGGTGAATCATAAAAGTTTTTCTAAAAATAATCACCCACATGCTAAAAGAAACATGGTTCCAACAGCCGTACAAACAAAATCTGGTTTAGTATCAGTTACAACTGCTAAGCAAAATATTTCTAAACCAGCAGTAGTAACTAATACTGCTAGATCAGTTAGTACTGCTAACACCAAAAGAACAGTGAATGGTGCTAAAAAATTGTCAAAGTTTTCAAATAAAACACATTTAACTGTAAAAAGGCCCATTCAAAAGAATACAACAATTAGTGCTGCTAAGGCAAAAGCAGTAGTTTCTACTGCTAAGCCAAAAGCAATAACTGATACTGTTTTGGGAAATCATTTTTATGCTGTTAAGGCCTCAGCTTGTTGGGTTTGGAAACCAAAAGTTAAAGTTTTAGATCATATTTTCAGATACAGCAGTGCATCTATAGTTTCAAAGAGATATGATTATGTAGATACACAAGGCAGATCCAAGTCAGTATTGGCTTGGGTCCCCAAAATGAACTGATTTTCTTACTTTATGTACATGGCAATCCACAGATAGAATTGGAAGATAAAGGAGTATTTGACAGTGGATGCTCAAGGCACATGACTGGAAATATGTCCTATCTTAAAGATTTTGAAGCTATAGATGGAGGATATGTTGCTTTTGGGAGTAATCCCAGAGGAGGGAAAATCACTGGTAAAGGAACTTTAAAAACTGGTAAATTGGATTTTGATAATGTGTACTTTGTCAAAGAGCTTAAGTTTAATCTCTTTAGTGTCTCACAAATGTGTGACAAAAAGAACAGTGTTCTTTTTACTGACACTGAATGTTTTGTCTTATCTCCTGACTTTAAGTTGACTGATGAAAGTTATGTTCAACTTAAAGTTCCTAGAACAGACAAAATATATAGTGTTGATTTAAAGAATATGGTTCCCAATGGAGGTTTGACTTGTCTCTTTGCAAAGGCCACATTAGATGAATCTAGGTTTTGGCATAGAAGACTTGGTCATTTAAATTTCAAAACAATGAATAAATTGGTTAAGGGAAACCTTGTAAGAGGTTTACCTTCAAAAGTTTTTGATAATAATGAAATCTGTGTTGCTTGTCAGAAGGGAAAACAACTTAGAGCTTCTTGTAAGTCCAAAGTAGTGAACTCTATAAGTCAGCCTTTATATATGTTGCACATGGACTTATTTGGACCAATATTTGTAAAGAGTTTAATGAAAAAGATGTATTGCCTAGTTGTCACAGATAACTATAGTAGGTTTACTTGGGTGTTCTTTTTAGCAACTAAGGATGAAACCAGCAGCATTCTTAAGGCTTTCATAACCAAGGTAGAAACCCTAGTTAACCATAAGGTTAAAGTGATAAGATGTAACAATGGAACTGAGTTCAAGAATAGGGAGATGAACCAGTTTTGTGAGATGAAAGGTATTGAGAGACAGTATAGTGTAGCTAGAACTCCTCAGCAAAATGGAGTTGCTGAAAGGAGGAATAAGACACTTATTGAGGCTGCTAGAACAATGTTAGCTGATTCTAAATTACCTACTACTTTTTGGGTTGAAGCAGTTAATACTGCTTGCTATGTGCAGAATAGAAGTAAAGTAGTTAAGCCTCATAACAAGACCCCTTATGAACTTTTACATGGTAGGAAACCATTGCTAGATTTCTTAAGACCATTTGGGTGTTCTGTTACTATCTTGAATATCATAGATCACTTAGGCAAGTTTGATGGCAAGGCTGATGAAGGACTCTCTGTTGGATACTCAATGAATAGCAAATCCTTTAGAGTGTTCAATAGTAGGACCAGGAAAGTGGAAGAGAACTTGCATGTTAGGTTTAGTGAGAGTACACCTAATGTTGCAGGGAGTGGACCAAACTGGCTTTTTGATATTGATTCACTAACCAAGACTATGAATTATGAGCCAGTTGTTGCAGGTACAGAGTCTAACACTTTTGCAGGTACAAAAGCAAGTAATGATGCAGGTCAAGCTAGAAAGGAGACAAGACCTGACAAAGATTATATTTTGCTGCCTATTTGGACTGCTGATCCACCCTTCTTAATCCAAGAGTCAAAGAGTTCACAAGAAGATGATATTGCTGGAGATCCAAAAGATGATAAAGAAGATGGTGAAAAATCTTCTAATGATGATGTAGAGGACAAGCAGACTGATGATCAAGAAAAGGATGATGTATCAGATGATGTTAACACTAGCGGTACTAACTCAGTTAATACTGCTAAGCCAAGTGTTAATGCTGCCAATGAAGAAATTAACACTAGCAGTACTAATTATATTAATACTGCTAAGTCAAGTGTTAATGTTGCTGACAAGGAAGGCATATCTTTTGATGATGATGACTATCCAGATGATCCAGACATGCCTGAATTGGAAGAAATCTATCCTGATACTGATGAAGATGTACTTGGTGCAGAGGCTAACTTAACCGATATGGAAGATGTGGTACCTGTCAGTCCTATTCCAACTGCAAGAGTTCACAAGAATCATCCTAAGGAACAAATCATTGGAGAGCCAAAATCTGATGTTCAAACAAGAAAAATGATAAAAGATTTGAAGGAACAAGGTTTCTTTGCTAGATCCCTTCATCAAAGAAACAGTCACAAAGACCTTCAAAACTATTTGTTTTCATGTTTTCTATCACAAATAGAACCCAAAAATGCTTATAAAGCATTACAAGATCCAAGCTGGGTGGAGGCTATGCAAGAAGAGCTTCTGCAATTCAAGCTTCAAGAAGTTTGGACATTGGTAGATTTGCCTAATGGGAAGAGGGCAATTGGTACTAAGTGGGGTTTTAGATGCAAAAAGGATGAAAGAGGCATTGTGATAAGAAACAAGGCAAGGTTAGTAGCACAAAGATACACTCAAGAAGAAGGTATTGATTATGATGAAGTATTTGCTCAAGTTGCAAGGATTGAAGCTATAAGATTATTTTTGGCTTATGCTTCATACAAAGACTTTGTAGTGTATCAAATGGATGTGAAAAGTGCTTTTCTATATGGGACTATTGAAGAAGAAGTTAATGTTTCACAACCACCTGGTTTTAAAGATCCTAACTTTTTTGACAAAGTTTACAAGGTGGAGAAGGCACTATATGGTCTACATCAAGCTCCTAGAGCTTGGTTTGACACATTGTCAACATACTTGTTGAATAATGGTTTTAGTAGAGGAAAGATAGATAAAACTTTGTTTATCAAAAGGCCCAAAGATGATATCTTGTTAGTTCAAGTTTATGTTGATGATATCATCTTTAGATCAACAAACAAGGCTTTATGTGTTGAATTTGAAAAGCTAATGCATGACAGATTTCAGATGAGTTAAATGGGTGAACTTACATTCTTCTTAGGGTTACAAGTTGAGCAAAAGGAGGATGGCATATTTATTTGTCAAGATAAGTATGTGGCTAAAATTTTAAAGAAGTTTGGATTTACTTATGTGAAGCCTGCAAAGACAACTATGGAAACATCCAAGCCCCTCCTCAAAGATGAAGATGGTGAAGAAGTTGATGCTCATTTATACAGATCAATGATTGGCTCATTGATGTATCTTACAGCTTTAAGACCTGATATTATGTTTGCAGTGTGTGCCTGTGCAAGATATCAAGTCACGCCAAAAGTTTCACATCTCAATGTTGTGAAGAGAATTTTTAGATACTTGAAAGGTTAACCTAAATTAGGCCTTTGGTATCCAAAAGATTCACCTTTTGACTTAGTAGCATACACTGATAGTGACTATGCTGGAGCTAGCTTGGATAGAAAATCAATAACAGGAGGTTGTCAGTTTTTGGGGTGCAGGTTGATTTCATGGCAGTGCAAGAAACAAACTGTGGTTGCAAATTGCACAACTGAAGCTGAGTATGTGGCTGCTTCAAGTTGCTGTGGACAAGTGCTTTGGATTCAGAATCAATTGCTAGATTATGGGTACAATTTTATGCATACTAAAATATATATTGATAATAACAGTACTATGTGCATTATTAAAAATCCCTGTTTATCACTCAAAAACAAAACATATTGAGATAAGACATCATTTTATAAGAGATTGTTATGAAAAGAAGTTAATTCAAATTGTTAAAATTCATACTGATAATACTGTTGCAGATTTGCTCACAAAAGCTTTTGATGTGGGTAGATTTCAAATTTTTGTTGTCAGTATTGGCATGATTAATCTTTGAAAATTCTTATCTCTTTGTGTTTTTGTAAAGTTTTGAAAGGATTAGTACTGTTATTAGGTCAATAAATTGTTTCTGCTGCTAAGTATACTTAGTGTTGCTAGTATACTTACAACTGCTGTGTTATTGCTGCTAATTATACTTAGAACTGCTAAGTTTAAATTTAGAACTCAAAGTTTTTTTGAACAATTGCTGAGTGTAATTAGATGGTGTCAAATGTTATTGCTTGTGTTTTTCTTGGTTTTGGACTAATATTTGCAGGTTAAACAAGCAATATGATGGGTATTCATGGAGTGTGAGAAGCAAAGTGGTAATTTGTTTGCTGTGGTGCATCTGATTAATGATAGAATAGATTTGGGAATATCTTGACAAAGGTTTACATCTGAGTTAGGAAGTTATTTAATGTCTTTTCTTGAAATCAATCTATTTTAAACATGAATTGATGGCATAGTTAGTTAGATAGTAACTGCACTAACTCACTCTTTACCATTTTATACTTTCATTAGTATAATGAGTTAGTCTAAGGACATCTGGTATTGAGAACAGCGAGCAAAAGTGAATCTAATGTATTTGTATTAGAGGCAACACCTACCACGAGCTGGAAACCCTGTCAAGAAAGCTCTTTTAATGAGTTTATCTGACCACAGGCAGTATTTATACTGATATTAATGGTTCTCACACAACCAGAGGTTAAATGCTACCGAAAAAGGTTAAGTGTCTTCCTTTACACTTAATCCTTTCAAAATAATTGAGAGCAGTATTGTTTTTAAAGATATTGGGAAAATACTGCTGGGCAAATTGTTTTTGTTAAAAGTTAGTGCTGCTAAGCGTAAACTTAGTGGTGCTAAGTCTAACTTAGTGTTGCTAGGTTTCTGCTGCTAGGGTTGGAAGTGCAGGGTATGTTGGTGTAACTTTTTACTTAAAGGGTATAAATCCCCAATTGCGTCACACAATCAGTTTCACGCATACATAATTCAATCTCATCCAAGCACTAATTAAGTTTTAATCGTCAAATCGAAAAACCCCTAATCAAATCACCATGTCGCTCCTAACTTTTACCGAACCACACAATAATGTTGCCTTTTTAGAAAAGTCCAATAAGTCTGTAGATTTTACTGAGATTATTGATTTCCTTAATGCAAGCTATATTAAGTTTTCTTTAACAGTAAAACCTGCTATATACACTTCTAACATTATCCAGTTTTGGTCGTCGGCTAAGGTCAAAACTAATAATGGGGAAGTACAAATCCATGCCCTTGTAGATGGGCAGAAGATCCTCATTACAGAGGTGTCTATTAGAAGAGATCTTCTTCTAGGAGATGCTTATGGAATTGAGAATCTTCCAAATACTACACTTTTTGAAAAACTTTCACTGATGGGATATGAGAGAAAAACTAATGCTTTAAAATTTTACAAAGGAAACTTCTCGCATCAGTGAAAATTCTTAATCCATACTGTCTTAGTGTGTCTAAGTCCAAAGACCACTGGTTGGAACGAATTTAGTAGTAATTTAGCATCTGCTATAATTTGTTTGGCTGAAAATACTCAAAGATTTAATTTTTCTAAATTAATTTTTGACAGTTTGGTTAAGAACTTGGATAGTTCTTCAAGTAAATATTTTATCTATCCAAGGTTTTTGCAACTCTTTTTGGACAACCAATTTGTAAATAAGAAAAGTCATAAAAGAGTTTATCTCACTCCCTCTCTTACTAAAAAGGTTTTTACTAATATGAGGAGGGATGGAAAAGATTTTTCAGGGAAAGTTACACCTTTGTTTCCAACAATGGTGGCACTAGCCCAAACCCAAATGGGTGAAGGTTCAACAATCCCAGCTATTACCCATCACACACCCACACTTTTGGCAACATCTTCACAACTACAACCTAAAAAGACCTATAAATGTAGGACTAACAAAAAGAACACTGAGCTACCTAATAACACCCTTTATAAACAGGTTAGTGGTTCTACACCTAATGTTGCAGATGAGGCTGTCACTGGTGTGGAGAGTGACATGTTGGTAAGGGCTGCCACTACTATGACTAGCATAGAAGCAGCATAGGCCAGTGGTAACATCAATAAGACCCAAGCCAAGACAACTTCTAATGAGTCAGGTCCTCATGGAACTGATTCAGGTGAAGGACCCAGTCACCTGGAAACTATGGGGGGTTCAGATGCTCAACCTAGGGTTGAGGCTGAGCTTAACATTTCCAATGATCCACCTCTCGGGCTAGGTAACACAAGCCGAAGTGGTGAGGATAGCATGAAACTTTTGAATGAATTGATGGACATATGTACCAGTCTGTCTGCTCAGGTTCTTGATCTGCAAACCATAGCAGTTTAAAACCCTAAATTCTGAAAACCTAATTTTACATCTAATTTGAAAGTTTACCTAAGTTATGTAATAATTAATAATTACCTAAACTATATGTGATATGATAATAACACATTATGTAAGTTATAACCTAAGATAACTAAATAAATGAACTTGTTACAAATCTTTTCCCTAATCCTTGTCCAAAATCCGGCCCTCCCCTCCTTTATGTACACGTTTTTAATTTGTTAAACATAAGAAATAAGAACTAAAATTAATGTGTATATCACTAAAGAAATAAAAAATATTCCTTGTCTATCTTGGGCTCTCACACATATGACATACCCCAAATAGATACACGGTTTCTTATTTTTTTTCCCTCTCCTCAAAACCTAATAATCGGCTTCTCTTCCCCTCCCTCATACCGTACCCTAAAAACTTGCCCAAGTCTCATTGTTTTTCTCTCAAGATCAAGAAGGAAGAAGAAGGTGTTAAGCTTGGAAATTCTTGGGTTTAATTGTGTTATTGATTCGTGGTTTTGGTCCTTGTTCTTGTCTCATAAATCTCCCTCAAGGTATCCATCATCTCCTTTTGTTTTCAATCCTTACGACACACCTATATATACATGAATATAATCAGCTTGGAATTATGCCAAATCAGAACCTAAGCGTGTTATACTAATCTTATGAACCATTTTGTTATGCTTATATGTGTCTCGCTAATTTGTAACATGTACAACAATACCATACGCTTCATACAATCATGAAAACCCTATATATATATATGTCGACTTATGTCCAGTTTATACTCTATTTAAATCAGTCATCATGCAAGCCCTAATATGATCATTCAATGGCTCATTAATGAGGTGTAAAAGCTGGAAAACCCTAGGCATTAATTAAGGGCGATTAGTGTTAAAAGGGTTGAGGATTTGGGGGTGATTTTATGTGTACAAGCTATCCAGAAATTGGGTCGGGTTCAAGGGAGTCTAATTTAATGGTGCCAACGTGTTTTTGTATGATTCTTGAGTCTAAAATTGAGTTTGAGTTGCCTAATTTTTGAATATATAAATTTCGTGGTCATTAGAGGTAGGGAGGGTAGTCTTTTGATTTTTACAAGGTTAAGTGTCAAAACTGTATTTTGGATGTCTGAAAATCAGTCGGTGTTTTTGATTTTTTGTTTTAAAACCATAAGGAATTAAGAGGTCTCATTTGACAGGGTGAATTTTTAAGATATATTTGACTTACTGGAATTTTTTTGGATTTTTATGAAAGGGTAAGATGGGTTGATCAAATACAAACTTTCAGGGTATACCTGCAGTGCACTTTGTAAAAGATCGTTTAAGCCCATCTAGGATATGTTTTACAAACATCATTGTTGTGCACAACGGAATTAACAACGAACAATAATGTTAAACAATGTTTTATTTATTCAAGCGCGCTTCATTTTATTCAAAACTAAATAATAAACTAACAACTACTTACTAACAAACGTGTACACACACACGTTTCTACTAGACTCTCATTGGAGAGTTCTACATTTCTGGATATCTAATACTGCTGCCCTAACACCCTTTATAAATAGGGTTTACAAGAAAACCTATCTTCCACAGGAAGCTAACTAATATATTACATTAAGTCCTTGTTGTTTCACGTTTCTTCATTTGGGCATATGTAGTTTTGTAATCACCAAATTTAATTCCCAACAATCTTCCCCTATTTGATTTTACAAAACTATCTCCATGAAACAATCTTCAATGCTTCCTGAAGGTCTTCTTGAACATGTCACCATATATAATAAGCTGCAACAATCTTCACTTGTGGAAGATCATTTAGCCCATCTAGGATATGTTTTACAAACATTATTGATATGCACAGCGGATAACAAACAACGATCAATAATGTTTAACAAGGTTTATTTATTCAAACAAGCGCGCCATCTTTATTCAATATTAATAATAAACTAACAACTACTTACTAACAAACGTGTAAACACACACGTTTCTACTAGACTCTCATTGGAGAGTTCTACATTTCTGGATATCTAATACTGCCGCCCTAATAACACCCTTTATAAATAGGGTTTACAAGAAAACCGATCTTCCACAGGAAGCTAACTAATATATTACATTAAGTCCTTCCTGTTTCACGTTTCTTCATATGGGCATATGTAGTTTTGTAATCACCAAATTTAATTCCCAAGAATCTTCCCCTATTTGATATTACAAAACTATCTCCATGAAACAATCTTCAATGCTTCCTTAAGGTCTTCTTAAACATGTCACCATATATAATAATCTGTAACAATCTTCTTCCCCTTTTTGTAATCATCTAATATGGGTCTTCCATGCAACTTGAATCAAAACGCTTCCCCTTAAGTGGTGCATGTTGATGGTTAAACATTTATTCAACAAGCTTCCCCTGAAGCCAATATGTTTACCATCTCCTGAATCACGAACTCTGTAGGCTTTATGAACTGATTACTGATGAAGAAAACCGAGTATAACGAATTTGATGAAGAAGTTGAATTTCCCAAACTTGCGTCTTATATCTTGTACTATCCACGTGACTCCAAACTCATACTAGAAGTAGGTCGCAACCTCTTGATAAATCCTCAACTATATGAGACACTGAGCACTACAATGTAACTCCTTAAAGTGATAGCAAATGTGAGCATTAAGCACCCTAGTTTGTAGATCACACACTTTTGCTAGATTCATCAAGTATTTGTCACCGCATTAACACACAAACAAGTTATCTTCAAAGTGTAACACCCACTTTGAGATATGATAAGAACACGCACCTGTGAAACTCAACTACAACATCATATAAGCAATATTCAATTTTCTTCTTCAAATAATCCCCAAAACAAGCCATAAATAGTTAAGAATAATCCGCGATCCAAAACTGCCCTAGCAGTACAAACTGTTCAACGAGTAGTATTAATTCCGAAGACCAGCAGTATTAACGAGAATGAGAGCAGAATTAACTACCAAAGGTAGCAGTATTATTTAAGTCTGGTGTAGAACAGACTTAACAATTACCAAGAGCAGAATTAATATCTGAAGCCAGCAGACTTAACCTGATGACTGAGCGACAAACCAAATTAAATATACCACTGATCTACTATTATCCATATCAGTACGAGACAACAACTAAATCTTTAAATAGGTGTAGCCCAACAATTCAACAGCAATATAATATAATCATCGAACAGTATGAATGGCCATTAATCCTACATCTTGAACAGGAATAATCGTATCAGCAATAGCTTTAAACCTATACAAAACTGACCCATGTGAAAAGAGGACAAATCTTCTTTAATATACCAATCAGATCAACCCACGCGCAAACTTCTATCTCACAATAGTACGAGGCTTTGACCATTCGAATAAAAAAGATGACAAAGCAATCAATTGTCCCACAATAAACTAATCGTCCAACATTGATTAACAATTCCATACGCAGACAATAAATGATCAATATAATATCGCACTGTCCCATGTTATATGTATGTCTTAATTGCACAAACGACAAGAACCATAAAACTTCGATCCACAATTATTCAAATCGAATATAATATTAATTATGCACTATTTGAAAATCAGCCAATCAGATCGAGGTAATATTTGAATAAAATATGAACCCTTTGTCTCCAATTAAGTGAATAAATATACAGCAGCAAAAAAAATAACGATACCTTAGTATTTTTCAAAACATCGTACCTTCTTCAGATCTGCTCTTTTTCTTCGAATCTGCTCCATCTCCAACAGTAACAACCTTGTAGATCCTAGATATCGAGAGCCACCCTCTCTGATACCAATTGTAAAAGATCATTTAAGCCCATCTAGGATATGTTTTACAAACATCATTGTTGTGCACAGCGGAATTAACAACAAACAATAATGTTAAACAAGGTTTTATTTATTCAAGCGTGCTTTATTTTATTCAAAACTAAATAATAAACTAACAACTACTTACTAACAAACGTATACACACACATGTTTCTACTAGACTCTCATTGGAGAGTTCTACATTTCTGGATATCTAATACTGCCGCCCTAACACCCTTTATAAATAGGGTTTACAAGAAAACCTATCTTCCACAGGAAGCTAACTAATATATTACATTAAGTCCTTGTTGTTTCGCGTTTCTTCATTTGGGCATATTTAGTTTTGTAATCATCAAATTTAATTCCCAACACACTTTCGGGACAGGTTTGGGAAAACGCTTTTTGAAATTGTACTTTCACTTAGTAATAAAATCTGGGAAAATTTTGGGAATTTCTTAACTCATGTGTAAGTCTCAGATAAAATTGGTAGAACCTCAGGAGCTCATTTGATAGGTCTATTAATTCATAAGAAACTGAGTCAGATTTGCATTCTAAACCTAAATATTTGTTTTGGCACATATGAAACCCTAATCACAATAATGAATGACTATAAGTAATTAAAATCTGTTATGACATTAATTGAACACATAAGTATTAAATGATCCCTAATCCATGTAGATTCCTTGAAGAATACGTGACATTGTTTTCCTTGTGATCACTTTTCCGTTTGCTTTCATTTCATTTGCTAAGGTACGTATATTCTACCCATTCTCAATAAGGGTTTCGCGTTAACTCTTCGATCCTTGACTATATTTCATTCGTTACAATATTCATTGGTGATTCCGTTTGATATGATTCCTTATGATATGATATTCAGTTCTATATCATTTAATATGGCATTCATTTTAGTTAATATTCTTTTGTGTAAATATACTATAATTAATTCGTTATGATGTGATATCTTGTTTATTCTGTTACCCGAGCTAACTAGTCATGGAGGTACCATGGCCATGTCATTGACGCACCAATAGCATGACACTATCTGTGGCAGTGTGATTGGTCCATGGCGTTCCCTTTTGATATGCATATGATTATTGAGCTCGTGCACTTATTTGCCATTTTGGTAGGCCAATATATTTGTCAGAGTACAGGTGTATGGTGGTGTACATATTTTGCTTTGCAGGGAGCGTATGGATGCATCATAGGTTTGTTTTGTAATATGTTTATGATATGGCTTTGTAGTGAATGGTTTGTGTGTGCCATACACCCCAGTTCACTTTTGGGAGCTAGCTACTTCATTTGTTATAATAGGATATGATATATGTTTGGATATTTGGTTTAAGGCATGTATCATGCCTTAGACATATGTTTTGAGCTCGTGGGCATTTCCGTATGATTCTATGATTTCCTTATCATCTTTATGACTCACTAATTCTTTTGACTCTTATGATATATGACATCTTTGTTCAGCAGATCCTTATGATTCCATTTCGTACATTTATTCATGATTAGATATTCATTTGTTTATATCTGTTCACTGGGCTTTTTAAGCTCAGCCGCATTTTCTTTTCCCTACGGCAGGTATCAAGCTGGATGTTGGGATTTAAGTGATGAGAGTAGGAGCTTTTAGTGGATCACCCTGACGATGGTTACCCACTTGCGTTTGGATTAGATTTGGAGTTATCTTTCAATTAGACTTTGTTTGGGATTGTATTTCATTTAGAAGTTATTCTGTTTCAGACTTAGTATTTTATCATTTCCTTAGAAGAATTTATGTAACCTTGTAATTAATAAATTCTTCCGCTTGCGTTTATGTTCTGATTGACACCATAATGTTACATTTTGACCCATCTCGGGTTGGGGTGTTACAATTATGGTATCAGAGCTTAGGTTTCGACCTGTAGTACCTTAAGTTATGAGATGTGAAGATGTGGCCCTTAGGATTGCACTTTAGGAGCTTATGAATTAACCCTTGAGAAATTTGCTTCAGGTTTCGCCTATGAAACTTAAGATTATGACCGGTGAGGATTGGGTAGACTATGTGATAAGACATTTGTTTAAGTATCTTTCCCTCGCATCACTTTGATTCATATTCTTGCCTTTAGTTGAGCCCTTGTTAAGATCATTCTTTCCGGAGATTTAGAAAATCTGTTAGGATATGCAACGTAAGTTTAGTGACCAATTAATTTTAGAATGCTTTGAGAACTTTGTGTTAATTCCTTTTCACCATATAGGTTTCACCTTTTGATATAATCGCATTCATTCCTGAACCTTTGATTCATTTGTTAATTGTTTAGATGCTCATTCGTCCATTCAGAGAATTTTGCGATCATGATGTGTTGAACACATTTTGTGGTTTCTCTGCTTTTGATAAACACCTTAAGGTTCCCCCTACAGTTTCATATTATGCCTTACCCATTTCTATTCCTATGAGAAATCTTGTGGTTGATAATCACGAGTATAGGAGTTGTTCATCACATTTTCATTTGTTCGTTCGAGATCTCAGCTTGAATTAATAGATGAAGTTTCCTATCGTTATCTCCGTATTTGTTTCATATTCATGTTGTGCTTTATGCATCTCTTTTTGAGAGGTTACTCTACCATGCGTTACATATATGTTTCATATCCGAGAAGATTTGTCATTTGTTGGTGAGTCTGAGGCTATTTTGGATCTTTAGGACCAAGTCATGAGAAGCAAACCTTTCCATTCGTTGAAAGTCTTCGGGAGAATCATTCCGTTCATTTCGTGACTTGGTACGTTTCTGTTTGACTTTTTTTACTTCAATTTTGCGGACGAAATTTTCTTTCTAGAGGGGAAGAGTTGTAAAACCCTAATTTTACGTCTAATTTGAAATTTTACCTAAGTTATGTAATAATTAATAATTACCTAAACTATATGTGATATGATACTAACATATTATATGAGTTATAACCTAAGATAACTAAATAAATAAACTTGTTACAAATCTTTTCCCTAATCCTTGTCCAAAATCCGGCCCTCCCCTCCTCTATGTACACGTTTTTAATTTGTTAAACACAAGAGATAAGAACTAAAATTAAAGTGTATATCACTAAAGAAATAAAAGATATTCCTTGTCTATCTTGGGCTCTCACACACACGACATACCCCAAATACATATACGGTTTCTTATTTTTTTCCCCTCTCCTCAAAACCTAATAATCGGCTTCTCCTCCCCTCCCTCATACCGTACCCTAAAAACTTGCCCAAGTCTCTTTGTTTTTCTCTCAAGATCAAGAAGGAAGAATAAGGTGTTAAGCTTGGCAATTCTTGGGTTTAATTGTGTTATTGATTCGTGGTTATGGTCCTGGTTCTTGTCTCGTAAATCTGCCTCAAGGTATCCATCATCTCCTTTTGTTTTCAATCCTTACGACACACCTATGTATACATGAATATAATCAGCTTGGAATTATGCCAAATCAGAACCTAAGCGTGTTATACTAATCTCATGAACCATTTTGTTATGCTTATATGTGTCTCGCTAATTTGTAATAGGTACAACAATACCATACGCTTCATACAATCATGAAAACCCAATATATATATGTCGACTTATGTCCAGTTTATACTCTATTTAAATCAGTCATCATGCAAGCCCTAATATGATCATTCAATGGCTCATTAATGAGGTGTAAAAGCTGGAAAACCCTAGGCATTAATTAAGGGCGATTAGGGTTAAAAGGGTTGAGGATTTGGGTGTGATTTTATGTGTACAAGCTGTCCAGAAATTGGGTCGGGTTCAAGGGAGTCTAATTTAATGGTTCCAATGTGTTTTTGTATGATTCTTGAGTCTAAAATTGAGTTTAAGTTGCCTACTTTCTGAATATATAAATTTCATGGTCATTGGAGGTAGGGAGCGTAGTCTTTTGATTTTTACAAGGTTAAGTGTCAAAACTGTATTTTGGATGTCTGAAAATCAGTCGGTGTTTTTGATTTTTAGTTTTAAGACCATAAGGAATTAAGAGGTCTCATTTGACAGTGAGAATTTTTAAGATATATATGACTTAATGAAGTTTTTATGGATTTTTATGAAAGGGTAAGATGGGTTGATCAAATACAAACTTTCGGGGTATACCTGCAGTGCACTTTCTGGACAGGTTTGGGAAAATAATTTTTGAAATGGTACTTTCACTTAGTAATAAAATCTGGGAAAATTTGGGGAGGTTCTTAGCTCATGTGGAAGTCTCTGATAAAATTGGTAGAATCTCAGGAGCTCATTTGATAGTTCTATTAATTCATAAGAAACTGAGTCAGATTTGCATTCTAAACCTAAAAATCTGTTTTGGCACATATAAAACCCTAATCACATTAATGAATGACTATAAGTAATTAAAATCCGTTATGACATTAATTAAACACATAAGTATTAAATGATCCCTAATCCGTTTAGATTCGTTGAAGAAGACGTGACGTTATTTTCCTTGTGCTCACTTTTCTGTTTGCTTTCATTTCATTTGCTAAGGTACGGATATTCTACCCTTTCTCAGTAAGGGTTTTGCATTAACTCTTCGATCCTTGACTATTTTCATTCGTTACGATATTCGTTGGTGATTCCATTTGATATGATTCCTTATGATATGATATTCAGTTCTATGTCATTTAATATGACATTCATTTCAGTTAATATTCTTTTGTTTAAATATACTATAATTAATTTGTTATGATGTGATATCTTGTTTATTCTGTTACCCGAGCTAACTAGTCATGGAGGTACCATGGCCATGTCTTTGAGGCACCAATGGCATGACACTATCTGTGGCGGTGTGATTGGTCCATGGCGTTCCCTTTTGATATGTATATGATTATTGAGCTCGTGCACTTATTTTCCATTTTGGTACGCCAATATATTTTTCAGAGTACAGGTGTATGGTGGTGTACATATTTTGTTTTGCAGGGAGCGTATGGATGCATCCTAGGTTTGTTTTGTAATATGTTTATGATATGGCTTTGTAGTGAATGGTTTGTGTGTGCCATACACCCCAGTACACTTTTGGGAGCTAGCTACTTCATTTGTTATGACAGGATATGATATATGTTTAGATATTTGGTTTAAGGCATGTATCATGCCGTAGACATATGTTTTGAGCTCGTGGGCATTTCCGTATGATTCTATGATTTCCTTATCATCTTTATGACTCACTATTTCTTTTGAATCTTATGATATATGACATCTTTGTTCAGCAGATCCTTATGATTCCATTTCGTACATTTATTCATGATTAGATATTCGTTTGTTTATATCTGGTCACTGGGCTTTTTAAGCTCAGCCGCATTTTCTTTTCCCTGCGGCAGGTATCAAGCGGGATGCTGGGATTTGAGTGATGAGAGTAGGAGCTTTTAGTGGACCACCCTGACGATAGTTACCCACTTGCGTTTGGATTAGATTTGGAGTTATCTTTCATTTAGACTTTGTTTGGGATTGTATTTCATTTGGAAGTTATTCTGTTTCAGACTTAGTATTTCATCATTTCCTTAGAAGAATTTATGTAACCTTGTAATTAATAAAGTCTTCCGCTTGCGTTTATGTTCTGATTGACACCATAATGTTACATTTTGACCCTTCTCAGGTTGGGGTGTTACAAGCTGCTTCTCAAGGTGGTATAATCAAAGCTCAAGGAGGGGAAATTAAGGCTTTGAAGAGAAGAGTTAGATATTTAGAAGGAATCAAGAGATCAAGAACTCCCAAACTTAAAGTTAGATCTTCTGAAGCTCACAAGGATGCTCCTAAACAGGGGAGGGAATGAAAGCAAAGCTTAAGGGGAGGCTAAGGATGTTGAGAGTGCTGGTGCAGAGAGTGCTGAAATGGATTTTGTGGTTGCTGAAAATCATGAAAACCAAGTGGTGATTTATAGCTATATGGCTAAAGTAGACAGTGTTGCTGGTCAAGAAGTTATTGCTGCTAGTGAGCCACTTACTGCTGCTAGTACAAAAGAAGTTACTGCTGCTAGTACAAAAGATAGTGCTACTACACCAGAGGGTACTACTGCTGCTAGTGTACTAACATAACTAAATACTTCAAAACCAATAACCAAAGGTGTTGTCATAAAGGAGCCATCTTCAAGACCACAAGCTACACAACCAACTCCACAGGTCCAAGGCAAAGGCAAAGGAATACTTATTGAAGAGCCTGTGGAGAAGCCACTATCCAAAGAAAAGCAACTACAACTTGATGCTGAGGTTTCAGAGAACTTGGAAAAGGAGTTTGAGGCTGAGAATCAAAAGATTTTGGAACAAAGGAGAATAGCCGCAGAGAAAGATGCTAAGAAAGCAGAGTTGATTGCTGCATGGGATGAGGAAAGAGCTCAAGTTGATGCTGATTGGGAACTTGCTCAGAAACTCCAACAAGAAGAGCAAGATCAGTATTCAATAGATGAAAGAGCTAGGATGCTGAAAGAACTTATTGATGAAAGAACGAAGTTCTATGCAGCACAAAGATTAGCAACTAAGAAGAACAAGCCACCCACTAAAGCACAAAGAAGATCTTTCATGTGTTCATATTTGAAGAACATGGACAATTGGCAACAAAAGAAGTTAACACAGTTTGATGATAGCATAATTGAAGAGTTATACACAATTTCCAAAAGAAAGATCGAAAGTTTTGTGAATACTGAAGTGGTGAAGGGCATTGAGGAAAAGAAAGAAGAAAGTAAAAGTTCAAAAAGAGCAGGTGAAAAATTGGAAAAGAAAAGCAGTAAAAAGAAGAAGTCTGAGCATAAAGCAGAGCAAGAGCAGACTGAGCAAGCTGATGATGATGTAGAATAAATGCAAGCTCACACTGAACTTGCAGTAGTACCTGAAGATATAGCCATGGATGCAGAGCCTCTAAGTGTTAAATAACCAATTGTTGATTTCAAGTCAGGATTACATGGGAAAACAGCATATTAGGATATAAAGAGGGCTAATGGTTCATCTTTGAGGTTTGCGAGTTTTCTACAAATGGTTCATCACTTTGACAGAGAAGATATGGTGACTCTATGGAGGCTATACAACGAAAAGTTTTGTTATGATAAACCAGAACAAATTTATGATAGAGTCATCTAGGATTACTTGAAAGTAATGTTTGAACCAACTCATGAGGATGAAGTATGGAGTTGTGGAGTTCATTATTTGGCTGCACATGGGCTAATAATCTACATGTTGGTAGAAAAGGACTATCCTTTAGCTTTTCATAAGGATATTCTACATCAGATGCTGTATGGGAAGAAAAGACTTCAACTTCAATATCCTTATGATGAAATGGATTATCAGTTGCTCAAGAAGATGGAAAAGTATCTAGGACCCAAGGACAAGCCACATAATTAATTGTTTGGGATCATCCTCTTAGTGTTTGTTCAAGCTTAAAGAGAAACTTGATGATTTAGGGAGAAAATATCAAGTTTAGGGGAGGATTGTTGGGTTTTAGAGCTGCTGCTGCTTGTTTGGTTAAGACTGCTGATGGAAATTGTAAGTCATTGTTGCTGCTAGTATTAAAAATTACAGCTGCTTACACTAAGTGGTTACTACTGCTAGACAACAAGTTACAACTGCTAGTTCAAAGTTACAACTGCTGATGAACTTGAAGAAAAATACTCTAAGTGTTTTAATGCTGCTAGAAGAGAAGTTAGTACTGCTAGTACAAACTTACTACTGCTGAAGAGTTTATGCTGCTAGAGTTATAGTTAAGACTGCTAGAGTGTATAGTTAGTACTGCTTATGAGATAAACATGTATAGTCGGTTAGATAAATATAGAAAAGATTCTTTTAAGATTTATCTTGTATAGCAAGCAATTGTAAGCCGACTAGGACTCCTTAGTCTATAAAAGGAGGTCCTAGGGCATAGGGATAGATACGATTGATTCATACGATTCTTTAGAAAACTTCAAGGTTGTAAACCCTAATACTTTAGAGTATTCGTATTATTAATAATATTGAAGTGATTTGTTTGATATTGTTTGTTTGATTCTTTTTAAGATTAAAGTTTAGATTCCGCATAAATTTTAATATAATCAAAGACAGTTTCTACATAAGTTGTATTGGATTTATTCAATATTACTTAACCTTTACAAGCTAAGGGAAATCGATCAAGTAGCCAACTGGGATCAACACAAATTAACCCAGTTGTTACATTTGATGATCCAATTGATGACTATAACAATGATCAAATTGAACAAAATGAACCTTCGCTCGGTCCAGATCCAGAACTCATGACCTTACTATTGACCACCCAATCCCAATTGGACTTACAAAAATCTCAGATTGAAAAATGTAATAAAATCAACAGAACATTAAAATCAAAAGTTGCATTCTTAACTAAGGACCTTGAGTGCTATAAAATACAACTCACAAATTTTGAAACAAAAGAAAAACGAGAACAAAGTTTTGAAGTTGCATTTCAAAAAGCTTATGTCAAAGAACACGATTTACAACATCAAATACGAGAATTAGTTGCTTCCAAAAATAACTTGGTTTCTCAAATGGAACAAGAAAAATTATAATTCAAACAACAGGTTGAACATCTCAATTCTGAACTTTCAAAAACAAAAACAGAGTTGTCAACTTGTAAAGCTAGTTTTTCTGAACATAAACAAGTGTATAGGAAACGGATTGATTCTTATCTTGATGAAATCGTAGATTTGGAATGTAAATTAAAAGAGTTTCAAAAGGTTATTTATAAAACTGGTGAGTCTGTAACAACAATTCAAAAGTTTACTCTAAGGCAAAATCCCCAAGGTTATGGTTTTGCTATTGGTGATGACAAACCACGTTTTCTACACAAAGCACTCAAGGAAAATCCAAAGTTGTATAGTGCAGACCATCTCTTTGATGATTCAATTATGCGTGTTGTTGTACATAACTGTGAGGAAGAACATGAACAGGAAGAAGAGAGTCGATAAAAAATGAGCAATGTTAAGTTCAGTAAACCAATTGATTATTCAAAAGTGCCTGATATTTCTGACACCTTCGTTCCTCAAAAAGATAAAACAGAACATCCATGGTTTGTAATGCAAATTAATGAATCTTCTTCTATTGTTGGTCCTGTTAAACCAGTGGCACAAATAAATGGTCCTTTACCAACTTCTGGTGTAATTGCACCATTACCTAAACGATGTCTTGTACTTAGATACTTTGATACGTTTATGGAAGACATCAACCTTTTAGAACAAGCAATTGAAAGTAACTCTAAGATAACAGTTTCCACTTTTCTATCTCCGTACGAAAAAGAAACGAGAGAAATTTTTCAAAAACAATTTTTACCAGACGTTAAACATTTGCATCTTTGTGCTACACTCTGGGAACAGGAACTCCAAACAGAAGTAACATCCATGATGAACACTTTCAATGCAACAGAAAACATCGCAAAAGAAAAACGTCGAAACAAAGTTTTACAAAATGAAGATGATCGACTCTTGGAAGATGTTCTAAGTTCTGATATTATCTCTGTGTTTATGAATTCGATTTATGAGTCTTGCAATGCTATGCTTGTTGATAATCACACTGCTGACACTGAAATATTGAGACATGAAATTGAGTCTTTAAAAAGAGAAAATGAGAGAATCATTAAACACAATGATGATGTGCAAAGTAAACTTTCAAAAGAAAATTTTCAACTTAATCAGAAGCTACAATAGTGTCAAACTCAGAGTCTTGATTTTGAATTAAAATTGCAAAGTCAAAATGAAACGATGTCCTTTCATAACAGTCAAACCTCCAAAGTTGAGAATCTTGAAGATGAAAATGCTGTTTTAAAAAGTCAAAATTTCAAATATGAAAAGGAAATCGATGAAGTTTGTCAAAATTGTAATGACACCGTTCGCTTAAATAGAGAACTCGATTCAAAAATTCAACAAAAGAATCACATCATCATTGAACTTAAAGAGAAAATTCAGTTACTTGAAAAATGAAAGTTTGTTAACACAAATGTGAATGCACCAGGACTGTACAAAATGGACACAACACCTAGGCAAACATCCCCTCAGACTACTAATTTGAATCCTTCCACTTCTACAGGAATAGTCCCCACTACTAGCGTTTGCAGATCAAAGCGTAAGAGCAACAAACAGAAGAATAGGATCTGGCAACGTAGAAGCGGCAAACTAGAAGCCCAATAAGTAGAAGATAAACTTAGGAATTTGAATAAAACGTATGTTGCGTCTGATTTAGAATCGAACTTAAAAACTTGTAATTCTAATATCGATGTAATGCATGCTCAGACTTTGAATGTTAATGCATCTTGTGTGTTCTGTCGTAAAAGCATGTTATCTGGTGATCATACGAAATGTGTTGCAAAATCTCTTTTATCTCGTAACAAGAACCGTACATCTGGAATTCCCTCTAGGCCCACAATTGCTTTTAATTCTGAGCTAGGAAAATCGCTAAGTGCATTTTCTAAAAACGCCTTAGATACACCCATAGTTGCGATTACAACTCCTAAGACAATCCCATCACCTAGCGAATTCACTAAGAAGAAAGCTAAAACTAGTTGGACATGGCAACGTTGGTTACAAAGGAAACCTAGTTTTACATGGCTACCTAAAGTTATTAAAAACTGTGCTACTAACCCAATGGGTTCTACCGTCACCATCACTCCATCTTCGTCGTCTTCGTGTGATGCAGGTGATACAAATTGTTCTATGGATTGTTGATAGCGGCTGTACCCGACATATGACAGGCAACCTCAAACTGTTAGTAAACTTTTTTGCAAAGTTCATCGGCACTATCAGATTCGGGAATGATCATTTCGCTGCTATCATGGGCTATGGAGATTACGTCAATGGCAACATCAAAATTAGTCATGTCTATTATGTCGAAGGCCTTGGTCACAACCTTTTCTCAGTCGGCCAATTTTGTGATAGGGATTTAGAAGTAGCATTTTGGGAGAAAACTTGTTTCGTTTGTGACTTACAAGAAAATGATCTAATGTCGGCCAAACTTGGAACTAGTCTTTACACCATCTCAATGTATGATATGATTACTTCTTCTCTTATATGTCTGCTCTCCAAAGCACATTCGACAAAATCATGGTTATGGCACAAAAGACTGTCTCATCTGAATTTCAAACCCATAACTGAACTTGCACGTCACAAACTAGTCGATGGTCTTCCACGGTTTCGATTTCAAACCCATAACTGAACTTGCACGTCACAAACAGAACACAGTACAGATCACGTTCTTCACCTAGTTCATATGGATTTGTGTGGCCCTATGCGTGTTCAAATGATAAACGGCAAACGCTACATTTTGGTAATTGTCGATGACTACTCCAGATGGACTTGGGTCTATTTTCTCCGAAGCAAAGACCAAACTCCTTCAATGATTATCACCTTTCTCACAAAAATTCAAGTTCAGCTCCGTAATACGATCAAAAGAGTTAGAACAGACAATGGAACTGAATTCAAGAATCAAACTCTTTGAGATTATTTTGAGAAAGTAGGAATTGAACATCATACATTCATTGCAAGAAGTCCAGAACAGAATGGAGTTGTTGAAAGACGCAACAGGACGTTAGTGGAAGCTACTAGAATGATGTTAATCAATGCTCAATTACCAGATTACCTGTGGGCAGAAGCTGTCTCAACTGCATGTTATACCCAAAACCGTTGCATGATCACCAAACGGCATCACAAAACTCCTTATGAGATTGTTCACAACCGAAAACCGAATATAAATTACTTTCATGTATTTGTTATCCAAATAATGATCGTGATGATTTTGGAAAACTCAAAGCCAAAGCTGACATTGGAATCTTCATTGGATATTGTGAGAACTCCAAGGGTTTTCGAATCTGGAATCGTCGTACTAGAGAAATTCAAGAGACTATTCATGCTAATTTCGATGAGCTTACAAAAATGACTTCTGAGCAAAACAGCTTCGGACCCGCAACCAACCATCTAAATTTTCCAGATCAGTCAGCTGCACCTCTTTCACTTAACCATAAAGAATTGGAAACCTTGTTTGCTCCATTGTTTGATAATTCATTTGAACGTCGTGCACCAGATGTATCACTAATTTCCGCTGCACAACCTGATAATAATCCAATACCTGATACACCTGCTACTACAACAACAACCGTTGCTACAGATGCACCTTCAATTGAATCTCCACCAACAGCAGAACAAACCGCTTCCAACTCTGAAAATGCAGCTGAAGATCTACAACAGCAAGAAGTAGCCACACCTACAGATTATGACGGAAATGCCTTCTTTAATCCATTCGCTCCGGCTACAACCATTCCCGATATTGTAGAGTCATCTACACGTAACTTGGTACCGTCTAATTTGCACAATCTTTTTCAACATTACCCTTCAATACACAAATGGACAAGAGATCATCCCTTAGTAAATGTGATTGGTAATCCAGATAATCCAGTCATGACATGACAGAGTATGACAACCCTCTAATTTACAGGTCAATACTACTCAACAAACTCGAATTTATTTTCTTGACATTTATTTGAGAACAAATCACATATAACTTTTTACTTGAACCAACGTGAAAATTAGAACAAATTTCAAGTACACTAGGACTTAGGCTATATTTAGTCCACAATGCTCCAGTACCTTGCTCCTACTCCGGTTCACAATTTTAAACCCTAAAACAATTTCCTATTCTTTAATTACTTATGGTTGTCAATTCAACAAACGCTATTCGTAATTTAAAATTTAACACCCGATATACCCAATTCTCCCAACGATTATTTCTAACGTATTTTTATACTTCCTAAATGATTACCAAATTTCCAAAAATATTTCCTTACGCCTAAGGTAAATTCTTTATATCTTACGTTTAAGTACGTACAACTTTTGTTAATCACCAAACCAACAACCAATACCTATTTTTAATACCCAATACATACAACATATACACTCTTGTATCAAAACAAGTCATCTACTCCAAAAACACCACATGTGCCCCCCCCCTTTTATTCTACAAATAAACACTAGACAAAATAACGTGAACATTAATTAGCTCACAAACCCCCTCAAAACATGGAGTGTAAAATTATAAATGGTGGCTTGACTACATATTGTCCCCCTAGCCCCCCCCCCCCCTAATCGGCCAACCCCCCTCCAACTAGCCAAATCATGATCTTGACCAACTATGCTAAGTTTGAAAAGCCTTTAGTATAAATAGATCACAAGTATCCTCATTTTTGCCCTAACTAGTTCAAGTGAGAAAAAAAAAAAAAAAAAAAAGATAATCACCTCCCATTTCATACATAAAGTCGACACACCTAGAGGAGCAAGGGAAGCAAAAATCTTGATTGTGGCTAAGTTCAAGCATAATTAGGATACTCTAGCAAGGGTTTGGAACACTAATTCTTGGGTTAATCAAGTGTCTTACATTCTCATCTCACTAATCTACTTTTTGTAAGTAATCTTACATTGCTAAACTTCATGTTTTTCATGTCATAATGTTAGTTCAAGTATATATACTTAGTTTATCACTTTGTACATGTTGACAAAGCTTGATGATGTTTTAAACAAGTTTTATTTACAAGTAAACTAGTTGGTAAAATCCCAACAAGAAAGTGATGATAAACATCATATATATATGTGTGTGAACTTGTAATTTTAACCATCCTTGATGATCATTTACATGGACCCTTGAACATTGCTAAGTTTAGTGTTAGATCACTATTGTTATGTTGAGAAAATGGTGGATGAACTAGGACTAGTTTTGGAGTTGTTGTTAAGTGGTTATGATAACTAGAAGATTAGAAAAAATAGTTAGACACTTTTGACAATGAATCTGTCCCGTTTTGATTAACACAGAAAACTCAGTATCTTAGTGACAAGTTTAGGCTAGAAATATAGAAAATAGACTTTATAACGAAAACGTAGCCGCTTGAATGAGTTAAAACGGGCTTATAACGAAAAAAATACGTTAGTTTCAATTTATGCGACGAAAACTAAATTTTCTGAAAATTGTTGAAGCTGTTAGGAATTTTGAGTGATGAAAACTGATGTTAAATGGTAACTAGACTAG
The DNA here is from genome assembly GCA_021014915.2 of Artemisia tridentata subsp. tridentata. Lineage (NCBI taxonomy): Eukaryota > Viridiplantae > Streptophyta > Magnoliopsida > Asterales > Asteraceae > Artemisia > Artemisia tridentata. The sequence goes on from CP139507.1 coordinate 407,516,098, forward strand.
CCGAGACCTTAGAAATCCGATAGTATACTTAAATACCTTCACGGGGATAGGTAAAACTTAAAAAACGGAGCTACGACGAAAAAGTTATGGCCTAAAGAAAGTTTACGACGACATATACGTTGACAGCTTATTTTTAGCTATTAGAAAAAGCTGTTAGAATTATTTGAAGTGGATTTTGGACCCTTTAGAGTGTATTTTGGCTTAAACGACGTAAACGGAAATGGTAGAACATTATATACACTTGTTAGGCGCGTTAGAGATTTTCAAAATATCTATTAACATGACGACTAAAGTTTGATCACGAGATTAACCAGTTACGTTTTCTAAAAAGGGTGATTTTCTAAATAAAGGATCAAATTGATGCAATTACATTTTTGACGATAAATATTTACAAGTGATAAAGTAGAGTATGAACTTGCGTGCATGACCTTGTTTTCGAACCTAAGACATATGTACTATTTAGGTCGTTATTAGAGTTATCAGACTTAATTTACCGTTTGCCAATTTACCAATTGGGATTTGCTTTTGCTAAGGTGAGTTTCATAGCCCCGATTTTTACATTGTTTATACATGATTTCTAAACCCTCGGGGTGGGAATACATTGCTTATTTTTTGAACACAAGTACTAAAAACCGTTACTTTGCCTAAGTTACCACATTGCCATTAAAGTCCCCTTTTGAATCATGAACCATTAATTACTTGTAAGCGCGGATGTTATGAATAGATCTATTTGGGTTGACACCCCGTCCGAGTTGGTCGCGCCAACCTGTCAAACGGACGCATATCATTCGGATTATTTCCGAGTATCTGGCAAATACTTATTTGGGGCATTATTATTATTATGCTTGATTGCATACCAGTACGTCGAGCTTCGGGGTCATGAGCTTAGGCACTGTATATTATTTTTTGCTGTGACATTATATTTGTTATAATTGTCTTGCTATTTAAATCTTGTGGTCCGCATTACTGTTTACTTAAACCTATGATCTCACCAACATGATTGTTGACCCTTTTAGCGTGTATTCTCAGGTAATTAGGTGATGATACACCTTTTTGTATGGAGCACTTTTGAGTCACATTTTGGAAGCACATCATGATGAAGATTTTATTGCATTATTTAGCATTTGGTTATGTATTTAAATCTTACATTTTGATAGTGAACTCTGATATTTATGTTTTGTAAAACGTTATGTTTAAATCAAACGCTTGTTTTGAAACAATTCACTTAGAGGTCGTTCTTTATTCCTTGTACTTTGTTAACCATGTACATTACGCCCCCGGAATTCCATTCCACTGCAACCACAGATTTTGGGGGTGTGACAGATTGGTACCAGAGCCAAGGTTATAGAGAACTAGGATGCATCACTGACCCTAGACTATAACCACTAGGTCACGACACTTCACAACATCATGATGTGCTTACGATTACGATACATGTTTTTATTTACTTATTTTATATGAGTACTTGTACTTATATATATTTGTATTGACCTGGTTTACAGTGATATGTCTTCACCTAACCATCCTATCATCCTCGACTCGGATTCAGATGTGGAAGATTCATCATCATCCACTGTTCCGATCACACCAGTCATTCCTGTTCCTGTATCCTCTGGCGATGACTCTGCTGAGACTGAGCCATTTGAGGATGCTCAGACCATATCTACACCACCCGTACCATCAACACCAGTTTCACCTCCGGTACGCCGTGCTAGGCGTATTCCTGTAGTACAGCCGGATCAGATTCCTATTGGTCGCCGCTATTGGCTATATGAGACTGGCCCTGTCATGCTTCGTACCGCTAGGAAAAAGGTATGATCTCGACCCAGCCGAGTACCAGCACCCACTACTCCATCTCATATCCCATCACCACCATCATCTCCACCACCACCACCGTTTACTTACCACCAGACTACCACAGTCCCATTACCACAATCACCCAGAGATGTTTCTGATACTTTGCTACCGCCTCGTAAGAGGGCTTTTACCATGGCACCTTCACCTTCTGATCCCTATGTTATGGATGCTGCTGAGGCCTCTACTCGACCCGGGGTTCACAGACGGGTTGACGACCGCAGGTGGTCATTCATTCCGCCTACTCTCAGTAGATGGAGATACGATGTGGGTGCTCCGAGAGCATTCGAGTTAGGAAAGAGTTCGGAGATGGCTGTTGCTCGAGTTCTGCCGGTTACCAGAGAGCCGATCCATCATACTATTCCACTTCTGATCGCTAGGATGGTCTGTCATGAGGACCGTATTGGCCGAGCATTTGACCGTCTCGATGAGCTTACCCTTGAGCACATTGAGACTCTAGAGACTCAGCTAGAGCATCAGATCATTGCACACTCCCGGATTGCCACGCTTGAGCATTTCGTGGAGGATGAGCAGGCGCGACGACGTGACCAGGATGCACTGATTGCTAGTCTCCTCGATCAGATCAGGGATCTCCAGCACCATCTCGATGGTGCATCAGGCAGTGCCTAGACTAGATTTGTATCATAGGTATATTTTGTATTTATATCCTAGCCACGGGGTGTGTAGCATTAGTAATGACGCTTGTGATCTTTTGTTAGTTGTACAACAATGTAGCAAGTTATTTTGGGATGTATTCTATGGTTACTCTATGGTATGATATCGGTCGATGTGAACCGAGACTTTTTATTTTGTATTCATGTATATTGTGATTATATCTACGAATGTTGTGATTATATTATGGTTGTAGTGATTTATTCTTATTGTGGTTGATTTTTATTATGCCATATTATTACCATGATTTATCCTTGTCGTGATGTATTTTTATCTTGTTGGGGTTGTATCTACTACTGGTGAAAATATGTTATGATTATCATGATTTATTATGGATGATCCTTATCACGTCATATTTCTATCATGATTAATTTTGACATGATTTATTCCTATATTGTTGTGGTTGATCTTGTTGTGATTTTCACATGTCATGGTTGTATATATATACTTGTGATGACCTTTGTTACTTATGGATCCTAATTATTGTTGTTACTTGTGATTAGAAGAACAATGCCACCTAAGAAACAAAGCATGAGTACAGCTGAGATCGATCGACTCGTTGCCCAACGGGTCACGGCACAGGTTGCTGCTGCTATGGCTGAATACGAGACCTAATGCAATAGTGGTAACGGCGGAGAAGCTAGTGGAACGTGACCGGATCTAAACACACGAGTTGTGTTGGGGATACTTTGAGTATATACTTGATAGCACGCGGAATTTACTACCAAGTACTTAGAAGAATATGTGTTTGGTGATTGTGTGATCGTATGAATGTAACAATAAGAATAACTAGACAATTGTTTAACCAAACACTTTGCTTCAATATATTGAACGATTACAATGAATAAACGTGAAGCTCTTAATAATTCATGTACGTATAGGATAATTTATAAACCCTAACTGAGGATCTCTTTTTATAGCACAAAGAGTCCTTTACAAGTAAACTATATTCGTATCAATCTATATAAATAAGATATACATCATAACCATTCCATATTTATCTTCATACGGTTTCATCTTAATCTTGTAAGCAGTACGAACTTTTCTTTTATTCTTCAGCAACTATTCAACCGTACTAACTTATACAGAACCGTACTAACTGCTTAATTTAATTCCCAACAATCCTCCCCTAAACTTATGATTTCTATGCAAATCAACAAGTTTCTTGAATTAAACTCCAACGTTATATGATGGGGTGGATTCTTTCAAACACTTATCTTCAATCTTGAAACACTTGGGAATTTTCTTCAACTTTTTGACCAATACTCATAATAATACATCAAATTTGGTCAACTCCTCAAAAGTCTCCATAATTAAACTTATTCCTGTAAGGAATTAATTCCTTATACCAACCTAACGAATTAATTCCTAATATCAACCTTGCATTAAATTGCTTTAAATCTCCATTGGTTCCATAAAAAGCCCTGAACATTCAATATTGTCACCATTACACACATCAACCCAAAACAAGAATAATGAGTTCTTCCAATCCAAACACTATAGAGATTTCATCAGATTCGTCTTCTGATTCAGGAAGTGATGGATGGAGATCTTACTTTCCACCAAATTATTCTAATCTGACTATCAGAAACCCATCTCCACAAGCTCAAGAAGTATCTTCTGATGATGACCTTCCAACTGCCTCTGATGATGATGATCAACAAGCACATCCACTACCACTATCAGTTTTACTAACAAGAGAGATCGAAAAAGCTGTTTTAGGTATGAGTAAGATCTCAGTGCCTGTAAGAAATCAACCATTACCAAAACCAGATAACCAAGTGATGGGGCTCCCAAGTCCGAAGGTGTGAACTCAATAAAAGACAAAGGAGTTCACAAGTCCATGCCTGATTTTAAGGATAAAGGGAAGAGGAAGCTTGAGTAGTGATGAAGGTGTTAGGTTTATGTGTTTAAGTTTATGTGTTGGTTATGTTGTCTTTGAGTCCAGGATTTTAACAAAACTTCTTCTTATGTAATGAATGCATCACTTTAATGAATAAACTTTATCTCCTTGTGTAATTAAACATTCACTATCAGCATAAACATCACACTTATCTCAGATTATAACCTCCCCTGAATTACATAATCATCTTTAACAGCAAATGAACAACTTTTAATTCCTCCCCTATTTGGAAGAATCTACACCATCAGATGAACTAGAACATAGGACATTCGAGTTCAGCATCCAATATGACAATTTGTACAAGTTACCATCAATTCAGTTTTGTAGTTTCAAACTGCTCTTAACACTTCCAGATGTGTAACCTTCTGAGAGAGGTGAATCATAAAGCATAAACTTAGAATGAACCAAGTTTGAAAAGGCAGTACAAACTAGTTGAAACTAGCAGTACTAACTGTTTAAAAATTTTCTGAGATAAATTCAAAGTTAATTTGAATGTGGATTTGAAAACACTTTTGTCCACTTATAGTTTTTAGCAAACTATCAGCTATCAACGGATTTGTTATGTCTTTACCAATAGCCGTTTGCTATGGACTAGCCAACTCTTCACACTTAGATATGGTGAGTTGATAACCATCCAGTTTTTGGTAAACTGTCAACCATAAACGGATTTGAGAAGTCTTTACCAGAAACCGTTTGATCTGGACTAGTTGATTCTTATGTGTGTGAGACATGGTGAATCAATTACCATTTGTTGTGTGACAAGATCTCACACTTGACATTCCAAACCAGAAAGCACTTGTAATTCCTTGGTGCTTATCATCCATACCTGCAAGTGTTAGTCCAAAAACAAAGAAACAAAGTGCAAAGCACTTGCCTCATAACAAAATAAGCATATGACTAACATTGAATATAAACAAGGAATTAATTTCCTTGGGGAACCTAAGCCATCACAGACTTAGGTTTGCCTCTAACATCAACATAATTTATTCTTTTTAAAACAATTGAAGTACCATTAGGTTTGACAGGTCTCCAAACCCATCGTGTTGAGGCCTTCACAGCATTGCCCCATTGACCCTTAACACTTATATGCCTAGCAGTAGGAATTGCTGATCTAGCAGTTGGAACTGCTGGCATAGCAGTTGGAACTGCTGGTTTGACTTTAGGCACCCATTTTTGATTGGTCATGGCTGTTTTCTTATAAAAATTCCTTTTAACTGTTTGTGCATGATTTGAAAATTATTTTGTACTTGAAACAGTTTGCTTGTTATTAAACCACTTATTTTGACTAGCAGTTGAAACTGTTTTGATGCCAGTCTTTAACATAACAGCTTTGGGTGACATCTTATGATTTGCATTAGGGCTTGTCAATCTAGTTGGACTGTTTTGAGTTACCCTAGCATTGTTATTCCTATTCACCCTAGTATTCCCAGAAACCCTCTTTTTCCATGGGTTAGAATCACAATAAGCAGCCATATGATCAAAACTTCCACAAACAAAGCACACTTTTCTAATCATAGCAAACTTATCATCCATTTGCTTAGATTTTGAGTGATTCCAGTTCCTATGACTACCCTCAGAAATTGGTGATCTGTTCTTAGTCCTATACATCTCAGCATATCGAACACTTTTCCTAACTGGTTTTATGTTTTCAGTTTTAACCACTTTAGGAGCATGTTTAACTTCTACCTTAACAACATTAGGTTTGACCTTAACCTTTGCATCCTCATCATCAGATGTCCAATCCTTAATAGTTGGTGCATCTGAGTTCCTATCAGAGGACATCTTTTCCTCAGAAAGAGATTTATCACTAGCACTCACAAAAGAATCTTCTGCCTTAACAAATTTAACAGGATTCTCACTCATTTTAACACCATATCCAGGAAAATCCATATCCTTAAACTCTTCTAAACCTGTATGAGCTAAATCAATTCCTGGTGGAACAAACATTCCTCTAAGAGGGGGTGCAACTGACTTATACCCTAAACCAGACTTAGCTTTGTTAAGTATTTGATTCTATACTATCTTCTGAACTCCCTTTGAAGTATGTTCAAGAGTTTCTACACTTAACTGGATGTTTTCTTTTTTCCTTTTTAAGCTTTGTGGGAAACTAGAAGGGGGGTTGAATAGTTTACCGGTTTAAAATTCTTTTAAAAATCTTGTCTTAAAAGTTGGCTATTGGAAATTTTGATTCGAACTCTATGTGTAATCAATCAACACCAATATGAACTACACACTAAACTAACTAATATAAACTAATGAAAGTAAAGAGTAGAGTTGGAAAGATCAAACCGAGATAAAGGATTTATAGTGGTTCGGCTACGAAGCTCTTCTTCGCCCTACTCCACTCCCCGAGTACCACACTCGAGAGTTTCAAGCACTATGTCAACAACCTCCCTTCAGGCGGAGAAAACTGTACACGTCGCTTATCCTATTACCGACACTAAGCTAAATGTCGAGTGCTAATCTTAGCTAGCACCAATCTACCAAGGTCCACGTGACCAAACACACAAGCCCAATGGCTTCAAGAGATCACCACGATCTCAACACGATCACAAAGATCAACTCTCACTTCACTCTACCTAATCTACCTACTCTAGATCCTTTGACTACTCACACACAAGCCTAATGGCTTCAAGAGATCTTCACTATCTCTTAAGATCACAACGATCTTCACTCACACTCTCACAAAAGAAAGATAATCTTGATGTATGCTAAGATACAACAAGGATGTAACAAGTGTTACAAAACCTAACAACTATAACTCTTGTATTTTCTTGAATACCTTGAGTTCTTCTCTTGCTAATGAAGAGGAATGATAACACCTTGTATCAACTTGGACACTTGTGTTCTTCTCTTGATAATGAAGAGGAATGATAACACCTTGTATCAACTTGGATACTTGTGTTCTTCTCTTGCAAGTGAAGAGGAATGAAGAGGATCACTTGAAGGATGATTGGATCACTCTTGAACAAAAGAAAAACTAACCTAAATGATCTAAGAAAGAAAGTGTGAAGAGAGTATTCAACTCAGAAAGTTTTGTGTGTGTAAGGATGCCTAAAAACTGTGAAAGGGGTGGGTATTTATAGGCAAAGAAAATCTGAACGTTACAGAAAATTTTGTACGGACGGCTCCGTTAAATTTAACGGAACCGTGGAGCCGTCGTAGACTAGGACGCTCCAAATTTTGTCTTTTCTGGTGAAAACTTATTTGGGGAAGGTTGGAGCTGATTTTGGGGGGGGGGGGGGAAAAATAGCTGTTGTGATTTTCAAACTTATTTTTCCATTAAAACATTTCTTAATATTTCAAAAATAATTTGTCATGTGTATTTTTGAAAAAATGTTTTGTCCCATTTAAAATGTGAATTCTCAAAACATAAATTCACTTCTTTGATCACTAGTTCAAGTTGTAACTTTGTTCTAGAGTAATTTGCGTAGAAACGGGATCTTCCGATTAAAGACTTGTTTACGTTGATTTTAACGTATCGTGATTTCACATTTTGTCATCCTCAAAACGTGAAGTAATCGAAAGATATAAATAACGGTTTTAGAACATTATTTGCATCAACAAGCTTTTCTAGTTCATATACAAGTCCACTCATTTTATCATCTTTTATTTGCAAATCCCTCTTTAAAACACCTATCTCATCAGAGAAGTTTGACTCATTCTGTCTATAAAACACAATTTGTTCTTCTAAAACAGCTAGTCCTCTTTTATGATTTGCCAGACTAAAACTTACTTGATTAAATTCTACTCTAAGATCATCATACTGTTTCTTAACATTTTCATAATCTTTTAAAGCATGACAAGAGTTTGAGCATTTTTGAAGTATATGTACCTCAGAGTCTGAGAAAGGCATCTTCCTTGTTGTAAGAGAAAAGTGTTCTTCTGGATCTTCTAATTCAAAGTATCAGAAACCTGGCTCTGATACCACTTGACCGGATCTAAACACACGAGTTGTGTTGGGGATACTTTGAGTATATACTTGATAGCACGCGGAATTTACTACTAAGTACTTAGAAGAATATGTATTTGGTGATTGTGTGATCGTATGAATGTAACAATAAGAATAACAAGACAATTGTTTAACCAAACACTTTGCTTCAATATATTGAACGATTACAATGAATAAACGTGAAGCTCTTAATAATGCATGTACGTATAGGATAATTTATAAACCCTAACTGAGGATCTCTTTTTATAGCACAAAGAGTCCTTTACAAGTAAACTATATTCGTATCAATCTATATAAATAAGATATACATCATATCCATTCCATATTTATCTTCATACGGTTTCATCTTAATCTTGTAAGCAGTACGAACTTTTCTTCATCAGCAGTACTAACTGTTCTTGTATTCTTCAGCAACTGTTCAACCGTACTAACTTATACAGAACCGTACTAACTGCTTAATTTAATTCCCAACAGAACGGAAACCAGGGTTGAAACCGCGGCTCGTGGATGTACTTACAAGGAGTTTTCGGGTTGCAAGCCGTAGACTTTCAGTGGCGCGGAAGGAGCTGTCGGTTTGGTACGATGGTTCGAGAAGTTGGAATCGACTTTCCGTATGTGCAACTACGCGGAGAGCTGTAAGGTGAAATATGCTATAGGTACCTTGTTGGATGGTGCCTTATCATGGTGGAATGCTTATGCCCAATCAGTGGGAATTGATGCTGCTTTTGAATTGCCATGGGCTGAATTCAAGGAAATGGTAACAGCTGAGTATTGCCCTAAGAATGAGGTTTAAAAGTTGGAAGTTGAATTTTGGAACTTAGCAGTGAAAGGGTATGATATTGCAGCTTATACAAAACAATACCATGAATTGGCTACTCTCTCTCCTAAGATGGTTTCGACTACACGGAAAAAGATTGAAAGGTACATCTGGGGACTTCCATCTAATATTCAAGGAAATGTCACATCTTCTAAGCCAAGTACTCTAGATGAGACAATCCAAATGTCTCACAATTTAATGGATCAAATTGTTCGAGCAAAGGCTGCTCGAGATGGCAATAACAGTAACCGCAACAATAACAACAACAACCGCTACCACAACAGTAACAACAACAAAAGAAAATGGGATACTACTCAGGGAGGAAATGCTGCTCAACAACCCAACAAAAGATAAGAAGTTGTTAAGGCTTATGTAGCGGGCCCGACTGAAAGGAAAGGTTATGAAGGAACTCTTCCAAAGTGTGACAAGTGCCAACGTCACCATAATCCTGGACGTTGCCCTACTCCATGCGGCAATTGTAAGAAAATTGGGCACTTAACCATAGACTGTAGGTCTCCTACTTCTGCAACAAATCAAAGGGTTCTCGGAGCATGTTTCGGATGTGGCGAAACAGGACATTTCAAGAATCAATGCCCAAAGGAGAAGAATCAGGGGAACGGGAACTCAGAATAATGGACTCGGGGAAGAGTCTACAACCTCAGAAAAAGAGAAGCTACGGAGGACCCGAACGTTGTCACGGGTACGTTTCTTCTCAATGGTCGTTATGCTTCAGTTTTATTTGATTCGGGTGCCGATAAAAGTTTTGTGTCTACTACTTTTGCTCCTTTGCTTAACATCACACCGACCACCTTAGACACCACCTACAACATTGAATTAGCGAATGGTAACTTAGTTGGTTCCGACACCATAATCCGCGGCTGCACCTTTAAATTCCTAAACCATCCATTTAACATCGACCTTATGCCTATCAAGCTCGGTAGTTTTGACGTCATAATCGGTATGGATTGGTTATCTAAACACCATGCTAGGATCATTTGCGATGAAAAGGTTGTTCATCTCCCTTTTAATGGTGAAACCTTGATTATCCGTGGTGAATGAATAGGAACTCGATTAAACATCATATCGTGTGTCAAGACCGAAAAGTATATAAAGAAGGGATGTCATGCTTTTCTAGCACACATAACCGAAAAGAAGTCGGATGAGAAATGATTGGAAGATGTACCGATTGTTTGAGATTTTCCGGAAGTCTTTCCTGAAGACTTGCCTGGACTACCGCCTACCCGTCAAGTAGAGTTCCAGATAGATCTGGTGCCAGGAGCGGCACCAATAGCAAGAGCACCCTACCGATTAGCACCATCAGAGTTGCAAGAATTGTCTAATCAGTTGCAAGAACTACTAGACAAGGGATTCATTAGACCAAGTTCCTCGCCTTGGGGAGCGCCGGTCTTGTTCATAAAGAAGAAGGATGGATCATTCCGAATGTGCATAGATTATCGCGAATTGAACAAGTTAACGGTGAAGAACCGTTACCAACTCCCAAGAATCGATGATTTGTTCGATTAGTTACAAGGTTCCAGTTTTTACTCGAAGATTGATTTGAGATCGGGTTATCATCAACTAAGGGTTCGGGAGGAAGATATCCCAAAAACGGCTTTTAGGACTTGTTATGGTCATTACGAGTTTCAAGTGATGCCGTTTGGATTAACTAATGCACCGGTGGTATTTATGGATCTCATGAATCGTGTGTCCAAACCATACCTGGACAAATTTGTAATTGTGTTTATTGATGATATTCTAATCTACTCTAAAAGCAAAGAAGAGCACGAAGAACACCTCAAGACGATCTTGGAATTACTCAAGAACGAGAAGTTGTACGCTAAATTTTCTAAGTGTGATTTTTGGATCCGAAAGGTACAATTTCTTGGGCACGTAATTGATAGCCAGGGATTGCATGTTGACCCAGCTAATTTCGAGGCTATTAAAGATTGGGAAACACCTAAGACTCCCACAGAGATTCGTCAATTTCTATGTCTTGCCGGGTATTACAGAAGATTCATCGAGAGTTTCTCTAAGATGGCGAAGCCTTTAACCAAGCTAACGCAGAAGAATCAGAAGTACGAATAGGGAGAGAAACAAGAATCCGCCTTTCAGTTGTTGAAGCAAAAACTTTGCCTTGCGCCGATTTTGGCATTACCCGAAGGAATGGAAAATTTTGTAGTTTATTGTGATGCTTCGCATAAAGGACTTGGAGTTATGCTGATGCAGAAGGAAAAGGTTATAGCTTACGCTTCTCGACAACTCAAAGTTCATGAGAAAAATTACACCACTCATGACTTGGAGTTAGGAGCAGTTGTCTTTGCGCTAAAGATTTGGAGACACTACCTCTACGGTACTAAGTGTACAGTGTACACCGACCACAAAAGTCTTCTACATATCTTAGACCAGAAAGAGCTTAATATGAGACAACGTCGTTGGCTAGAACTACTCAGTGACTATGATGGCGAGATCCGATATCATCCTGGCAAAGCGAACGTAGTAGCAGATGCCCTTAGCAGGAAAGAGCGACTTAAACCCTTAAGAGTAAGATCATTGGGTATGACCATTAGTTCACCCCTTCCATCCAAAATTCTTGAGGCTCAGGCCAAAGCACTTAAGACGGAAAACCGACCTAAGGAGAATCTTCATGATATGCCAGAAAGTAAGAATGGTTTTACAAAAAGATCCGATGAAATGTTATGCTTCAAAGATAAAAGTTGGATACCATATTTTGGTGGCCTATGAGATTTGATCATGCACGAATCACACAAGTCCAAATATTCCATACACCCAGGTTCTGATAAAATGTACCAAGACCTCAAAAAGCTGTATTGGTGGCCGAATATGAAGGCCGACATTGCTACTTATGTTAGCAAATGTCTTACTTGCTCCAAAGTTAAGGCCGAATACCAGAATTCGTCTGGTTTGCTACAGCAGCCAGAGATTCCTCAATGGAAATGGAAGCGTATCACTATGGACTTCATCACTAAACTCGGTCACGACGCTATTTGAGTGATCATCGATCGTCTCACCAAATCAGCTCATTTCTTGCCTATTAAAGAAACCTACAAGATGGATAAGTTAACCAGAATCTATATCCAGGAGATCATCTCGAAACATGGTGTACTAGTTTCAATCATTTCGGATCGAGACAGTCGATTCACTTCAAGATTTTGGGAATCCCTTAATGATGCCTTTGGAACCCGTCTTGATATGAGTACAGCCTATCATCCACAAACCGATGGTCAGAGTGAGAGGACCATCCAAACACTCAAAGACATGATCTGTGCCTGTGTAATTGATTTTGGTAATAGCTGGGATACTCATTTGCCGTTGATTGAGTTTTCCTATAACAATAGTTATCACACAAGTATAAAGGCTTCACCATTTGAAGCACTCAACGGTAGGAAGTGCCGATCACCAGTCTGTTGGGCCGAAGTCGGAGATGCTCAAATTACTGGTCCAGAAATTGTTCACGAGACAACCAATAAGATTTTTCAGATTCGAAACAGACTAAAAGCCGCCAGAGACCTTCAGAAAAGTTACGCCGATGTGAGGCGTAAGCCCTTAGAATTCAAAGTTGGAGACATGTTAATGTTGAAGGTATCACCTTGGAAAGGTGTGATACGATTTGGGAAACGCGGGAAATTGAACCCTAGGTATATTGGACCATTTAAGATTCTAGCTAGAATCGGTCCAGTGGCATACAAACTTGAGCTCCCGCCAGAGCTTAGCAGTGTGCATAATACCTTTCATGTTTCTAATCTCAAGAAGTGTTTATCCGACGATTCCCTCATCATTCCATTTGAGGAGATTCAACTCGATGACAAGCTTAATTTCATTGAAGAACCAGTAGAAATCATGGATCGTGATGTCAAGCAATTAAAGCACAGTAGAATTCCTATCGTCAAAGTTCGCTGAAATTCTCAACGAGGTCCCGAGTTCACTTGGGAACGAGAAGACCAGATCCGTCAAAAGTGTGGAAAACTAGAAGGGGGGTTGAATAGTTTTACGTCTTTTTTATTTTATTATGAAAACCTTTGCTTACTTTTAAAAACTTTGATTCGATCTTATGTGAATTCAACTCTTGAACAATATGAACAAATATAAGTAAATGTAAACAAACAATGCAAGTAAAGTAAATGAAATGAAATGAAAGATAGAGATGGAAAGATCAAACCACAACACATGGATTTATAGTGGTTCGGCTACAAGGATACCTTCCTTGCCCTACTCCACTCCTCGAGTCACCTACTCGAGAGTTCACTTCACTATGTCAACAAACTCCCTTGTGGCGGAGAAACCTTACACACTTTTGCTTACACCAATTTAACAACACAAAGCTAGATGTCGAGTCCTAATCGTAGCTAGAACCAATCTCACAACTTCTACACAACTTCTTCACAACTTATTCACAACTTCTTCACAACGGCTTCACAACTTCTTCACAACTTCTTCACGGCTGTTTTACGACTTCTTCACGACGGCTTCACAACTTCTACACAACTACTTACTTACACTTCGATCTACTTATTACAACTACACAACACTTTATCAAATACTTTACACAACTACAAAACAATATGAATTAAACTACAATACTTCTTCTCTAGTTGTTGAAGGAGTATTCTTCTTTTGCACTTGGATGGTAGAAGCTTGGATCACTCAGAAACCAATGCTTAAGAATATATGATCAAAGGATTTAGAAAGATATAAGAGATTTAGAACAGAAGGTTTGGGGTGCAAAATGTGAGAAAAAAGTCCAGGAATGAACCAGTATTTAGAGGCAAAGCTGGGGACTGGAGGAGCGTGGCCGGTCCCCTTAATTAGGGTGCCGGTCCCCTTAATTATTAAGGGGGCCGCCTGCTTAATTAAGGGGGCCGCCCCTTATATCCGTTGCCCATCTTTGTCTTTTTGTGGGGAAGGTTTTTCTGGAACATTTTTGCCATTTTTGGTTGAAAATTTGAATTCATAAATTTATTATGGATTAAACATTTTCCTTTAATTTCCAAAAATGATTTTGTAAAAGATATAAAATGTTTGTGTCATTTTATAAGAAATCTAGTGATTAAGAAAAAGTTCCTTTGATCATATAATGCATTAGGCATTTGTTTATTCATACCTTAAGTGATTAAGTTGTTAAAATAGATATTTACAACTAAATACTTGTTTACGTCAGAATCTTTCGTTTAATGATTTTACATTTTGTGATTATCAAAACGTAGAGGTATCAAAAAATATTAATAACGTGTTTAGGCATTATTTATATCAACAATCTCCCCCTTTTTGATGATTACAAAATCTAAACTCATTAAATTAAAAATTAATTTTTAGACAAGTATTTAGTGAGTTTATATCTACTTCTCCCCCTTTTTGTAGAATCAAAAAGGTATGGCCGACGAGGTGCGTGTGTGACGAATGCTCCCCCTTGATGTGTGCTCCCCCTCGTTTGAGGGCACCAAGGAGTCGAGCTATGGAATGCTTGCCAAAAAAATATTAGAAGTACAAGTATATATATATATATATATATATATATATATATATATATATATATATATATATATATATATATATATATATATATATAGCAAAAGGAAAAAAAATGAGCAAGCATATTGAAGACAAGCATTCATTAAATAGAAACGTTGTGTATAAAGACACAACCATACAAGAGTACATGATAATAAAATCATACATCAACTAGCAAGTAATGCAACCAAGCATACTACATGATCATACAAAGAGTACATGAGCTTTCATAGAGCTTGCAAACAAAATGGTGGAAAAATCATTATTGGTTAACCATTGCATATGCTTAATTTGGAGAAAATGAAGGCGGTGGTGGTGAAATAGGTGAAGATGGTGGAGGTGGTGGTGGAGGTGGATTGGTTAGCATGTGTTCAATACATGAAAACATGTATTGCATTTCATCTCTAAGACCAAAGATGATGGTTCGGTTGTGGATACAACAAAGGCAAGTATTCCCATGGGCTTCAAGTAAACCCCAAGGTACGGGATTGATAAAGAATGGTGGTGTGATTGGTGAGGATGAGAAATGAGCATCAAGAGGTGTGATTGGTGAAAGGGAAATAGCAAGGTCGGTGGATGGAGGTTCTTGAGTGGGAGGTGGTGGTGATGCTCTTGGTGGTGGTGCCATTTGTGGTGATGATAAGTGTGAGTTTATGTAATCATTGATGGATGAGGATGAAGGTATGGAAGAAGAGGATGTGCCATGAGTGGAAGGTGTTTTGGATGGTGCATTGGCTGCACTAGGAGATGATCATTGAGGTGGTGGTGATGGAGTGGTGTTTTCTTCTTGAGTTAGATCAATGAAGAGTTGTTTAGGGGGTATGATGACAATCTTTTGTTTCTTTGAAGTCTTAGAGATGGAGGTTTTTGGTGATAACATGGTGGATTAGGATGGTGTTTGATGGAGGTGAAGAGTGATGAAATAAGGAGTTATCATTTGGAGGGAATTTATAATGTGAAAACATGGTTGGTTTAGGTAAGTTTTTGAAGTTTTGTAGTAATATTCCAAGATCAGTTGGGTTATTAAGAGAAATGGTAGCTGGGACTAGAGAAAGGGGTCACAAGATGCAAAAGGAAACAGTAAAATTTACTGTCCAGATGGCCGGTCCCCTTAATTATAGGCCGGCCCCCTTAAATATTAAGGGGACCGCCTAGTAAAATTAAGGGGCCGCCCATTTGGTGTTTTCCCAGGCGACCAAAAATAAAAAATTTCCAGAAAAGGGTCAATTTTAAAGTGTGTATTTGCAGCAAGCTCTATTTGGAACATATACACTAAGAATGATCAAATAGTAACATAAACATATTAAATAATCATGCATACATGTAAGCTATCATAAGCATATCATAAAGCAAGCATACCAATAACATGAATCTAGTGGCAAGGTCCTAACATGATAATAGTTAAAATCCTAACATAATCCAAGATACAAGAAAATAACAAGATAAATGTCAAGTATATCCGAATATATCGGATCAATAGCGCCACACATAATTGTCTAATAAGATAACATCATTGTTCAAATAAGCCCACACCAACATCTCTATTTCTTCTTCCCGAGTATCTTCCTGAAAGCTTTTCCGATAGACTTGAATCCACCTCGAACCTCCTGATGCATTTGTTGAGTAGTGTTGAGCAATGAGGTTTGTCGTTCAAAAAGGAGTTGATCGGTTTGTTGGGAAGGAAGAGGAACTTGATAGTCGGTATAATTGAGTTTCGGAAGATCATCAACGAAGGACGTGGGAGATGGGGTACTAACATGTGAGGTGCCTTCCTCCTCATCATCATCTTCCCGATGAGATGTAGAACCACGTGGTGCGAAGAACATAGGGCTACGAGATTTGCCCTTGTCACTTCGAGATCGGCGAGGTTGGTTAAGAGTAAGAGGACGCAAGACGGGATGAACGAACTCATAGATATCACTCTCAAGATGTGGGTAATGTTCCATGACATAACGATAAATTCGAGTGAGGAACATACCATAGGGAAGGTTGGCATTTGGAGTATTTTTGGCGGAGATGATACGATGGACAAAGAGATAAGCCAAATTGTATTGTTCTTCCACAACAACACAATACAACATATGAGCGATGCTAGCCGTGAGGTGATCACGGTGACCGCCGGTACCAAACGCATTCTCGCGAATGAGTTCTTCCCAACGCTTCATGTCGGGGCTTAGTTCTTTGAGAAGGATTTGATTTGCATGAATATCGACATTTCTCGACTTGATTCTTCTGCTAGTCGTACCACGTTCTAGCTCAAGTAGTCGACGAATGTCGTCAGGAGTTGGAATCTCAGAATAGTATGGACCATCCTGAGGTCGATTTTGTTCAAGAAATGAAAGATCCCATTCATTTGCAAAAACGGCCTGACCATTGTGGGGAATTTTAAGGATTTGACCAAACTGAGCAAGAGTGAGAGTGATGATTCGTTTTGGATCATGAAAGAGATGAGAATATAACCATAGTCATCGGTTTGCACCGTAACTTGGCTATAGAAGTCAAGAACGAAACGAGGAATGATGGGTTCATTTATTTTGAAAAGACAATCGAGGCGAACATTGGTGAACATTCGTTCGATATTAACGGATTGATAATAGGATTGATCGACAACTCTTCCCTCATGAATGTTTCTATTTTCAATGGTACGATAGAAACATGCAATGGCGGGAGATATGCCGGGTGTGGCGGAGACTTTTGGAATATATTGTTTGGTGTTGGGTTTAAAAGAAGCTGCTGCTACTTTGAAGATGCTGCTGCTAAGTATTTTATTCTACTGCTCATGGTTTTAATAGAAATATACTAAGTATGATTCTGCTGCTAGGCATAAACATCCTGCTGCTAGTATATTTATTCTGCTGCTGGTGATAACTGATGAATGGTGAAATAAGCTAAGTCTTATTCTACTGCTAGCCTACGAGGATTCTGCTGCTAGAGTAATGATGCTGCAGCTTATTAGATATGTATAGTTTGTTTATGGTAAAGATACGTATAGATATTATTATTGTATAGAAAGTTTTGTAACCGACTAGGACTCCTTAGAGTATAAAAGGAGGATCTAGGGTTAGGGCTAGGATACGATTGTTAGCATAGGTATTGTCTTGTATTCACTTCAAGGTTCGTTGTAACCCTGTTACTTTTGAGTAACCGTATATTAATATATTGAGGTGAAGGTTGAGAGAATTACTGTGTGTTATTGTTAATTCTTCTTAAGATTAATTACTAAATTCCGCGTAGTAATTAATAGATTGTTCAAGAACAGTCTCTATACCTATTATCTTAGATCCACATCAAGGATAATTAACAAGATCGATTAAGCTCAACTGGGATCAAAAAGTGGTATCAGAGCTTGTGATCTATAGACTGATACCGAGAAGAATTTTTGTTAATCAAGATCTGTTCAACATCTACCTCTGCAATGGAATCGGAATCTCATCATATGGTGACTGCATCCAAGGTACCAATGCTCAAGGTTGGTGAATACGAAATCTGGAAGATGAGGATTGAGCAATACATGAAGATGTTAGACTACTCCATGTGGGAAATTGTTGAAGATGGAGATAAACTACCTGCTAAGGCTGCTGATGGGGTTACTCTAGTACCCATTAAAACTAATGTGGAGAAGGCTCAGCGGAGACTGGAGATTAAGACTCATAATACCCTCTTGCTAGGGATACCCAATGAGTATCAACTGAGCTTCAGTAACACAAAGACTGCTAAGGAATTGATGGCTGCTATTGAACTCAGATTTGGTGGGAATGAGGCCACCAAAAAGTCTAGGAAGAATTTGCTCAAGCATCAATTTGAAACGTTTACTGCTTTAAGTTCAGAAAACATTGTTGCTACCTATGATTGACTTCAGAGGTTGGTGAGTCAATTACTGCTTATGAAGGTCTCATTGCTTCAAGAAGACATCAATCTCAAGTTTCTGAGAAGCTTACCATCTGAATGGAATACTCATACAGTGGTCTGGAGGAATAAGACTGACTTTGAAACAATGACTTTGGATGATTTGTACAACAATTTAAAAGTGTATGAATCTGAAGTCAAGGGAGCTTCTAGTTTATCTTCTGGTGCAAATAACTTAACCTTTGTGTCTTTAAACAACAGAGGATCTAGTAGTTCTCAAGAAGATCATTCTGCTGCTGGTCATATGGTTTCTGATGCTGGTCCTACTGCTAGTACAAATAGTGATAACATTAGTGATGGTGCTATTTGTGCCTTTTTGGCTGATCTTACCAGAGGTACCACAAGTACTTCTGTTACTGATCAAGATTTGGATCAAATTGATGAAGATGACCTTGAGGAGATTGATCTGAAATGGCAGTTTGCAATGCTAACTATGAGAGCTAGGAGGTTTTTGAGAAAGACTGGTAGAGAACTCAGGTACAAAGGTCAAACCAATGTGGGGTTTGATAAATCAAAGATGGAATGCTACAATTGCCAGAGAAATGGTCACTTTGCTAGGGAGTGTAGAGCACCAAAGAAGAACAAGGAAAACAAAAGGCAGATTCCTATTGAAGAAGCAAAGCCCACTACTGCTATGGTGTCTTGTGATGGATTGGGAGAGTTTGACTGGAGTGATCAAGCAGAGGATTAGGGCTGTAAACGAGCCGAGCTGAGCCGAGCCAGGGTAGGCTTGGGCTCGGCTCGTTTAAAAATCGAGCCGGCTCGGCTCGGCTCGTTTATTTATACGAGCCGAAAAGTTGAGCTCGGGCTCGGCTCGTCAAATACTCGAGCCAGCTTGTGGCTCGTCGAGCCGGCTCGTTTACATTGAATGGGATATACTTTAACATAAAAAACAAAAAATAAGCTACACGATTTTAATCCAGGTCAAATACTAATTCAATTCTAATTAACAAAATAACAGACTTGAGTTTCTTTCATCAAGTTAACAAAATAGCATTTACAAAAAACTTGAATTACTCTTTCATCTAGTTGTAAATTTCCATTACCTGCACGTCACAAAGAAGGTGAAAAATAATTGAGTTTCTTTCAACTAAACTAGTAGCATAAATAAGCCAACAAATGCAGAAAAAAATTGATATAAATTTTTTTACCCAAAAACTAGAACATATTAGCAACATCCAACAGAGCCTATACAACCCCCTGCCAACATGAACATAAACACTAATTCAGTAATCATTATAAGATTTATCCAAGCTTAATTTATGATAAAGATGCTCTCAAATTCATGTAACCCATTTCTACAACCCTACTGGTAATTTAATTACCTTCCATGTCAATTAAATGTGTGATCATTATCAGGGATTGGAATCTCTAGACTTTCTTCTTCCTTTGCAGATTGCTATGTATAGAATGGTAAAAATGTTAGTAATAAAATTATAAAAAGTTGTAGCAGAATGCTATGTATAAACAGATGATGACATGATGTAAATAGAACTTGAGCTTACCAACAATGTTTGTATGCTTGTTTTTGAAGCAGCCTTTATCCAATCACCTCCACAAACAAGAATTTCAACCATATCTTTTGTGAGGGAGCTACGATAGTCATCCAATATACGTCCTCCGGCGCTGAATGCTGATTCTGAAGCAACCGTTGTGATTGGAATGCCAAAAATGTCGCGAGCCAATTTGCTTAAAACTGGGAACTTGTTACGATTTTGACTCCACCATTGTAGCACATCAAATTTTGTGTTCTCTAAAACTACATATATAGGCTCTTCTAAATACACTTCAACTTCAGTCTTTTGTGGACTTTCAACAGGTCTAGACTTAAGAAAAGCATAAAAATCATCTTCTTTTCTAGCACGAACATTAGGAGATCCAGATGATGTTGTATTAGTTGAGTTGCTATTGGCAGCCTTAGCAACTTGAAATGCATTGGAATATTTTTCATAAAGAGACTTCAACGTATTAGTTACATCTACAACCCGACTATTGAGCTCATTGGCCGGATATAGCCTTTCAAAAGTGAAGTGAATTGACAACAACTTAAAACGTGGATCTAGAATCGAAGCAATCGACATAAGTACCCCGATTTCCCCCCAATACTTCTCAAACTTCTCATACATAGGCACACTCATTTCTTTCAAAAAAGCATCATCTGATATATAAGCATTAGTTATCTCTTTTTTCACTTTAAAAATTTCAACAAGAAACAAATTAGAGGTCGGATATAAGGTGCCCGAAAACAGATTTGTAGCATCCAAAAATACCTCAAGTAGCTTGCACACCTTTTCTGCCCGAGTCCACTCAGTTTCCGTGGGGGACCACTCAAAATTTGAATCTCTTAAGGCATAACTTTGAAAAGCTAATTTGTAGTGAATTGCAGATTCAAGCATTCGATGTGTTGAATTCCACCTAGTTTTTACATCAGTACATAGAGATCGGCGGGTTGGGATACCAAGTGTAGTTGCTATATCACCAAATTTCAAAAGACGACCCGAAGACTTCCTCAAATACTTAACACCTTCTCTAATTTTCACAAGACAACTTTCAATTGTTCTTAAACCATCTTGAACTATCAAATTCAATATATGAGCACAACATCTTACATGAAAAAATAAACCATCAAAATGTAGCTTTCCTCTCCCCTGAAAATTACTTTTTAAAAAGAAGGCTGCCCTATCATTACTTGATGCATTGTCAAGAGTAATTGTACCTATTTTATCCTGAATTCCCCACTTAATAAGACACTCTAAGATACCATCAGAAATAACCTCGCCACTATGGGGTGGCGGAAGTTCATTGAAACCAATTATGCGTTTTTGCATTTTCCAATCCGAATCAATAAAGTGGGCAGTCAGACACATGTACCCAACAGTTTGATTCGATGTCCAACAATCACTCGTCAGTGAGATCATGTCAACATTCTTCAGAATTTCTTTTATCTTCTTTCGTTCTACTTCTACCACTTTCATGCAATCATTTCTAATCGTTGGCCTACTCACTTTTTGATAAAGAGGGTTATTGTATTTCATCAACAGATTGAACCAGTGGTACTCTACAAAGGAAAAAGGTAGTTCATGGGCTATGATCATTTTTGCAATTATTTCCCTACACTTCATGTGATCATAAGCTCCATTCAGATCAACACCGGATGCGTTCTCATTACCACAGGTTGAAAAATTTATAAAACCCTTACTTGAACGTTTTGACCTTTTGATGTATGGGCATGAGAACTTCAAGTGTCGCTTAAGAGTTGATGTGGTACCTTCGGGGCTTGGTGTGTACTTTTTTTTGCAGTGCGTGCACTCATGTTTCTTCACTATCTTCCCTTTTTCCTTGACTTCAACTGTTACAAAATGTTTCCACACTTCAGATGTACTCTTTCTTTTTTTGCCACTTATATTTTCCTGATCTTCATGAACATTGTCTCTCATCTCGTCTATCTCGAAACTTTCTCCATCACTTAAATCAACTGGGTCATTACTTTGAGTCTCAATTCCACCAACTGATTCTTTGAGGGAAGACATCCTAAAATAAACAACTGATTCAGTACTTCAGTAATGATCTATAAGTGACTATAACTTACTTGTAACAAACTTTTTATAAAACCTAAGTCCTCAATTGTAAACAAACGCAAACAATTATCAATGAACGGTTAATAAGATTAGGGCAAACGAATGTATATAGTCAATAAAGGGAAAGAGGTGAAGTACCTGATTGGCAGATGGCTAAATGGCTTGATCGAATTTCTCAAATAGAGACTAGATAAAGAAGAATTTTAAAAGTGTGGCCATAAAGTTCTGAATTCTGAAGAAGAACTTTAAAAGTGTGGTCATAAAGGGAAAGAGGTGAAGTACCTGATTTGGGATTTGGCGCCAATTGGGAATTATCTTGGATTTGGGATTTGGCGCCAATTGGGAATTATCCTGGATTTGGGATTTGGCGCCAATTGGGAATTAAGGATTTAGGTTTTGTATAAACTTTAGTTATATATATATATATATATATATATATATATATATATATATATATATATATATATATATATATATATATTATATACGAGCCAAACGAGCGAGCTAACGAGCGAGCCAACGAGCGAGCTAACGAGCGAGCCACGAGCCAAGCCGACGTTGGCTCGGGCTCGGCTCGTTTACAAACCGAGCCGGCTCGACTCGACTCGTTTATAAACGAGCCGATTTCGAGCGAGCTTTTTTCGAGCTTTTTTCGAGCGAGTTTCGAGCAAGCCACGAGCCGCGAGCTTTTTGAACGGCCCTACAGAGGATGGACCAAATGCTGCTTTCATGGCTGAAGAAGAACAGACGAAACACAATTTTGCACTAATGGCCTATGCTTCTTCATCCTCTGGTTCAGACTCTGAGGTATCCAATAAGTCATCTTGTTCTTTTAAATCATGCCTAGATACTGTTGAAGAATTAAAATCTAGGAATGAAAGTTTAAGAATGGAAGTAGAAAAGTTAAAACTTGATAATTTAGGTTATGAATATGGCCTAAAATCAGTAGAAGCAAAACTTGACTTTCTTAAACAAAATGAAGTAGAATATGTTGATAAGATTAATGGTTTAGAAGTAGAAATTATTAAGAAAGATGCTGAGATTAGTGTTCTTAATAAAAGAGTTGAAGAAGCTGAGAGAGTTAGGGATGAAGCTTTAGCTGGTAAGGAAAAACATGTCATACTAGTTGAAAAACAACAGCTTGCAACTGATCTTATCAATAAATCTATTGGAAGTCAAATACTTAGAAGAGGGAGTGGTTTAGGATATTCTGAAATACCACCCCCAGTCAAAAGTGCTTTTGCACCTCCCAAAAAGGAATTGTCATTCTTAACTGAGGTAGAAGCAAAACCTATAGGTGAGACAAGTAATGAAAAACCTGATAGAACAAATGCACCTAAGGTAGAAAAGAAGTCTGATACCTTGATCATTGAAGATTGGGTGTCAGATAGTGAGGATGATGAGATTGATTCAACACCCAAAGCTAAAAAGAAAGAAATTTTTAGGACTGTTGAACCAAAAGTCACACAGGTTAATACAGCTGAAATTAAAGCTAAAAATGTTGAATTTGTAAAACCTGTGCTAGGAAGTAGAATCTCTAGGAAAGTGGCTGAGTATGATGATAAACCTAGAGATTATCCTAGGAAGACTAGTGACTTGCCCAGAGGAAACCAGAGAAACCTGCACCAGGTGATCTCACACAAGTTAGGTAGTGACTTTGAACTGGTTAAGAAGGCATGTCACAGCTATAGTAGTTTTGAGCACTTGAAGAAGATTGTTATTATTCAATACCTAAGAGAACTAGTGCTCCAAAACCTGTATGGAACCATTATACTAGGGTGAACCATAGGAACTTTGCTAGAAAGACTCACCCTCACCCCAAAAGAAACATGGTTCCTAGGGAGATTTTGTTAAGAGATGGTGTTTCTAGGACCATTACTGCTGCTACACCACCAAGGCCCATTCCAAAGAAAACAGAGTTTTCTACTGCTAAAGCTAGCAGCAGTACTTCTCATTCTGCTGCTAAGCCAAAAGTGGTTACTGATACTGTTGTGGGCACTCATTTCTATGCTGTTAAGGCCTCAGCTTGCTGGGTCTGGAAACCAAAAACCAGTCACAGCAGTGCATCAATGAACTTCAAGAAATTTGATTACTTTGATGCACAAGGCAGATCCAAGTCAGTAATGGCTTGGGTCCCAAAGAGAAACTAACTCTCTTACTTTTGTGCAGAGCAATCTACAAAAGGAGCTAAAGGATAAATGCATTTTTGATAGTGGATGCTCTTCACATATGACTGGAGATCAAAGCAACTTGGAAAATTTTGAAGCTTTGGATGGTGGCTATGTTGCCTTTGGGAATGACCCCAAAGGAGGTAAAATTGTTGGGAAAGGTACTATTAGAACAGGCACCTTGGATTTTGAAAAAGTGTATTTGGTCAATGGACTTAAGTTCAATCTTTTTAGTGTCTCACAAATGTGTGACAAAAAGAATTTTTTTCTTTTTACAGACACTGAGTGTCTTGTCTTATCTCCCGACTACAAATTGCCTGATGATAAATTAGTGCAACTTAAAGTCCCTAGAAAAGACAATATATATAGTGTGGACATAAAGAACATCCTTCCCAAAAGAGATTTAACTTGTCAGTTTGCCAAAGCTACAATTGATGAATCCAAACTTTGGCATAGAAGATTGGGCCATTTGAATTTCAAAACAATAAATAAATTGGTTAAGGGCAACCTTGTTAGAGGTTTACCTTCAAAAATTTTTGAAAATCCTGAAACCTGTGTTGCTTGTCAGATGGGAAAGCAACACAGAGCTTCTTGTAAGTCCAAAGTGGTGAAATCTATTTCTGAGCCCTTGCATATGTTACGTATGGATCTTTAAATTGTCCCACACTGCTTTAGCTTCAGTGTTGAAATTGATGAGTTTGTAGACATCCTTTGGCAAACCTTGAATAACAATGTTTGAGGCCCTAATGTCAGCATCACACCTCTTCTTTTCCTCCTTATTAAGGTCATTGTAAGTGCGTGGTCTGTCAATTCCAAAGGTGACTGTGCCATATTCACCAGTAGTAACAGCATCTCTGGTGGTACCCATCTGAAATGGTCCTTCATCAATGGACTTAAGGATGTTTGCTCCATTCTCTTTTCCCAAGCAGTAAAGCCGTATTCGTTGTGCCCACGACTCATAGTCCGTCCTATCTAGCATAGGTGGACGGGTATCGGACCCTGCTGCTTGAATATCATCTGATGCGGTGCTTGTCATGGTGGCCATAATGAATACGGGATTTTACAGATCTTGTGATTTAACCGAGAAATCGAATCTTTCGCGGGACTTTCTAAAATCACCAAGAACAAACCGTAAACTAAGAGTAACTTGCAAATTAGAATTTTAAGTCTTAACTCAAGAGAACTCAAATCTCAATTGATCAAATCGCAAAGTGTCAAGACACAGCTTGTCAAATCGCAACAAGACAAATCGCAAGTTTATCAAATCGCAATAAATCAAATCACAAGTGTTAGCTTGCAACGTCAAATCGCAATAGATCAACTCGCAAGCTTATCAAATCGCAATAAGTCAAGTAACAGCTTGTCAAATCGCATATAATCAAATCGCAATTTGGGAACTATGAGACAAAACGCAATGTTCAATTCGCAAGTGCTCAAGTCGCAACTCACTATTACAAATCGCAATAGACAAATCACAACCCTGAGGATAGAAACCGCAACAGACAAATCACAACCCTGAGGATACAAACCGCAACAGACAAATCACAACCCTGTGGATACAAACCGCAACAGACAAGTCGCAAGCCTAACAAGTCGCTACCCTGACATACAAGTCGCAAGTCTAACAAGTCGCTACCCTGACAGACACTAGTCGCAACCCACAAATCGCAAGTCACAAGAAAACAGAACTGTCACTATCTTGGTCAAAACGCAACACACTAAATGCCAGACACGTCGCTTTCTTAGCGGTTTGTCGTCTTTTGCCAAATCCGGTAATGGGCCAAATCGCAACTTCGAGACACCACAAATCGCTACTATGAAACCTTCACAGAGGGACAAAACGCTACGAAGAACACCTTTATACTAACCCTCGAATCTGCCAAAAACTACCACACAAAGCCTGAAACTATGATTCCAAACACCAAACACTACTTCTATACTATCCCTAAGCTAGAAAGTACAAGATCTAACACCTTCTATCAACTAAACAAAGCGCAAAATAGATTTTCAAGAAACTAACTATTCGAACCAAAAGTACCCCAAATCTACACAAATCCGTGAATATAACCATACATGAACCTAACCATGGCTCAGATACCAATTGTAGTATATTCACAATCAAAGAAACACAAGATTGGGACTATTTGATGGATCGAATAGAAGAAGAAATTAGAGAGAGAAATGGAAACCTTGTAGTGAGAGAAAGAGAAGTGAGATGTATTAGATTGTGAGAAAAGGTCCAACCCTCTCCTTTGGTGGAGAGGGCTTTATATACTACTACATAGGGTGCCCCTAGTGGGCTGTGGAGCAAGCTGACAGTGGGTAAAGACCCGACCCACTCCACAATATTAATAATAACTAAACTACTACTAATATTACTAATTATCCTATGAGCTATGATGTGCTAATAAGTACTCGGGGTGACCGAGTCTTCAACTGAATATTTATATTCCTAACAATCTCCCCCTAAGGGAGGTCACCCCGAAAGTAATGTTCTGAATTCTAGCACTTCATCCTTGAATCTTGACTTCATAGCTCGTAGACCTTGATTCTTCAACGTCAAGAATCTTTGTGCCTTTAGCAGTGAACTTGCGATGACTATTCTTTGTTTTGGATGATCTTTGAGTATTCTTTGAAGTTATCATCCCACATGTGTCTTCAAGTCATCTTGTGGCTTCGTCATCATGAGAAGTTGTGATCTTGGAGCCTTCTTTGAGATCATCGGCCACCATAAATCTCTGAGCTCATCCATTGTAGTAATGCCTCCATGTGATATGTTGTGACCGTTGAACTCGCATGCTCACACTTTTCTGGATCATGATAATTATCATCAGAGTTGCGGAAGCTGTGTCGTAGGTCTATCATCTATCATGATGTCTTTGATAAGGGATAGGAAGTGTGAGCATGGAGTGTGGATTGACACGTCCCTACTGGAATCAGGAACCACTATCGCCATCTTTATATGAATCTGAAATAAAACAGTTAGCAATAAAGTTAGAGAACGAATATGGCTTTGTCATTCGTTCGATGTGGTGGTTGGATTTAACCTTCGGTTCTGTGAAGACCGACCTGTGATCAGGTAGAATCCCCTTTAAATAATATTCTCCTTGACAGGAATTTCCAGCTTGTAGTAATGAGTCTTCCAACAAATTAATGTCAGAATCATCATACTAAGCATGTTCTCATACCGGAACGTCTCAAAGCAGACAGCACGGTAGAGTGAATCAGTGAATTAAATACCCACTGATTGACAAGAAATTGATTTAGAAAAATCACTTGCGTGTCTGGTATGTGCTTAAACACATACCTTTTCTTGACCAAAACCGGACCAAAACGACCAAAAACCTAACCAATTATCCCAAATATTTCGTGTTTTTGTGTTTATGTTTGTGCAGGCATGGATATCGAGAAAAAAGGACAAAAACAAGCAAAGACCGGGAAAACGAGCACGAGATATGGAAATGATTTTTATAGCCGAACCGAGAAAGAAAATATGGTCAAAAAGTCAACCGAGGTCCTCCAAGTATCAAAGCTTTGCAATTTCAGCCCGTGGATTTATTTTGAAGAATTGGCAAGATTAGTCCCTCAGAATTCAGAAATTACACAAATGGCCCCTATAATCCTTAAAATCATTTAACTCTTAAAACCTTCTTTACACTACCCGGACTTATACACAATTCACCCAACCCATCCCACACTTATCACAAAACCCAGCCCAGCCCATCTCTTAAATCCTATACCCGACCCAACCTTATTATACCCGGTCAAAATCTAATAAAATCCGGTCAAAAAAAAAAAAAAAAAAAAAACACACAATTTACCCGCACCCCCAATTCACCTAAATCCCCAGAATTCACTGTTCCCTGTAAACCCTAACCTTTTACCGTACAATTTCACAGCAATTAAGGGCATTTAGGACAAATCATTGGGTTTCTAGAAGCTCCTGACAGCATAGAAGGACACGTGGGAGCCTTCGATTGGAGGTGCCACCTCACAATTTTGATCCAACGGCTGATATTGAGGCGTGGAGAGCAAGGATTAATTCAAGGGTCTGGATTGATGCTTAGAGTCCCTAGAAGCTTCTGAGGAAGGCTATATATAGCCCTCTCTCACCCACGATTTGAGTCTGTTAGATAGTTTAGTGTTAGAAATTAGGTTTAGGAGTAGGATAGAATTAGATTATGCTTATTTTAGTTTAAGTGTTGCAGCTATTTGTAATCTTCTTTTCAGTTGTTCTCAGTTTGTATTCGAATTCATGTTTTCATTAAAAGTCAATGAAAGTTGATATGTGCCTAATTACACAACGCTTGTTCTTCAGTTTATTCGGGTAATCTCAATGATCTATTTCCAGTTTTCTGCTTCTTTAGTCTTATTAAAGTGTTAGATCAATCTGTCGTTCTTAATGTTTAGTTTAAATTTGCTTCTCAGTAGTTAAAAAGCCTATAGCAGTTGAATTAGGTGTGTTTGGTTCTATGGGTCAAAATGGATCAGAATGTGTTATCCATGTTCATGTGCAAACTTCCCAAGTTTGATCTAGATTACCTCAGCCAATATTAGTTGCTTTTAGAAACAATTAAGCTGTTTTGATAAATTTTTAGGTTTAATATTAGTAGAGTAAAATTTAGAAGCTGATTATGAGCTTATAGGCTTGTTGCTGCTATAAGCTGGTTTGAGGTTTACTTTTTGTGTCTTTGAGTCAAATATAGTCTATTAGCTGTGATTTTTAAGTGTCAAATGGTATTAGTCAATTTTTTAGTTTGTGCCTGTGTTACAGTTCCATATTAACCAAAACTAGTGTCTAAATGCTCCTTTATCAGATTCTTTTTATAAGCTCAACCCTTTTTCAAATTTAATGAAATCAGTTTTTAATAAATCTTTAGTTTTCAAATTTTATCTGTTTTTATTTTTTATGGCTTATCTCTTTTGTTTGCTAGCTTAATTTTAAGTCCAAAATTGCCTTTTCAAGCATGTTGTCTGCTGTCATGTTCTGTCCCAAATAGCTTAGTTGATAGCTTATTTTTAAGCATCACTAAAGTTTCTCTTTGCCCCATTTTGATTTTACAAGTAGCCTTAAGTATAAGCTCAATCTGTTTTTGATTTTTAGGTCTTAGACTATAGCTGTGATAGCTTTTTGAATAGCTTAAAAGTACCTTAGTACCTTCTTTTTAGGATTGCTCAGTTTGAGCTTTTGCTTAATTTGATTCATTCAGTGCTTATCTGTTTATGGAATGTTTTTTTTTTGGTTCTTAAAAGTTGTTTTAAGCTTAATTTAGTGTGTTTGTTGGTATTTGAGCTTTTTGGAATGTTTGGTTAAGCTGTAGCTTATTTTTAGCTTATTTCTCATTAGCTTATTCTCTGTTATAGCTTATTTAGGCAAAATTAGTTTTTCAAATTATTTTTCCTAGATTTCTTATTAAAAATTAGAATTACTCAGAAATTTTCAGATTTTTCCAAAGTGTTTTAATATTTTTAAATCATTTAAATTGTTTTATTTAGTTTTTAATTCATAAAAAATTATTAAAAAGTCAAAAAAATATTTTTCTTTTTCCAAAAATTTTCTTTTATCATTTTAAACATAGGAAAATTATTTTCAAAATTTTAAGATTTAGAATTTAGCATTTTGCTTTTATTCGCGTTTTTAAATTTCGTCACGTAACGTTTTTTTAAATTCCGGTTTTTAGTTTTTATTCACGTGCTTAGATTATTTGTACCTGTAGCTTAATTAGTTGTTTTTAATTGTTATTTCATTATTCGTAGTGTAGAAAACCCAAATTCTCTTTTTAATCACTCATTCACTATACGAATCACGTCCCGGGAACACAAATTCCATTCGATCTTCGTCGGGACAAACGACTCGGGTTTTGCATATTTCTGGTGCAATTCTCCCTTGATCTATAATTGACACAAATCAATTTTTGTATGTGCTTAAACACATACCATTTCTCGACCAAAACCGGACCCAAATAGACCAAAAACCCGACCAAAATGCAAAATATATTATGTTTTTGTGTTTTTACATATGCAGGCACGGATATCAAAGAAAAAGGGATAAAATCAAGCAAAGACCGGGAAACCGAGCACGAGATATGGAAGTGTTATTTTTAGCCGAAGCCGGAATGCAAAAAGTCAAAGTCAACCCTTGAAGAATCATCAAATGACAAATTGAGCCCTTGGATTTATTTTGGAGAAATGACAAAATCAGTCCTTGAGATTTCAGAAATTTACACTAAAGGTCCTTATCATTTTCATTTTACACAAAACAAAATTAACCCTTATCACATAACCTATCCGGATTTCATTTCTTAAATCCAAAACCAAAATACAAAATCCAAACCACTTTACAAATCCTACAAAGCCCAAAGATAACAAGCCCACTTTATTAAATCATTTACCCAAAACCCGGATCCATCACCCAACCCGTTTCACATAACCCGGTCAGACTAAACTAAATAACCAGTCAAACCCCAAATCCCTTTACCCGCATTTTCTTTTCCCCAATTTCTACTGTTACTCGAACCCTAATTAACCATGCATCAAATTTACCTCGTATCCTCAATAATTACCCAATCAATTGGGTTTCTAGAAGCCCTGACATGTGCTGACACATGGGAATGAGGACGTGGCCAAATAGAGCTCTATCATTGGATGATACACCTCACGTAAAAGATCCAAGGGCTATGATTATGTTTGATGATGAGATGAAAGATTTAAGGGCTAAGATTAAAGCTTCTGGTTCCTTCCAAGCTCACCCCGTGGCTATAAAAACCCTCTCTCACCCACGATTTGAGGTTGTTAGGTTTTAGTTAGATTTTTAGGTTTAGGAGTAGGATTAGTGTAGTTTAATGTAGTTTATTGCTTTCTTTGTAATTTCATTTCAATTTCTAGATCATTTGTACTCTTTAATTCAGTTTATTTTGTTAATGTAAGTTCAAGACCACTGTTCCTCAGCTTATTTTGTTCTAAGTAAGTGCTTAATTTGATTTCTCTGCTTATTTAGATATTATTTTTAATGTTTGATATTAATAATGTGCTTAGTGTTAATTTGCTCCAAATTTCTGTTATAATTGCTTAAAGTAAAAAATAAGGTCAAAATCAGCTTATTCAGTTTTTCAGCTTATTTGCTTGTGAAAATTTCTTTTCCAGATTAAAACTAGTATTGTGGTTATTAAGATTCTGATTTGTAATTTAAAAAAAAAAAAAGAGGTCATATTACTTGAGGATTTGCAAAACAGGTTAGTTTAAGGGAGTTTGGCTTATTGTTTTTTTTTTTTTTTGGGATTACACTGTTCATTTGCTAGTTTGGTGGTATTGGTTAAGCTGTTGTTAGGTAATATAGGCTTAGATCAGTAGAAAGTTTGAAGAGGATTTGAGGGATTTTTAAGGTTTTGAAAATGGTTGGTCTACTATTAGCCTGTGAATTGTCTCAATAAGCTCAGCATAAGCTGAGCTTATTTGGAATCTCACTTGGGCTTTTCTGAGTAGTTTTTAGGTGTCTATATAAGCTCTAAAAATCTGGTTTGATTTGAAGTAGTTTTTAGAAGGATTTGCGCCAAGTTAGTATAACAGCTGTCACATATTAGTTTAAGCAAATCAGTTTATTAACTGCTGATATAGGTTCTTTTACAGCTAATTTAATTAGCCTTAGGTTTTAGTTTTTGGCATCAAGATAGTTTAGGTAGTAGTCTTGCAGGAAAATATCTGGTATTCAACAATTTAGCTTATTGGAGAGCTTATTCATTGTCTGCAAATCTGCCCCTAGAAACTGCTCTTTGCTGCACAGATATTAGTTCTTATTCCAGCTGATCTTGGGTTTAATTAGAGTAGCAATAGGTGATAACTTTTGGGCATTCTTGGATCTTAAGTAGTTTGATAAGTGAACTTTGAGATTCTGCTTTTGGATTTGAGGAATTAGATGTTGCCTGGCTTTTGGAGTAGCTGAAAAAGGGGCTTAACACCCATTTGTTTTCTGTTTAAGTTTAAATCTGTTCAGCTTAATTGTTGCTTATTCACTGTGCTTATTTCATTATTTTCAGTTGTTTTAAGTTTCCAGTAGTTTAATTCATCAGTCCTGAGCTTTTGATAATATTTGGTTCACTTTTGCTTATTCTTGGCTTATTTCCAACTGCTTATTTGCTCTGTTTTAGCTTATTCTGGTTTATTCACTTTCTGAATTTATTTTTCCTAGATTAGAAATTTGATTTTAAATTTACTCAAAAATTTTCAGATTTTTCCTAGTTGTTTTAATATTTTTAAATCATTTAAATTGTTTTATTTAGTTTTAAATTCATAAAAAATTCATAAAAAGTTAAAAAAATATTTTTCTTTTTCCAAAAATTTTCTTTTATCAGTTTTAATATAGGAAAATTATTTTTATATTTTTAGGTTTTAAATTTTAGAAAATCACTTTTTATTTGCGTTTTTTTAAATTACGTCGCGTTCCATTTTTAAATTAAATTTTCGTTTTTTAGGTTAAATGATTAGTTAAATTGTTCCATTAGCTTAGTTTAATTAGTTTATCTTATTTGTTATTTTAATATTCGTAGTGCAAATCAAATCAATCACTCACTTTTTCACATTCACTTCACGAATCACGATCCTGAATCACAAATTCTATTCGATCTTCGTCGGGACAAACGACTCGGGTTTTGCATATTTCTTATGCAATTCCTTGAACTATAATTGACACAAATCAGTGTCACTGGATAAACATTTTGTGCAACACGACAAGGGTTTTATAAATTGAATCACATTTCTGTCAAAAACACTTTTGTTTGAAGAATTTCACAATCAATGTGCTTGAAATTCAGTTGGTGAGCACATTGAAAGGTTTTCCAAAAGCGTCCGTCAATCCATTTCCTGGAACAAGTTTGATTCAAATAAGAATCGCCCCATCGTTTGATCCATGAAGGATCTCACATGTCACCCACCAAGAGCTTGTTTGATGTTGGCTCTAGAAGGATTTCCATCTTCATTGTGAATACATTACGTATCACTCAGATGTTCAGGCAATACCACAAGGATAATGCGTAGGACTCTTCATATATATTTTCTTGCTTTTCACGGTGTATGAAACAGCAAGCATATTGGAAATGTGTCCTATTGAGATTTATTGATGATCTCTGGGCTCTAGACTCAATAGTGCGTTTTGATTTAGTGATCGGAGGCTGGAGAGGACTGCCACCTTTTCAATATCATCTAACTCGGAGTGAGAGAGACGATAGCAATGTATTGAACTCCGTGACAATTGAAACAAGAGTCCTTTGAGGGACCTTGAGTGGCTAGGGAGGGTTGTGCAGCGTATCACTGGGTCCATGATACTTTGTCTTCAATGTCAGTAATCAACCAAGTGATTCTGACAGCATATGAATTGACCCGGTTTCTGCCTAAAGTGTAAGGAGGGCTTCTTTCTTTTCACCCTATATCTTTACATTTCTTTTTCATTCTTCAACCCCTTCAGTGCTTACCGAGACTTCATTACTAGAACCTTGTTGGGTTTGTTCCAGTACTAGCTCCATCTCAGTCGGCACTCTTCCCTTATTCACTTTTCTCCTTTTTAATCATACCTAAGGACTTCTACACTAACTAGTGGATTGTCCCTGGGTAGATCCCTCGGGCTCTGGCGGGATCGTGGGAACTTGTACCTAACCTTACCATCCTTATAGCTCCAATGCATTAAATAAAATGGTCAGTATTTGGTGTTCTTCCACAATTGCCATTAACCAAATCCTTGAAAAATCTCTCAAAGTGTTCATGATTATGAAACACAATTTGCTAACACTTGAGAGTTTTAAAATTTTCAAATGCTCCCCCTCAACATGTGCTCGAATGATTGTTTTATAAATTTGCTCATGTTGGGTGGAGTTCGCACTTTTTGAATTGATCCACTTTCAGTGAACATGACCGATTCGAGACATGCTTACATCACTGGTTAGACCAGCTTGAAATTATTACCCGGCCTGGTCAAGTCCACAGAAAGTTTCTCGAAACGGTACACTCTACTCAGATACGTCCTCTTCGAGACACGCTTACATCACTGGTTAGACCAGCTTGAAATTATTACCTGGCCAGGACGTATCTTTTCGATTAATGACAGTTTATGTTTCGTCAATTCATTGGTGAAGTCTGAGCCTTGCTCACATAGGATGCCAAATCCTTTTGTCCATTTTCTCCCCCTCAATATGTGCATCGATATACGAAAGAGTTTAGCACATATGGGAGAGCTTACATTTACGTCCAGACATCACATTTTATCAGATTTCATATTTAAATCACATTCTCTCCCCCGATCAAAAATTTCAAACCATTTGAGATTTGTG
Source organism: Artemisia tridentata subsp. tridentata (assembly GCA_021014915.2). NCBI lineage: Eukaryota > Viridiplantae > Streptophyta > Magnoliopsida > Asterales > Asteraceae > Artemisia > Artemisia tridentata. The sequence continues at coordinate 407,550,790 of CP139507.1, forward strand.
ATCCCAATTGATTTAAATAAGTTAGAAAATGTGGGAGAAAATGTGTCCGATTTAATGTTTTCTGATAATGGAGCATACTATGCTCCCCCTTAATCTAAGAGGGAGATTCACTGCTTATTATGCACAAGTCGGCTATTATGACACAAATGATATTGACCTTTTTGCGCAGATGATGTAATCACCCGCTTTTCTGAGTGAGTCAGTGGTCAACATCGATTATCCATCCATCAACAAAACGTCCAAGTATTATAGATCCCCACTTGGCGAGATCGGAATAAATATTGCTTTGTTTCACTGAAGGTGGTGGTGGTGATGACAGTGTTGTTTGTTGTTGTTGCTTCCGATGTTGTTGTCGTGGTGAATTCTGAGCCAATCAATAGAGTTTGAACATCTGATCAAATGGTTAGAGCTAGAACTGGCACATTCATATTGGCTATGGAATCTGCATAATAATATCAACACAGATATACATACATACAAATACACTATTCCTTAATAGCTACCACATAGCAGCTTGCCACATTATAATACCAAGTTCATCTCATAATCAAACCACAATCAGGAAATACATCAAACCACTGTCTGGCATGAAGAGCAAATAGCAATCATGAACATGGCAATTCACATAGATTTCAATATTCAATTCAGGATCTTAGGAACATGATTCTATCATGATAGCTATATACCTAAGCGAATCCTGAGAACATATGCACAATATCAACAACAATTAAGCAGCGATCGACTAACAAGAGTCAAACAACATTTGAAACTCATTCATTCAGATCATATAAATGTCATTGGAGTATTCAAGAACATCAAACACATCGGGTTTTCTTACATCTTTCAGATTTTGAGTAGTAATGTATCTAGGGGATTAAACGAGGATTACAAAGTGATACAAATGAACCTTCTAGTTATATGAAGCTAGGATACTATAAGCAAATTGCACATAATGTCCTAAACTTTTTAGCAACTAACACATTTGGCCATTTGATATATAAAGTTTTAGCAATTTCCTCTTCAACTAATACCCCATTAACTACAAAACCTTTTCTAAGAATTATGAATTAATCAAGAAACCCGTTTGATGATATAAAATTTGAATTCACTCTCCCCTTTAATCAATGACCCGTATTCTAGTTAAAGATTTGTAGTCGTTGATTGAGTGACAAATTTTATGCACTATCCAAGTCTAAAAGAATTTCAAGTAGCACAAAATCACCAAGTGTCTTACAAATAATTTTAAGAAGAATCATAGAATGAAAACTATTTGCATACAAAGAAGATTTCTCTTCTTTTTCAAGAAATGATGCGCTGAAACGTACATCAGATCGAAGAAACATGAATATAAAGTAATCCATGCCCAGGTGAACATCACCTAATTGGAGGAACAGCCGTATTTTTGGCGACGTGCTTTCCCCATTTTGAAGCGCGGGTTGCTATCTGAAGTAATAGCAAGCCATTTAGACATGTTTTAACAATCCATTTTAACTTCTGCTCGAGCTTCATTTAAAGACCCATGCCATTATTGAATGACATTTCTAAGTCCGTAAATGTTATCGATAAACAGAAGACATGCCTAGGTGAAACTATTTTTGGGATTTTCTATTTTTCAATTTTTATTGTTTTTTTCAGTTTTACGTTTCTCTATTTACAATTTGCAGGTTTTATATATATCTATTTACAAAATGGTATAAGATATGAAAAAAATGTATGAAGAAAATATATACAAGGATACGAAGCAAAAACCATTACTCCTCAGCTTCCTGAATCTTCTCCGCTGCCATTACTTTACTTGCTGAAGAGCAATGTGAGCACATTTAATTAGAGATTAATTCTGGCTTTTCACTCTCCCCTAATTAGTGCTCTCCCCCAATCCTGACCACCTTTCTGATGAACGCCCATAATAGGAAGAAGACTTTGGATGAACGCCCATAATATGAAGAAGTCTTTTGATAACCAAATGCATGTCGTCTTTAGTCTTCTAACCCACAGCGGAGAATGTAGAATAGACTGAAGACTCGACCTTCTTCAAGATTGTCCATTTGGGGGAACTGAATACCAATCATCTTCATCTCACCAAATGCCTTCCAGTAACCTTTCATATAACCCATCAGTCCGCAACGTACACATGAGATGATAACACCAAAGTAACAAGTTGAACCACTGATCATCAATAATATGTATCCTGAGATATTAAGCCCAATCACGTGAACCTGTTGTGCGGCCTTGATGTACACATTCTCTCTCCCCTGATGGTTACGATTAATCAGCCTATGACGTACAAGTGAAATGATAATACCAAGGTAACAAGTTGAACCACTGATCATCTATAATTTGTATCGTGTGATATTAAGCCCGATCACGTGAACCTGTTGTGCGTCCTTGGTGTACACATTTCTCTCCCCTGATGGTTACGATTAATCGGAATCATCATAATGATGTATACATGAAGCATAATGACGTGTACATGAAGCATTGACTAGAAACCCTTTGACACTAATTGTACCAGCCCGTGAGAAGATGTCGATTAGCATTCCATGACCATGTTCTTCAACACCTTGGTGAACGGAGGAAGATGTAGTGTTGAAGAAGCATGGTTTGCACGACTCCTGAACTGACGTATTCAGGAGTCGTATGACCATTTCTCAATCATCAATCAACATGTAGGTTATTCACCCTTCCCCCCCCCCTCAAAAATTGTATATGCCTGCCAACTGCAATTTTTGATGATTGAACGAGTGAATACGAATACCATCAACGGTAAGTAGCTCCACTTGAAGGTTCTTGAAGACTGAATAAGCACGGAAAGAGCATAAAGCTTGTTGATGAGAATGGCCATAAATAAGAAGATTTCTCTTCTTCCAAAGATAAAGCGCACTTAAGCGTACACCTTTCTTTTCTTTGAGGAACGGGGCCTGAAGTGTTATCTGCAGACGCCATAATTAATGAAGATCGAGGCCTGAACTGATGTGTTCAGACGTCATTATCATTTCCCCTCATATGTTGTGAGCAGCCTGAGTCCAAATGTCAAAGGACAATCCGTACGACCTGCATTTGAAAACAGACAAAAATAGAGAGTTTGGAGTGCCGGATCCCCAATTTAGGTTGAGGTCCAGTTGGTTTGTGGGAACAGAAGCATCATTCGCCCGAGTCTCAATAGGAGTTGGAATGCTAGTGGAAGTAGACCAAATTAAAGGGCACTGTTCTCCTACAGGAAATTTCCTTCCAGTTGGCTTCCATTGACGTACAGGCACTACTTTAGACTTATTTATCCTAGTTAAAGGGCACTGTTCTCCTAAAGTGAATTTCATTCCAGTGGGCTTCCATTGGTAACCAACTTTAGCAAACCTATTTCCTGTTGCTTTCCAAGTTTGCTTAATTTCTCTAGCTCTCCAAACTTTCTTAACTGGGGGTTTGTTGGACAACTTCAAAAATTTCTCAACACATTTATCATGATTACGCGAAATTAAGCATTCATTACATGTCTTGCAAAGTGAATTAAGGTTTGAATTATGATTCTTTTTGCTCAATTCTGACTTATTGTTCCTCATGTAGTCTTCTACTTTCTTCTTAGGAACACTTTTAGCTGGTGAAGTCCTAGAATTCTTTATGTTTATCCTAGGTTTTGACTCGCTAGCTTTAGTGTCACTATTAACTCCTGTAGAGGAACTGATGGGAATCTTAGTCTTTTTCACTTCTGGTTGCTGAACATGTTTTGATGTGCTGGGATCTGAAGTTTCCAAGGGTACCTCAAAGGTTACATGCTTGTTCTTGGGCATCATGGAGGATGCAACAAGTCTATCTCTTTTGTTATCAACCTTGGGCCTCGTGCCAATGACATATTCTAGGAATTCCTGTGACCTTTTAGTGAGGAAGCAAGCATCCACAAGTGCTTTGTCAAGTGGTTTTTCTATTCTATCATCCTCTACGACCTCACGTAGTGCATCAAGACTATCCTTAAGGTGATTGAGATATATTTGATGGACAGGCCTATTATTCCTAATGGGAGGTGGAATAGGCACAACATCAACATCATACTTTCTAACAGCAGAAACCTTTGGTGCAACACAATCACAAGTGATGATTGGCATTTTCCCTTTCACTTGAGTCTTAAGATTCTCAATTTCATTTAACAAAGAAGTTATCTTTTCATTATGACTGTTTCGTGTAGCTTTAATCGAGACATATAACTCTTCGTAATGCTGTTTAATCTTAGAATTCTCAGCTCGAAAACACTCATTTTCATAGTGTAACTTATTGATGGTGTCTTGATAGTGAAAATTCTGAGAATCTGAAGACGGAGGTTTATTGGTGCCATGCACATCACACTTGTTTGATTTTAATTGGGCAATTTGAGCCCTCAATAGCCGAATCGTGTACGTGTGAGCTTGAATTTTCTCATCCCGTTTGCTTAATTCAAAATACGTATCAAACTCAGGAGCATCCAAAGATGTCTTGACATTTGATAGTTTACATTTTTCTTCTAAGTGTTGATATTTTAATTGTAAATTAAGATACTCAACCTCTAGTTTTGAAAAACGTTTAACCATGTTATCATGGTCATCATTTTGAATTTGATCAAGCAATTTCAAATTCTCCCCCTCAAGCTCAACAACACGATTCTGGGTAACATTCAAAGCAATAGAATACTCATGAAATTGACAAGCAGATAATGCAGAATCAGTAGCAGTATAAAATACATCTTGTGCAATACATCTAGCAATTAAATTCTCATTGGCGATGAGTATGTTTTTCCTTTCAATTCCACGACTCTTAAGTTCTATTGCACATTGAGTTACCTCATTTTCCATATCTTTAAACACTACTTTCATTTCATTTATTTCGGTATTAAGGGCAGTTTGCATCCCTTCAAAATGTTCTTTAAGTAGTTTAAAGAATGGCATGACCTCAGTCAAGTAACACCTTTTTGCATGCTCAAAACACCTTTCCCCCTCAGTAATTCCGGTTGGTGTGATTCTCTTCTTACATGTTTTATCAAAATCAGCAAATAGTTGCCAAAGCACGTATAAGCTAATTAAGGTTTTGCATTCAGTGGGAAGAGACAAAGGAACCAAATTCCTAGGTGTATTGGGAGGATACACCGTTATGGACGCAACTTTTCTAAGGGATGGGGTGTTGGCTTTTCAAAGAATTCAACTCTTGTTTTAATGTTTCTTCTCTCACTCTAGAGTCTTTTATAAGTGTACGCAACTGACCTTCCATTTTCTGCTCACGTTCAGTTAGTTCAAACTTAGCACGCTGTTCATACATAGCTACTTGTTCCTTATAGATGTTTAGTCTAGTGATCAAATTATCATTAGGAGCAAGTACAGTGTTTTCATGCCACTCATATGCATTATCAACGTTACATGTATTTTCTAAGGCACACACGTTATTAACAACACAAGCATTATTATCAACAGAAGATTCTCCATCTTGTACATCAGGCACGTTGTTGTGAGTCAAATATTGTTCATATGGAATCATATCGCTATTTTCCATGTCAACATTATTTGAGTCAGAAACATCTCTCTGTTGTACTTCGTTGGGAATCTTTTGTTCATCAACTACTTCATATGTGTCATAAAGTTTTAGTACCTCAGAAATCACAGATGCATTTGAAGAACCAGCTTGTCGAGGTGATGAAGCCAAGGATGACAAGTTAGCCATGAAGACTGTTTGAGCCGTTGGTTCATCATCCACATCAGAGTCAAATGCATCACAATCATCAGCTTTGAAGATGTTGGGATCGTTGAGTGCTAGATCCTGAACTGGTTGCTCATCCACATCTTCATCAAAAGTATTTCCCCCATCACCAGCCAAAAACAACAATTCTTCCTCATCCAATACAGCTCCATTCTCTTGAGCCTGCATCAACAGCATCTTATCCTTGAAGTAATCTGAGTTCTGAGGACGTTTCGGTTGATTGCAATTCCTGGCAATGTGTCCCAGTCCTCCACAATTACAACACTTGAGTTGTTTCCCCTGCCCCTGATTGGCATTCCCCGCTCTGTTCTGCACATTACCTCAACCCATGTTTCTTCCTGCTCTCCCTTGCACATTCTGAACCACAATTTTCCCATCCTCCACCATTGCTAGATTGCGTGGGTTGGATGAGTTTCTTAACTGATTGTTGGTCTGAGGGAGAGATGCTTTAAATTGTTGAACCAGTAATGATACTTGGTTGGTGAGGTTATCAATCATTTTGTCGGTCTGAGAATAGCCTGAGTCGAGTTGTGAGCTCATAGTAGAATATGGTGAGTGAAGTTGATGATAACCTTGGTTAGCTGATGGTTGGGTGTTTGGTAGAGCACTTGCCATAAATTCCAGTGGGTCATTAGGAGTTGAAGGATTGAGCTTTTCTCTCAGCACCCGATCGTAGGCAGCATGCTTCTCATGTTGTTGTAGGTAGGCATACAACTGTTCATAGTTAGTGTCTCTCAGACCTTTGTTGAGTTTGACAGCAGTAACAAATCTGTCCCATTCTGGAGTCATGTTGTTCACAAACTTTGAGTTAAGTTGGATGTTGGGCATAGTCATTCTTATCATCCTCATGTCATTCACCAACTTATGGAATCTCACATAGTAATCTGTGACATTCTCTCCTGGGTTCATTTTGAAGTGTTCAAACTCATCATACAATTGTGATTCACGGTCTTCTTTTGTGAGTTCTGACCCAGCTAGCAACATCTTTAAATTGTCCCACACTGCTTTAGCTTCAGTGTTGAAATTGATGAGTTTGTAGACATCCTTTGGCAAACCTTGAATAACAATGTTTGTGGCCCTAATGTCAGCATCATACCTCTTCTTTTCCTCCTCATTAAGGTCATTGTAAGTGCGTGGTTTGTCAATTCCAAAGGTGACTGTGCCATCTTCACCAGTAGTAACAGCATCTCTGGTGGTACCCATCTGAAATGGTCCTTCATCAATGGACTTAAGGATGTTTGCTCCATTCTTTTTTCCCAAGCAGTAAAGCCGTATTCGTTGTGCCCACGACTCATAGTCCATCCTATCTAGCATAGGTGGACGGGTATCGGACCCTGCTGCTTGAATATCATCTGATGCGGTGCTTGTCATGGTGGCCATAATGAATACGGGATTTTACAGATCTTGTGATTTAACCGAGAAATCGAATCTTTCGCGGGACTTTCTAAAATCACCAAGAAACAAACCGTAAACTAAGAGTAACTTGCAAATTAGAATTTTAAGTCTTAACTAAAGAGAACTCAAATCTCAATTGATCAAATCGCAAAGTGTCAAGACACAGCTTGTCAAATCGCAACAAGACAAATCGCAAGTTTATCAAATCGCAATAAATCAATTCACAAGTGTTAGCTTGCAACGTCAAATCGCAATAGATCAACTCGCAAGCTTATCAAATCACAATAAGTCAAGTAACAGCTTGTCAAATCGCATATAATCAAATCGCAATTTGGGAACTATGAGACAAAACGCAATGTTCAATTCGCAAGTGCTCAAGTCGCAACTCACTATTACAAATCGCAACAGACAAATCACAACCCTAAGGATACAAACCGCAACAGACAAATCACAACCCTGAGGATACAAACCGCAACAGACAAATCACAACCCTGTGGATACAAACCGCAACAGACAAGTCGCAAGCCTAACAAGTCGCTACCCTGACATACAAGTCGCAAGTCTAACAAGTCGCTACCCTGACAGACACTAGTCGCAACCCACAAATCGCAAGTCACAAGAAAACAGAACTGTCACTATCTTGGTCAAAACGCAACACACTAAACGCCAGACACGTCGCTTTCTTAGCGGTTTGTCGTCTTTTACCAAATCCGGTAATGGGCCAAATCGCAACTTCGAGACACCACAAATCGCTACTATGAAACCTTCACAGAGGGACAAAACGCTACGAAGAACACCTTTATAATAACCCTCGAATCTGCCAAAAACTACCACACAAAGCCTGAAACTATGATTCCAAACACCAAACACTACTTCTATACTATCCCTAAGCTAGAAAGTACAAGATCTAACACCTTCTATCAACTAAACAAAGCGCAAAATAGATTTTCAAGAAACTAACTATTCGAACCAAAAGTACCCCAAATCTACACAAATCCGTGAATATAACCATACATGAACCTAACCATGGCTCTGATACCAATTGTAGTATATTCACAATCAAAGAAACACAAGATTGGGACTATTTGATGGATCGAATAGAAGAAGAAATTAGAGAGAGAAATGGGAACCTTGTAGTGAGAGAAAGAGAAGTGAGATGTATTAGATTGTGAGAAAAGGTCCAACCCTCTCCTTTGGTGGAGAGGGATTTATATACTACTACATAGGGTGCCCCTAGTGGGCTGTGGAGCAAGCTGACAGTGGGTAAAGACCCGACCCACTCCACAATATTAATAATAACTAAACTACTACTAATATTACTAATTATCCTACGAGCTATGATGTGCTAATAAGTACTCAGGGTGACCGAGTCTTCAACTGAATATTTATATTCCTAACAAACTCCTCAGCAAAATGGTGTGGCTGAGAGGAGCAATAGGACATTAATTGAGGCTGCTAGGACAATGTTGTCAGAGTCACAATTACCCACTACTTTTTGGGCTAAAGCAGTTATCACTGCTTGCTATGTACAAAATAGGAGTAAGGTAGTGAAGCCTCATACAAGACCCCTTATGAATTATTGCATGGTAGGAAACCTATGATAGATTTCTTGAAACCATTTGGGTGTCCTGTTACTATCTTAAATACCATTGATTCACTAGGCAGGTTTGATGAGAAAGCAGACAAAGGTTTCTTTGTTGGATACTCAACTAATAGCAAAGCTTTTAGGGTATTTAACCAAAGAACAAAGCATGTGGAAGAAAACCTACATGTTAGGTTTAGTGAAACTACACCTAGTGTTGCTGGAAAAGGACCTGAATGGCTGTTTGATATTAATTCCCTATCCAAGAGTATGAATTATCAACCAGTGATTGCAGGTACAACTAACATGTCTGCAGGTACACAAGCTAACACTAATGCAGGTACACAAGCTAAAGATGATGAATCTGCAAAGGAGTTTGTCTTGATTAGGGGTGCTCATCGGGTGAAGACCGGACCGGACCGAACTGAGACCGAATCCGGCAAAAAACCTAGACCGAGACCGAACCGAATGTGGTCGGTCCGGTCTCGGTCCAAATAGGCTAAATGTTCGGTTTTTAAGCCGGACCGGACCGAGCCCGAAATTATGAAAAACCCTAGACCGAGACTGGACCGAATGTGGTCGGTCTGGTCTCGGTCCAGTCCGGTCCGGTCGGTTTTGTCGGTCGGTCCGGTCCATCCGGTCCGTTTGCTTACCCCTAGTCTTGATTGAGAAATGGAAGCTTAATCAGCTTTTCACAGCAAAAGAGAAAGAGGGCAAGAGTTCAAAGGATGGTTCTGTTAATGAAGTAGTACAAAAGGATGATGCAGAAGGTGGTGATAAACCTTCAAATGATGGCAAGAATGATGATGAAATAAGGAATGAAAAATCAGCAAAGCATGGAAGTACAAGAAATAAAGCTAGCAGCAGTATCTCCCATTCTGCTGCTAAGCTAAATCATTCTGCTGCTATGCCCAGCAGTAGTACAGAACATTCTGCTGCTAAGCATAGTGGTTCTGCTGCAATTCCCAAGCATTCTACTGCTGACAAAGATGGAAATTTCTTTGATGATTCTTCTGATTAAATGCCTGAATTAGAGGAAGTGTATGAAGACACTGATGATGAAATTGTGGATGTATTTGGAGCTGGAGCTGATTTGTCAAATATGGAGACTCATATACCTGTTAGTCCTACTCCAACAACAAGGATACATAAAAATCATCCAAAAGAGCAGATAATTGATGATGTTAAATCTGCTGTTCAGACCAGAAGTAAAGCAAAGGGGTTGAATGCTTTGCTTCATCAAGGATTATTTGCTCAATCATTACATCAGAGGAATAGCCACAAAGATCTACAAAATTGTAAATTTGCTTGTTTTCTGTCACAAGTAGAACCCAAGAATGCTCACAAAGCTATGCAAGATTCAAGTTGGGTTAAAGCCATGCAAGAAGAGTTGTTGCAGTTCAAGCTTCAAAAAGTCTGGACATTAGTTGTTTTGCCTAATGGGAAGAGGGTAATTGGTAAAAAATGGGTGTTTAGATGCAAGAGAGATGAGAGAGGAATTGTGATCAGAAACAAGGCAAGATTGGTGGCTCAGGGATACACTCAGGAAGAGGGAATTGACTATGATGAGGTGTTTTCTCTAGTAGCAAGAATAGAGGCCATCAAACTATTCTTGGCTTATGCTTCATTCAAGAACTTCTCAGTGTATCAGATGGATGTGAAAAGTGCTTTCTTGTATGGAAAGATTGATGAAGAAGTTTATGTGATGCAACCACCTGGTTTTGAAGACCCTGATTATCTAGATAGGGTTTATAAGGTGGAGAAAGCACTATATGGTTTACATCAGGCTCCAAGAGCTTGGTATGACACCTTGTCCAAGTATTTGCTATCTAATGGATTCAACAGGGGAACCATTGATAAGACATTGTTCATTAAGAAAGACAAAAAGGATATCCTACTAGTCCAAGTTTATGTAGATGATATCATTTTTGGGTCTACAAACAAGGTGTTGTGTGAAGAATTTGAGAAGCTCATGCATAATAGATTTCAGATGAGTTCTATGGGGGAACTCACCTTCTTTTTGGGGCTTCAAGTTAAACAGATGAAAGATGGGATTTTCATCAGCCAAGACAAGTATGTGGCTGATATTTTGAAGAAATTTAGCTTTACTGATGGAAAACCAGCTAAGACAACAATGGAGACCAACAAGCCTTTGCTCAAGGATGAAGATGGGGAAGAGGTTGATGTTCATCTGTATAGATCAATGATTGGTTCATTGATGTATCTAACTGCTTCAAGACCAGACATCATGTTTGTTCTGTGTGCTTGTGACAGATTTCAAGTGTCCCCAAAAGTCTCACACTTGAATGCTATTAAGAGGATTTTTAGGTACTTGAGGAGTCAACCTAGGTTGGGCCTTTGGTATCCTAAAGATTCACCTTTTGATTTGGTAGCATACTCAGATAGTGACTATGCTGGAGCAAGTATGGATAGAAAGTCAACCACTGGAGGATGTCAATACCTTGGACATAGGTTGATCTCTTGGCAATGCAAGAAACAGACTGTGGTGGCCAATTCAACAACTGAAGCTGAGTATGTGGCTGCTTCTAGTTGCTGTGGACAAGTGCTCTGGATCCAAAATCAATTGCTGGATTATGGGTACAACTTTATGAACACCAAAATTTATATTAATAATAACAGTACCATGTGAATCATAAAAAATCATGTTTTTCACTCTAAAACAAAGCATATAGAGATAAGACACCATTTTATAAGAGATTGTTATGAGAAAAAGCTAATTCAAATAGTTAAAATACATACTGACAATAATGTTGCAGATTTACTCACTAAGGGTTTTGATGTGAGTAGATTTCAATTTTTAATTGCTAGTATAGGAATGATCAATCTTTGAAAATCAAAAATCTTATCTCTGTGTGTTTTTGTAATAGTGTGTAAGGATTTGTGTTGTTATTGATCAAATAAGTTGTTTCTATTGCTTGCTCTATTTGTATGTTGTCTGCTGCTAGTTGGTTATTCTGTTGCTCAGTATTATAAGTGCTTGTGATTATTGTGGTATCTTGTTTCTTGTGTTTTTGTGGTTTTGGACTAATCTTTTGCAGGATAAGTCACACGGGAATGCTTGCTTGATGAGAAAAAGATGATTGGAATGTTCAGAGAACATTCTGCTGCTAGTTCAAAGTTTCTGCTGCTAGGCATACCATTCTGCTGCTGAAGGTTATGCTGCTCAAAGTTGAAACTATTGGATTCTGCTGCTTGGTTTGAAAGTGTAGGGACCATTTTGCAAATTGGCGCGAATAAAGCCCTAATTGGATCTAAACGGCATAAAAACCCAATTAGATCTCACCAATAACTTTGTGCGCCCAAAATTAAATCCAATTCAAACCCTAGCACATCTTTCTATCATCCGATAAAAAACCCTAAAATTAAAACCCTAATTCACGATGACAAGACGCGAATACTCCGCCGACCACAATCAAATAGCTTTTCTTCAGAAGGTCCCAGAGGCAGATGGATTTACTGAAGTCATCGACTTTCTTAATGCTACTTCAATTAGGTATGCATTAACAGTTAATCCAACTATATATATATCCCACATGCGACAGTTTTGGTCGACTGTTACGGCTGAAACTCAAAATGGGGAACAAATGTTAAGTGCCACAGTGGATGAAGAAAGAATAGTTGTTACTGAAACATCTGTAAGGAGAATTCTTCGTCTTGCAGATGATGAAGCAACAACTTGCCTTCCTACTTCTACTATTTTTGAAGAACTTTCAAAACTAGGGTACGAAAAGAAAAATGACAAAATTAAGTTTTCAAAAAGCCTTTTCTGCCCTCACTGTAAATTTCTTATTCACACACTTCTACATTGTCTTAGCCCTAAAACAACTGGGTGGAATGAGTTTAGTGCAAATCAAACTTCTGCTTTGGTTTGCCTAGCCACAGGCCAACCATACAATTTTTCGGCTATGATTTTTGAAGGGTTGAAAAAGAATATTTCTGGCAAACATTATATTTACCCAAGGTTTTTACAACTTATCATAAATAGTCAATTAAAAGAACCTTTGGAACATACAGGAATTGAACCAACTCCTGCATTAACAAGCAAAATGTTTTCTTATTTAAAGAAAAATGGGACATGGTACACTAGTTGACCCTACAAAATACCGTAGTATGATTGGGTCCCTCATGTATCTAATAGCTAGCAGACCAGATATATTTTTTGTTGTATATCTATGCTCCCGTTATCAGTCACGACCAACTGAAAGACACCTCTCTGAGGTTAAAAGAATCCTTCGATACATAAAGGGAACCATCCATTTGGGGATCTGGTATCCGAAGGATTCTGGTTTTGAACTAATAGCTTTTTCAGATGCTGATCATGCAGGATGCTTAGACACACGCAAAAGTACATCTGGGGGAGTGCAGTTTCTAGAAGACAAACTTGTATCTTGGCAGTCAAAGAAGCAGGATTGCACTTCATTGTCATCTACAGAATCGAAATATGTAGCCATGTCAGCATGTTGTGCTCAAGTCATTTGGATGCGATCACAGCTGATGGACTACGGTTACATTTTCAACAAGATTCCCATGTACTGCGACTCCAAAAGTGCCATTGCCATCTCATGCAAGACGGGTTCAACATTCGAAGTCAAAACATATTGCACTTCGATATCATTTCATCAAAGAGCATGTTGAAAAGGGTACAATTGAATTATACTTTGTAGGTACTGAATACCAATTAGCGGACATATTCACCAAAGCCTTGCCCCATGCAAGATTTGTGGAATTAGTTCACCAAATTGGTATGCGGTGTTTGACACTAGATGATTTACAGAACTTTCTTAAACATAACTAAGAAAGTTAAACATCAAAACCTCTTTTGTAAATATCTTATTCAAAAAAACACAAAAAGATTTTCATTTTCTTTTCTTTCTTTATTGAAAAAAATGCAAGTATAAAATTCCCGTCAACACTTTGTTCATTTAAACAAATTACCAATTCTTTCCGAACAAGTGTTGAGGGGGAGTATGAAATTCAAATTTTTAAATTTTTCTTAAAATTTGTACTTGCATATTTCCTAAAAGATGTTGTTTTATAATGTGTCGGGAATATTATTCTTGTGATACCCTCCTTGCTCGTAAAAGTTTTCACATATTCCCAAAACAAGGAGGTGTATTAAAATTGTTCTTGTAAAGATAATGTCAAGTCTTGTTAATATTTTTGTGAGTAAGGGACTTTGATTGCATAGTTATGTCGTTAAGGGACTTAATGTGACAAATTTGAAACTAAAATATTTAACAAAAACAAAAAATTCAATGCATTTACTGCATCTGAATTACATTAACTTTCACATTAACTCTTCAACCACCATGATCAACAACACATATTCATTCTTCAAATCCGTTCGTGCTTTCAAAAATCTGTAAGTGGTAACATGTTTATCATACAAATATAAGAAACAGTTTTTTATTTCACAAAGATCCAACGGCTAAATTTGTCTAAATCGAATGAAATAGATTTAGGGTTTAGTCGAAATTGGGTTAAACTGATTTTAAGTGTTTGAGCCTAATGTGTATGGTGGGATATGGTCGGAATCATGTTCTGAACATGCTATGAGTGCTTAATTATTCCCAAAAACATCAATTGATCGATGTTTAGGGTTTATGCGTTGATTTGGGGAAACTTAAAGGATTGTGTTTTGGCCTAATTAATTGGATGGGATAATGTTCTAATGTGTTGTATAACATGATTTGATCATCGAATCATACCCAGAAACATGTTTGAATCAATTTCGATGTGTAGGGTTTAAGAAGAACTTGACCAGGTTCAATCTCATTGATTCATGGCCAAAAAGTGTTAAAATACAGACCAATGAACTTAGAAACATCATAGGAATCTATTGGAATCAAACAATCAAACATCTAACATGTTAAATTGAATTTCGATGAATCTGAGTTTAGGGTCTGTCGGAATTGCAACAATTCGCATTCAATTTAGATAAATGGTGTTTAGATGTGTTTAAATGAGCTTAAAGATCATGTTGTAACTCGTTATCTGATTTAAATTTGACAGGAAAACCAATTTCGATAAAGATTCATAAAATGTACGTCTACAGTGTTCATCGGAATTTCTTGTATAAGAAATTGTCGAAATTGCAATATTCATCGGAATTGAATAAACCTTATCGGAATTGCAAAATTGTCAAAATTGCAAAATCCATCGGAATTGCATAAATTTGTCGCAATTGCACAAAATTTATCGAAATTCACATTTTTATTGCAATTGGGCAAAGTTTATCGCAATTCAAATTTTTCATCGCAATTGGACATGGTTTATCGCAATTAAGATTTTTCATCGCAATTGAACAAATTTCATCGTAATTCAAAATCCATCGGAATTGGATAAAGAATCTGTCGGAATTCAAAATTCATCGAAATTGGACAAAATTGTCACAACTATATAAATACGTCGCAATTCATTAAAATTGTTGCAATTGGATCTAATTCTGTCGAAATTCAAATAAAATCACAAGTTGTTGAAATTCAATGAAAGTCAGCGAAAGAGAATCTGTTTTAATTGGAAATCCACACAATGTCCAAAGATGATAATTGCAATGTTCATAATCTTAAGGCATGTAAAATCAATGATACAACAAAATGGTCACATGAATGATAACAAGATTAACAATGTGCTAACTTTCATGTATCCTGCAAATTTGTTTTGATTGATGTTTGAGATATATCAAATGGCTGCACAACAACCACTTCCCATGCTCACAAAAGAAAACACCTTTCCACAAGACTATAATGAGGAAATTGGCAAGAACAACGCACGTGTCAAATTTCAAAAGATCGAGTGTGCTGAACCATCATGTCAAATAGCCATTGAAATTGTCAAATTACACAAGTGTAGGAGCATGCTGGACAAGTCTGCTTCCATTCCCGAGTTCTACATTCACCAGATGTGGCACACAATCAAGCTGGACATGGGAGAAGACTCATTCACCTGCACACTGGACAGAAAGGAAGTAACTGTTGATGTTAACTATCTCCGCAAAGCCTTACTTCTGCCAGAAGCTCCTGCACCTACCAAGAAGTTTCATCCTACTCCATCAGAAGAAGACGTTCTCAACTACCTCTTGGAGATTGGTTATGATGTACAACCGAACAAGCCACTAAAATCATTCTCCAAGGTCGATGCCAAGCTCATTCCCCAACCATGGAGAACCATTTATTATATCTTGGCTAGATCAGTCTCCGGAAGAGACAGTGGTCATGAGAATCCTCGTCTTTCTCACCTGCAAATCTTCTGGGGAATAGTAAATCAGAAGCAAATAGACTACGCTCAACTCATCTAGGATGACATAGTCTTTCAGATTCAGAGTCAATACATAAAACCATTCACCAAAATCCCTTTTGTACGATATACCAAGTTACTCATCTACCATCTTCTTGATGACAATGAAGACATCCCTCGATGTCTAGAAGATCAAGAAAAGCATTTATTTGCTATGGACAAAACTGTCAATAAAGTCTACATCCCAAAAGGAAGCACTCGCAAACAAGGGATGAGACTTCCTGAATCTCTTCTGACGGACAAGATTAAGAAAACACAAGCATACATTAAGTATGATAAAGCTTTCAATGAGGGATATGTCGGATTCAACAAGTATGATGATGAACCTGCTCCAGCTAAGACCCGAGCAAAAGATAGTAGCAAGGCAGGAAGCACATCCAGCTTCTCAAAGAAAATAAAACCTGGTCCTCCTAAATATATCAAGAGAAGAGTACCTGTGAAGATTGCTAAGCTTGAGCTTGAAGAAGAAAAGATTGTTAAAGAAGATGAATCTGGTTCTGAAACGGAAACCGATGAAGAACCAATCATCTACAAAGAAGAAATTGCTACGAAGATTGCTCAAGACGAAAGTCTAGTATCTCATAAAGCTGACGAAGAAAGGAGAAAGAAGAGGATACTTGAAGAACAAATGAGATTAGATGCAGAAATTGAAAAAGATTTTGGTGAAGACCAGACCCTCATCAATCCGGTTAATTAACCCGGTGGGTCTGGAGGTGTAGGAGGAGTTATTCTACCTCGCCCAGATTCGGTTAATCAACCCGGTAATGACGAGAAACAGAATGAAGATGAACAAGTTAAAGATTTTGACATGGATGAGGATGATAATACAGAGAATGTGCTTATTGATGATGATGTGATTAGAAAAGCTGCTGAAGAATTGGAATTAGAGAAGAAGGCAAAGGATGAGGAAGAAAGGTTGGCTAGGATAATTGTTGAGGAGAAGGAAGCCGACGATTACATTTAAACACCTCCAACTACTCCTCCACACTCTCCTCCAATTACCCGTGATACACCTCCAGTCTCTCAGCAAGCATCTCCTCCTAAAGACAAACAACATTCTGAATCATCGACACATTCTTCACCAGCACCAACACAAACAACATCAACAAGCAAGTCAATCAAGAAACCTATCAATCCGTTGGTCTCCCAAGCATCAAAAAGGGTGAAATAGGCCGTGAAGCTTGCAAGAACAAAGAAAAATGACAAGCTTCTTGACCAGATCGAAACGTTAACTAATATGGTCACCGGCCTTGCTGGACAAGTGAACGAGCTCCAAAACACTAAAGCTCGAGTTGATGAATTCCTTTTAGATGACATTCAAGAAAAGATGTTCACTGCGATCAAGGGCAACACTGAAGAATACTTGAAAAAGTACTTGCCTAGGATCACATCAAAGAAAGTAAAATAATATCTTGAACCGAACATCGAAGGTCTTCTCAAGAATATTGTTCCTACAGTTCCACTTGTTCTACAAACCCAACCAACGAAGCCAAAGGAACCAACTCTGGAAGAGCTTCAACTTTAATTGTTTGAAAGTTTGACAAGTATTACATCACCGACTCCAGAACAAATTGCCATTTCTGAGGCTATTAAGGCAAATATCTTGAAGGAGACATTTAAAGCTGATGCTGACAAAGGTAAATGTTCAAGAGAAGATGAAGACCCTGACCCGAACTCACAAGCCAAGAAACCAAAGAGTGTCGGCGGCTCTTCTTCTCAACATCAAGAAACTGTCAAGCCTTCAGCAACCACAACAACAGCCAACCAACCACCAAAGGCTTCTGGATCTGGACCAACAGCAAAGGAACATCATTTTGAGTTCACTAATGTAACACCCCAACCCGACAAGGGTAGAAGTATCACATTATGGTGGCACATCAAAGCATAATTAAACAACACAAGCGGAAGTCTTAACATAAATCAAAACATAAGTCAACCTGACTTAAAGAATTACATAAGATCCATAAACCAAAATGAAAGGAAATATAATCAGAGTCTAATCAATTGGTAAACATAAACCAAATCTAAGAAGTCTAGGGTAAGTCCACACTCAGCTCCTACTCTCAGCCCAAAGATAGCCCCAGCTCCTAACTTGATAAACCTGCCACGAAGAAAAGAAATGCGGCTGAGCTTAAAAAGCCCAGTGAACAGATATGTAATAATAGAGAACAGAAATATAAATGTGAAGTTCAAATGAAGTACAATGGGGAAACATAAGTAGGCATAATGTAATGTAAGGGTAACATAGTGTATAGGTTAAGTAACAGGAATCTATGCAGTCGCCTGCATAAACAGAATCATAATACCACGAGCTCAGAAACATAATCATATCATACATCATATCATAATCTTCATAAGTAACATGATGGAGTGATCAGCTCCCAGAATTGTGAAGGGCATGTATTGCACACAGTACCAATCACCAGAAATATATCATCATAACATAACAGATAAGATCTAGGATGCATCCATACGCCCCTGCAGAAATCATAATCATCGTGGCCATACATATTACATAACAAAAGGGACGGGGTGGAACATCACTCGACCACCCTAGAGTCGTGCCATCGGTGCATCGATAACACGGTCATGGTACCTCCATGACTAGGAAAGCTCAGGTAACATAAGGTTTCATAAACAAAGGCTCATATCATAGTTGTCATTTCATAAGGTTCATAGCAAAGGTTCATAGTGAAGGTTCATATCAAAGGTTGTAAGTCACAAAGGAAACCTTAAAGATAAGGTCAGAATATCCATACCTTGAGTAAATGAAAAGCTGAATAAGGAAAGGATCACAGAATGGAAATACTCCTCTTCGGAATCTACACATGATATAGTAGTACTTATTAATAGCTTATTTTATAAGTTGTTTACTCATTGATGTTGTTCTTATTACATATTAGGGCTTCTTTTCATTTTTAGTAACTTTCCTCTTTTAGTAACCTTCTATATTTAGTAAGTTTCCATATTTAGTCACTTTCCATATTCAGTAACTTTCTACAATTAGTAACTTTTAATACAACTTCCCAATTTAGTTAGATTAGGTTTAGGGTTCGGGATTATCAATTAGGTTTAACGTATCCACACACAAGTCAACACGACATTAACAAGACACACCCGATATAGGAACATGCATTAGGGCACCAAAGACCAAAGGAACACATTTAACACCTATGTAATACAAGCATATACATTAACTGGTTTTATCACAAATTTAAGCCCAATAAACGAATTTTAAAAACATATCAGAAGCCCAAACTAAAAAGCAAAAAAATTCTCACCGGAGGCCAAATGTCTTAAAAGTCTACTTGAATTTTTACAGATTCTATTATTAAGTGGATACCCCCTTTCAAAAATCGTTTATGCTAACATGTCCAGATTCGGATCTGCAGATACACTTCAAAAGTATGCAATTAAAAACCTAACGACATGACTTCAGAAAGTTCTACAAAAATTCCAGAAGGTAGTACACATATGAGATACGATTCCTGTAAATTTGTGGCCTCTAGTTTACTACGGTTTGAAAATGAAAAATCCTAAACCACAACTGAAATAAAATTCTGCCAGAACAGTTTTGATATATCAACACAATAAATTCAAAAATACAATCAAATCAAACTCAAATCCTTTCAAACCAATTGAAATACTTTACTAAGACCCTAAACTAGGTTTACATGCAGAAATTCAGTATTAGAAACTTAAGAAGCTCACGTTATCAAGCAGACATAATCAACTATCAAGACTGCCAATCTCATAAATCCATTTTAGCCATAGTTAGCACCATTTTAATTATTAATCATGCATACAAGCTTACACCATTCACCCACAACTCATTTAGACATCATATTAACATATTTATGAAATCAAATCCAAGAAACCAAACACCAAAATCAGTTCATGTGATCTAAATATTCAAGAACCAACTAATCACAAGCAAACCCTAATTCGTTTATCCCTTTTTAATCCAATTAATTATGTGATCAATATACATATTATTTATAGAATTAACTCATCTAAAACATATATACAAACACCTCATACGAATCATTCAAGATTAAAACCCGTTAATTCCATACGAAAGCACATAAAATAACGACATAACAATCACAATAAGCCCAAATTCTTAAGTATTAAATGCGTTAGGGTTTCTAGGTTTACAAGCTTATTAAATGTGAAATCAATAGGTCTAATAAGAGTTAAAGATCACATCTAGGGTTCAAAAAAGATGATGGTTCGAATCACAGCTATAGGGGTCGATTTAAAACAGAAAATAACAAGTTGAATACACAAGTTTTAGCATGCTACAATCTATGATTTCATGTGGCGTTTTTTTGGTTAACGAGAAGCATAATAAACAGATTAATATGTGTATTAAAACATGTTACTAATTATGTTTTCATGTTGGCAATATTTAGATTTATATATATATGTTGTGTCGATTTGAAAAAGGAAAAACAAGAGAAAATGTGATGATACCTTATGATTAATGAGACAACAAGAAAGGGAGAACAAGAACCTTAGAACCCTAATGATCGAACACTCATGAACCACCAGCAGCAACCTTCGAACTCCTTGCCCTTGAGAGGGAAAAAAAGATAGCAGGAACCTTTGTGTTTTTATTTGTTTCATACGAATGAAAAGAGGGGGAAGAATGAGCCGGACTTTAGTAAAAGAAAAGGGAGGAGTGTGTTCTAAGTTTGGAAGGTGATAATTGCAAATCAATTTGTGACTTGAATGCGTAAATTATGGGGCTAAATTTTAGGGTTCTAATCTCCATTAAATTGGTACAAACTGTGTATATATTTAACAATAGGGCGTACAAGGCTTGGATAACTAGGAAAGTTTTTATAACTTGTAACTAATATTATTATTGTGTATTACTTAGGTTAGTTATATTAATTGTGCTTATATTCATATCATATAGTTTTAGGTGTTTATTTACAATGTGTAATTTAATTATAAGGTGGTGTTTTTAAATGACATATAGTTACATTCTCATACTTAGGTTAAAATGTATAATGTTCTTGTATTATTATTTGTATGCTCTTATAAATTCAAAAATTAGAGGGGCAACATGGGAATTTCAAATGAATGGAAATTTAGGGTTTTACAACTCTTCCCCTCTAAAAGAAAATTTTCGTCCTCGAAATTTGAGTAGACAGATCAGATGGAAATGTATCGAATCGCAGAAAGCACATGGATAATAAATACGCATAACTCTTCAGTTTCTCAAGTAGTATCGTCTTTAGTATAGTCCTTCCAAAGGATTCTCACAATCAGACAGATCTTGTTTCTCATAATTCATAGCCTCAGATCTTTATTCAGAGTAGATCATAATGAATCAGATCCAAATATTACGAAGCGTACATGTAACAGACAATAGGTGTACTTCTCTATAGTAACACATGGAAAACATACGAACAGAAAACAGATTAGGTGATAAAATTAAACGGTAGAAAGCTCTACGATGTGTCTTAGGATTCTTAACAGATGAACAAAGGTCAACAAATACATGTCAAGAATTTAAACGTGTCCAGATGTCTAACGATGAAGGCAGAGTATTCGTACATGTAGAATGAACCTAAGGTCTCACTAATCGCGGATAATCTTCATTAAATGTCAGAAATCTAAAGCTCCTCAGGCACTCCTCGAAATATCCTATGATCATAATAAAGGTACGTTATATGACGTAAGTATTATCACGTTAGCTACGCGTCATAATACTAGAATCATATAAATATACCTTCATGATGGTCATACTTTATCTGAAGTTGTTGTGAGGATTCGATACACTTTAAGGATGTTAGTCCTTTGTAACTTGTGTATGTGATACTTTGAGTTAATATGGTTAAGTATGCGGAATCTACTTAACCACACTTAGAAGGTTATTTTTTTATGGAAATGGAACAGTGATGCTTGTGTAATGAACAATGAACAATGAAAGTTTAATACCAAACGATTCAATATTATTGAAAATAATATGAGTGATCTTCACTATCACTAGGGTTACAAAAACCTTGAATCTATATGTTTCTATGACTTATGATTTCTATGATAAGTTATGTTCTTTGTTCTTGACAGATATGTAATTTTAAGTTCATGCATCAAGTGCTTATCTCTAAGCTAAGATCTTCTTTTTATAGTCTAAAGAAGATCTTTTATAATATTGTCAAGTCTTGTCGAACTACTTGCTAGCTTATGTTGAGTGTGTCAGTAGCTAAGATACAACATGTATCTATGTTTACAACTTGATTGACTGACTACAAATCAAAGATATTATCTACCGTATATACTTGACTTTTATACATAAATATCTTTTTAAACTTATCCAACCAGCAGTAGCATACGCGACACTTATCCATCCAGCAGTAGGAATCAGCAGAACCTTTGTTTGTACTAGCAGTACTAACTTCAGTTAGTACTGTTAGTTATAACTTGAGAAGTCTTCAGATATACACTAGCAGTTAGTACTGTTAGAGTATTCTTCTCAGCAGTACTAATCTTCAGAACATTTAATTCCCAACAATCCTCCCCTAAACTTGTGATTTATCCCAAATCAACATGTTTCTTCTGAATTAAATTCTGATTGTGAGGATCTTTCAAACACTTCATAGTCAGACTCTTGATCTGAGCTTTCCTTTGTTCTTCAAGATTAAATATCTTTCTGTCTAACTCATCTGCTTTCTGTGAATCTCTTTCAGCATGCCTTTGCAAGTGATGAACAAACGTAGTGAACTGAAATTGAAACTGAAAGAACCTAGATAGAACTTTCTCCATTTGAATGCTTTATCCCTTCTGAATATATATAATACTCCAGAATCTTCATTTGAAGAGCTTATTCCCAGTATCCATCAACTAAAAAAGATTATTCCCAGCATTCATCAACTGAATGCTTGTTCTTATTATTGGCTGAATAATAAGACATGTTAGCTTCTCAAAAAGCTGACATCATCATCTTGTATGCTCTTGTCTTTTCCATTGTAGGAGAAGATACAACAACTGCTGCTGAGCCAGGAGGTTTTTGAAGGGGTGTATATATTATATTGAGATGAAGTCATGAAACTACTCCCTTCCCAATCTTTCTCCCCTGTTTGATTAATTTTAAACTACCTCCCCTGATTCTGGGCATAGATTACTTGAGCTTCCCAAATTTTATTGATTCCATCTGAGGCATGAGCTAGAGCATCTACTGTTATCTTAACATTTTCATTTTTCTTTTTGGTCTTTTCTAATGCTTCATTGAGCAAACAAATCACTTCTTCTTTGAACTCTAAGTTTCTTTTTAGACCAGCCATGTCATCATTAAACTTAGATTCATTTCCTCTAAAATGCAAAATTTGTTTTTCAAGAACAGCTAGACCTCTTTTATGATTAGATAAGTTAAAACTTGTATCATATAGCTCTTCTAGATTATCATCAAATTCCTTTTTAAGTTTTTCATAAGCTTTAAGAGCAGAGCAGGATTCAGTACACTTGATTTTAGAATTTACCTCTGAATCAGAAAATGCCATCAATGCAGTCTCAGTTGCCACCATTGCAGCTTCTTTTGGTGCTTCCTCTTCATCAGCCATGAAGCTCCAATCATAGCTAACACCATTGATATTCGTGCAAAACGCGTCACAAGCTGAACCTCTTCACAAAGAAAAGTCAACCCGCGATGGTTCGACACAAAAATCGATTGTAATATACCGGATAAGCGTGTACCCGGGTCGTTCTTCCCAACGAGGTGTGAAATTGAGGATATCGTTTGAGGTTCGGAATTAAAATGCTTGAAATAACGAGGGTTGCTTGGTTGCTAACATCTATTAAAACGAAAATGAAAATAACGTAAAACGGAAACTAATAACGAGTAAAAACGTAACATTTTATGAAAAATAAACCTACGGGTACCAAAATAATTTTCCTACGTCCTAAATGATAAAAGAAAATTTTTGAAATAAGAAATATATTTTTTTGACTTTTAAATAATTAAATACGATTTAAAAACTGATTTAAAGAAAATAAATAATTAAAAATACTAAACGAAAAGAGAAAATTCTGAAAATACTTTATACTAAACGAAAGCTATGAAAAATATAAAGGAAGTCCCAGCTTATTCCAATAAGCTGGGAAAAAGCAATAAGATTCGGATAAGCTAAAAGGGAACAAGGGGTTAAAAAAAAATTCTATTTGTACCAAATATTTGCTGATAAGAGCTTAAAACAAAGAGATTAAAAATGGAAGACATAAGCTGAAAAAGGGAAAAAGTTAAAAGTTGCACAGACCTAGAACAACCCAATGAGGGTTTTTTAGACTGATAAATTAAGCTGCAAACCTAAAAGCTAAAACTTAAAACTAAAGGCAAATAAAGTTCATATGGAAAAGAGCTTATAAAATGACAATAAAGCAGAAAGGAGTTGAATAAGATCTAGAAAATAAGCCAAAAAAACTGTGCAATCTTAACAGGACTTGCAGACATAACAAACAGCCTGAGATGGCATGTTTGAGCTAATTAATAAGCTAGAGAATGATTAAGCACAAACCTATTAACTGAAAACAGACAAAGATACCCAAGCTGAGAACACAAAAAAACTAATTTTAGGATTTTGAAACAGATTTAAGCCACTTAAAGGATCTGATAAGAAAGACTCTTAGATTGTTTTAGGGATTTTGACTCAGACTTCATAACTTGTCCTAATGACTATAGAACCTATTGACACTTTTTTTGCAGACTTGAAAACAAGATAAAATGATCAAATGTGTACTAAAGAAACAACTTAAAGACACCTTAAATCTATTCATACCATATAAGATGATTCAAGTTTTGAAAATTAGAATAACAAATGGAAAACTAAAACACTTAATAAAAATGCTTAATAATGGCTTCTGAACTATAAATAGGACTAACTAAGAGCTTATTAAAATCCAACGACTTGCCAAAAATCTGTGTTTACTTGAAAATACTACCATGCCAAACACCCCCCTTAAGTGGTCTATGGTGTTTTTGAAATTAAAACAAGCTAACTTAAGCTGAGGGAACTGATATGAAACAATAATGAGCACTACCGAACATAACACAAACTAAAGATAAGCAAATAAGCTGAAATTAAGCAAGAAATAAGCTGTAACAGTAAATGTTGATTTTTGTTGACCAAAATGTAAAAACAAGAAAGATTAAATTTGCATTAACTAAAATTAAAATTACATTACTGGAAATAAAAAAAGACAATAAAAAAAAAAGAAAAATTACCTAACTTAAAGCTAAATAAAACCTGAGAAACTGCTCTGCTACTACCCTCTATTTATACTATAAAAAAAAATACAAAACCCTAGTTCTATGTGTTTCTTCTCTGAGTGTGTTTCCCTTCGTGCTGCTTGTGTTTCTTTGATGACCCTTGGATTAAAACTTGGTCTCTACAACTTTTACCTTGAGTCGTTGATTTTTCTTTAGTCCCAGGATCGCTGAGGTGGAGGGAGGGGACCAAAGACAACCCCATGTGGGTTCTTTGGGTGGTAGTGGAGATGAAAGGGACGGATTGGTGATTATCAGAAGTTTAAGGTGGGAAAGAGGGGTTGAAGAAGATAAATAGTGAATTAGGTTAGGGATTTTGACCAAGTAATTGGGGGTTTGACCCCGTTATATTATCATTAGACATTGGAGTGGGTCGGGTTTGTTTTTTTTTTATAGATGTGGGCTGGGTTTTTAGTTTTTAGGTGGGCTGTGGGATTTGTTAACTATTGGATCCGGATTGGTAGAATGTTTAGGGTAAATGGGAATTGAACATAAGGACTAAAGTTGTAATTCTTGAAACCTCAAGGACCATTTCTGCCATTTCTTCAAATTTAATCAAGGGACCATTTTTGCCAAGTAAAGATAATCCAAGGGTCGTTTTGTGATTTTTGAGCTTGAATAAACATCCACATGAAAAACGTCTTTCCCGGCTTCGGTTTTCGACTCTTTTCCATATCAAGCTCGGTTTTGTCCATATTTGCCCCGTTTTCAATCCTTTTGTACCTGAAACACATAAAACACAATCCAAGGATATTTGTAACATTATATGGTCCATTTGGGTGTTTTCGGTCATTTTTGTGGGGTTTTTCGGGTATAAAATGATGAGTAAAAGGCCACTCATCAACCATCAATGGCTAGCATAGCCTTTGGCTCTTCCATAGTGACTTCGTTCTTTCTATCTTGCTTATACCAAGTGGTCCTATTATCTAGCCTTTTTGGCTTTCTGCACTCTCTTGCAAAGTGTCCAAACTTGTGACAATTGAAACACTCTACTTTCATCTTATCAAACCCAGCAGTTTCATTTCCATTAATGGTAATCTGCTTTCCAGTTTTGTGCCAAAACTTCTTAGCCCTCATGCTAAGTAAAGCAACTTGCCACTTTATATCCATCTATTCTAAGTCATCATCATCCATCTGAACAAGGTCTTCATGAGTTAGAAGAGAACCACTAGTTTGACTGGTTACAAATGCATAGAATGTTGAATCTCCAAGTCCAGCAACATTCTTTTGTGAACTAGCAGTAGAACCGCCAAAGTTAACAGTAGAACCACCTTCATCTTCATCTACCTCTTCTGACTTACTAAAATTGGGAGATGACAAAAGTGCCACATTCCCAGAACTAGTACTGTAGTTTCCAGACTTCTTTAGACTTTGTTCAACAATTTTGAAATTGTTGTACAAATCATTGAGTTTCATGGTTTCAATGTCTGGCTTATTCATCCAGACAACCACATGAGTATGGAATTCATCAGGTAGACTTCTTAAAAACTTCATGTTGAGATCTTCCTTGGCTATCTCAACTCCCAACACAGCTAACTGACTTACAAGCCTGTGCAACCTTGTGAACAATTTATCAAGAGATTCATTGCTGTTTGAGCTAAAGTTTTCAAAATTTTGTTTCAGCAATGTCTTCTGAGTTTTCTTGGTAGTTTCATTACCACCAAACCATGCACATATCTCTTCAAAAAGAGTTTTTACATCAGGATACTTGCTAAAGGATAGCATCTGCTCACCAGGAATGGTCATAAGCAACAAATTTCTTGCCTTTTGATCATTCCTCTTCTGTATTCTTTCTTCATTGGTAACTGGTCCAGTATTTCTTTTTCTAACTATTTTGCCTTCAAGAATAGATTCTGTATAGCCTAGTGTAAAAGAATCACCATACAGAATAATATCCTAGAGAGCATAATCTTGAACCATGAAGTATTGTTCAATCCTTAGCCTCCACAACTCAAACTCATTCTGTTTGATCATAGGCAACTTTGCAGCAATATTTGTAGCCTGAGTATTCTCCACGTCCATTATTTCTTCTTCTTCTAAATCAAATATATCAACCTTGCTCTGATACCAATTGTGAGGATTCGATACACTTTAAGGATGTTAGTCCTTTGTAACTTATGTATGTGATACTTTGAGTTAATATGGTTAAGTATGCGGAATCTACTTAACCACACTTAGAAGGTTATTTGTTTATGGAAATGGAACAGTGATGCTTGTGTAATGAACAATGAAAAATGAAAGTTTAATACCAAACGATTCAATATTATTGAAAATAATACAAGTGATCTTCACTATTACTAGGGTTACAAAAACCTTGAATCTATATGTTTCTATGACTTATGATTTCTCATTACTAGAAAAAGGTCTATCCTTGACTCGCATTTTATGACGCACGCTACAAGATGACGCGCAAATAGCAAAGTCATAAAATAAGAGTCATAACGAGTAAATTTTTTATTGGGGATGACTCGTTTTCAGAAGCGTCATAACATAGGGTCATAATCAGTTAAAATTTAGCCTGCTAGATGACGCTCATTTTGCTTCGTCATAAATAGGGGTCATCTATGTTTTTTTTTACCATCTGCACTTCCCGCTCTCAAACTCTTATTCTTTTTGTTTCCCGCTATTGACAAAAGCTTATTTCCCGCTTGACAAAAACCCCAAAAAAAAACCTAAGTCCTTCAAAATCCCAAAAAAAAAAAAAAAAAAAAAAGAAAAAAAAAACCAATTATAAGTTTACTAGGGTTAGCTATTCTTCTCCCCCAATCCAGCCGCCCACCTTCACCACATTTTTCCGGCCATATTTCTCCGGCATCTCCACCATCTCCGGCGACCTCATCACAGCCGTCATTAAACACCATCAACCTCTCACCATCACAACCCCTCGCCTCTTCTCTCTTTCTTGAAGATGCCGACCACCACCACCCTTTCACTGCCACACTCCTCTATTTTTATTGAAGATAAGTATAGATCGAAGATGGCTTCAGATCGAGTCACCACGCCATCATACTGCCGTCATCACCCTCTCCGTCTTTTTCTATTTTGTTCGTCCTTGTGGTATAGTGAAATCAGTACATTTCTTTTATTAATTACTAACCGATTTTATTTATTGTTACTAGTGTTTTCGTGGATTCAAATGAGTTAAAACATACTGATAACAAGATTTAAAAACGTGTTTTGAAACCGATTCGTGTGGTAAGAAAAAACTGGTTATGGTGTTACTCGAATTCTTTTGGTCAATATAGTTTGTGTTAAGTTGAAGTGATTGAGTGGTTTAGTTGATTGTGATAGCATGCTCATTGTGTGTTTTAAAATGTGTAACTCAATTTATTTTGTCTTTTGTTCTTATGTTTATGTAATTGTTGCTTTGTTTGTAGCGATTTACGTTTAATATTGGTTATGTTTAGCTGAAGTGATTGAGTGATTTAGTTGATTGCGATTCGTATAATGCTATGTGTTTTAGTATTTAATTTTACGAAATTATTGATTTTGTGATCTGTTCGTATTGATTAATAGTCTTTATGCTAAGTTGAATTGATCAAGTCATCAAGTGGTTAAGTTGATTGCCATAGTACGCTGACTGTGTTTTCTTTAGTATGTGTAGGTCAATGTAGTTTGATTTTAGGTCTTAAGTTTACGTAATTGTCGATTCGTGTGATATGTTTGCAACGATTAATAATCTTTATTACAAGTTAAGGTGATCAAGTACTTTAGTTGATTGCGATAGTGTACTTACTGTGTGTTTTATTATTTGTAGATCAATTTAGTTGGATTTTAGGTCATTACTTTATGATATTATGGATTGTGTGATCTGCTGCAGTTACTAATATTGTGTGTGTTAAGTCAAAGTATTCTAGTGGTTCGGTTGGCTGTGATAGTACGCTGACTATGTGTAGGCCAATGTAGTTTAAATTTTGTTGTTAAGTTTATGGCATTATGGATCGTGTAATTTGTTTGCGGTGATTGCTAGTGTTTGTTTGGAGTTAAAGTAATCAAGTGGTTCTGTTGATTGTGATAGACTGATAGTATGCTCACTGTGTGTTTCAGTATGTTAAAAGCTGTAAATCAATCTAGTTTGACTTATGTTCTAAGTTTATTTGCGTGATCTGTTTGCAGTGTTTATGCTAAGCTGAAGTGATCGAGTATGCTGCATGTACCGGCGACGATCGAGGAACAGTTGATTTTGAGAGCAATTAAGGAAGAATGTCCGTGGGAGAATCTTCCTAATTTGTTTTGACAGGTGAATGCCGTTCAGCGAACGCTTGTAGAGACGTGGGGTTTGATCAGAGAGACTTTTGTTGACCTGACTTTTAATCATCAGGGTAGGATTTGGTTTTGATCTTTAAGTCCTGTTTTATATGATTAGATAAGAGGATACTTGTTAGTAGAACATCACTTGATTTCATATAGAAAGAATGAGTCAATGGCGGTGGGCCTAAAAGCAGTCTTCCCTTTGTTTTCAAGGATAAAGAAGAGAAAGTCGCTGAAGATGATGATAAAGAAGGTTTTTTTGGGAAAATTTTCAAGGATAAATTTGAAGACAAAAAAGACGAAGCTGCAAATGAGGAAGGCAAGGAGTATGCAAATGGCGTGGAAGAAGAATCTTCAGACTTCCCTTTGTTTCGTAAATTGTTTCGTTTGCAATCTGATGATACAAAAACAGTACCAGCAAATGAAACCGTCAACGGCGGTGGGCCTGAAAGCAGTCAAGGAACAGAGATTTTCTTCCGCAAGTTATTCAGAGATCGTGATCGTTCTGTGGAAGATTCAGAACTTTTTGGATCTAAGAAGAATAAGGAGGTTAGTACATATTTGTGTTTTACTCTTTTAGTTCTATAAACAGATTCTGTTATTGATTCACCATTTTAGTTAATGCTTGTAGCTACTTGTTACCAGTTCGTATAGTTGCCTAGTACAATTGAGATGCATATATTTCAGGGGTTTTTACATGAAGTTATTAAATATATGTTAGTCCTGTCAATTATCTGATCAAGGAAGTGCCTTAATTATTCACTTGTTCTTTTGTGATAGTACATGATCAAGTTTTCTAAAGTTAACTCTGTAAAGAGATTAAATTGCTATGCTCGCATGTCCAAGTTGTTGAGATCGCTTTTTTGGATTATTGATAAGCATATAAAAAAAACTTAGGATACTGGAAGAAGCTTTTTGGTGACTTATTATTATCTAAGTTTATTAAGAGTAGTTGATGAAACTTGTCTGGAACAGTGTCAATACATGGAAGGTAATACTATAACTTGATAGTTGAACAAATTTCATAACCTGATGAATTCTTACTTTTACTATCTCTTTTGATTTTTAACTTAGATTACCAGATCGGTGTTTTGCTTCAAGACAGTTTTGCCAATCAGTTTGGAATAAATTGCATTATTTCCTGTTATTGATGAATTCCTTTCATAATCTGAACAGATAACACTAGTTTCCGAACATATGATCTGTTGTGTTTGACTAAAATTATCCTGACTGTTCTCTATGGTATTCTTATTAATTATACGTCTTTTGGCAGAAGCAAAGAAATGAAAACTCTAGTCTTAAGCCACCGTTTCCAAATTCCACTGCATCACAGTTTCGCAAAGGGACTTATCATGAGTCACTTGACTTTGTTCACTCGTTATGTGAGACATCATATGGCTTAGTAGATGTTTTTCCAGTTGAAGACCGCAAAAGTGCTCTTTGTGAGGTTGTGCTTGTTTTTTTTTATCTCAATGTCAGATTAAGCTTATTGTTTGTGTGTAAATGTTTTTAGTGCTTACTGAATCTTTGAATCTGTGGTTCATGTTCCTGTAGTCGCTGACGGAGATCAATGTGCATGTTGCTGCAGCTCAAAGTAGTGGAGGTAAATCTTTTTCATCCTCTCTCTCTCTCTCTCTCAATATATTTTTATACTTGTGTTGGCACAACCACCCAAGACATGTATGTATGATATTGTGAGTGGACCTGGAAATAATGTCGTACATATTATTACATACTGAAAAGGACTTCCCAAGAAAAAGTTTGTTTCGTGTTCCTATAGGAAAATTCTTGAAACAATATTAATCAATACTCTAGTCTAAATGTACCTTTCTTCATATGGCAGCAAAATAACCTTACTTTAGGGCTACAGGCTCACATACCCTACCTAGGTTCCTAAGAAAGTAGAAACATCCAGTGTTTTCAAATACCCTCGTTAGCTAGACTATTATGAATTAGTTGTTGATATGAATTCAGTTAACCATATACTGTATATCGATGGACTATCGAAACCTATAAAGTGATGCAAACCTTGTTGTATTTATTGTTGATATGAATTCAGTTAACCATATACTATATATCGATGGACTATCAAAACCTATAAAGTGATGCAAACCTTGTTGTATTTGTCATTTTGGACTGCCATTTAGGCATTTAGCTTATGCTTCTTAATTTAAAAACTAATGAGCATGTAACATAAAAAATGATTAGGATAGTTCACTATTGTCAAAAAGTGGAGGTTAGTTATTAATGATTTCGTTGTTTATTGTAGGGTCGGCCCATGTACCAACGATTTTAAATTTCGAATCAGGGTGCGTCCGTTTTATGGGCAGCGATTCTATTTCAGTAAGTGGTCAGCGAACCGAAGGTTTTGTTTCAGTAACTGATGAGCAGCCCTCCGGTACGTCTTTGGCTCATGCAAGTGCCTCGCCTGATGTTGGTGCAAGCACATCTGATGGTTAGTAATAGCTGCCACTTTCGGATAGAACCATCTGCATTTGTTTGTTACTATTGATGCTATAACAGTTGTCTCATACGGAATCTTTGCTTTTCTTATAGGTATACACCAGCGAAGCTGTGGCCGTTCGTCTTCTCAAAGCTGGCGTCGTACTCAGTATTCGCAAAGTATGTGGCATCACCTTTTTTCTCTATATCACGAGATTGAACGAGTTGCCAAGGCAAATCGTTGAAGAAGGTTTATGGTATTTGTTTCTAGTGGTTTATCTTGGCTTTTGTGAGGAACACTTGTGAAAACAATTGTTTCATGATGGATTATGAGTTTAGATTTTATGTATCTGTTTTGGTACTTTACTTTGGTATATATATATATGAAATGCGTTATTTTTTATATTTGTGTTTTTAATTTTGTATTATCAGGTTTATAATTGTCATTTAATAGAAAATTAGGAACTGAAAAAAATTAATTTTTTTAAAAAAAAAATTAGGTTATGACTCGCAAAAAAGAGAGTCATAAAACGTGGGTCATAAGTAATTTTTTTTTTTTAAAAAAATTAGGTTATGACTCGCAAAAAAGAGAGTCATAAAACGTAGGTCATAAGTGCGCGTCATAGAGGGATGACGCACAAATGCGAGTCATGAAGCTTTATGACGGGTCCATCCTTGACTCGCATTTGCGAGTCATAAGGCCTCTTCTTGACTCGCATTTGGAGTCAAGAATAGCTGTTTTTCTAGTAGTGTCTATGATAAGTTATGTTCTTTGTTCTTGACAGATATGTAATTTTAAGTTCATGCATCAAGTGCTTATCTCTAAGCTAAGATCTTCTTTTTATAGTCTAAAGAAGATCTTTTACAATATTGTCAAGTCTTGTCGAACTACTTGCTAGCTTATGTTGAGTGTGTCAGTAGCTAAGATACAATATGTATCTATGTTTACAACTTGATTGACTGACTACAAATCAAAGATATTATCTACCGTATATACTTGACTTTTATACATAAATATCTTTTTAAACTTATCCAACCAGCAGTAGTATACGCGACACTTATCCATCCAGCAGTAGGAATCAGCAGAACCTTTGTTTGTACTAGCAGTACTAACTTCAGTTAGTACTGTTAGTTATAACTTGAGAAGTCTTCATATATACACTAGCAGTTAGTACTGTTAGAGTATTCTTCTCAGCAGTACTAATCTTCAGAACATTTAATTCCCAACAGTTGTGAATAAGCAACCTATCATCAACCTCCTAGTTCTTCTTCACTCTCATAGGCTAACAAAATCAATCGTCATCAACGGAACAAAATAGGGAACGGAACTTATCATAGAAGCAACGAGAATCTAGTATGTTTATCAGAAGTGGAGTACGATAGGAAAAGACGCAGAATGAATCCTAATGTCTACCCAATCCTCACAGGTCATAGCCTAAGCTCTACAGGTCAAACCTGGCTCTGATACCATAATTGTAAAACCCCAACCCGACAAGGGTAGAAGTATCACATTATGATGGCACATCAAAGCATAATTAAACAACGCAAGCAGAAGTCTTAACATAAATCAAAACATAAGTCAACCTGACTTAAAGAATTACATAAGATCCATAAACCAAAATGAAAGGAAACATAATCAGAGTCTAATCAATTGGTAAACATAAACCAAATCTAGGAAGTCTAGGGTAAGTCCACACTCAGCTCCTACTCTCAGCCCAAAGATAGTCCCAACTCCGAACTTGATAAACCTGCCGCGGAGAAAAGAAATGCGGCTGAGCTTAAAAAGCCCAGTGAACAGATATGTAATAATAGAGAACAGAAATATAAATGTGAAGTTCAAATGAAGTACAATGGGGAAACATAAGTAGGCATAATGTAATGTAAGGGTAACATAGTGTATAGGTTAAGTAACATGAATCTATGCAGTCGCCTGCTTAAACAGAATCATAATACCACGAGCTCAGAAACATAATCATATCATACATCATATCATAATCTTCATAAGTAACATGATGGAGTGATCAGCTCCCAGAATTGTGAAGGGCATGTATTGCACACAGTACCAATCACCAGAAATATATCATCATAACATAACATATCAGATCTAGGATGCATTCATACGCCCCTGCAGAAATCATAATCATCGTGGCCATACATATTACATAATAAAAGGGACAGGGTGGAACATCACTCGACCACCCTAGAGTCGTGCAATCGGTGCATCGATAACACGGTCATGGTACCTCCATGACTAGGAAAGCTCAGGTAACATAAGGGTTCATAAACAAAGGCTCATATCATAGTTGTCATTTCATAAGGTTCATAGCAAAGGTTCATATAAAAGGTTGTAAGTCATAAAGGAAACCTTAAAGATAAGGTCAGAATATCCGTACCTTGAGTAAATGAAAAGCTGAATAAGGAAAGGATCACAGAATGGAAATACTCCTCTTCGGAATCTACACATGATGTAGTAATACTTATTAATAGCTTGTTTTATAAGTTGTTTACTCATTGATGTTGTTCTAATTACATATTAGTGCTTCTTTCAATTTTTAGTAACTTTCCTCTTTTAGTAACCTTCTATATTTAGTAAGTTTCCATATTTAGTAACTTTCCATATTCAGTAACTTTCTACAATTAGTAACTTTTAATACGACTTCCCAATTTAGTTAGATTAGGTTTAGGGTTCGGGATTATCAATTAGGTTTAACGTATCCACACACAAGTCAACACGACATTAAAAAGACACACCCGATATAGGAACATGCATTAGGGCACCAAACAACAAAGGAACACATTTAACACCGATGTAATACATGCATGCACATTAACTGGTTTTATCACAAATTTAAGCCCAATAAACGAATTTTAAAAACGTATCAGAATCCTAAACTAAAAATCAAAAAAATTCTCACAGGAGCCCATATATCTTAAGAGTCTACTTGAAGTTTTACAGATTTTATTATTAAGTGGATACCCCCTTTCAAAAATAGTTTATGCTAACATGTCTAGATTCGGATCTGCAGATACACTTCAAAAGTATGCAATTAAAAACCTAACCACATGACTTCATAAAATTCTACAAAAATTTCATTAGGTAGTAAAAATATGAAATATGATTCCTGTAAATTTTTGGCCTCTAGGTTGCTACGGTTTGAAAATGAAAAATCCTAAACCACAACTGAAATAAAATTCTGCCATAACAGTTTTGATATATCAACTCAATAAATTCAAAAATACAATCAAATCAAACTCAAATCCTTTCAAACCAATTGGAATACTTTACTAAGACCCTATAATAGGTTTACATGCAGAAATTCAGTATTAGAAATTTGAGAAGCTCACGTTATCAAGCACACATAATCAACTATCAAGACTGCCAATCTCACAAATCCATTTTAGCCATAGTTAGCACCATTTTAATTATTAATCATGCATACAAGCTTACACCATTCAGTCATTCACCCACAACTCATTTAGACATCATATTAACATATTTATGAAATCAAATCCAAGAAACCAAACACCAAAATCAGATCATGTGATATAAATATTCAAGAACCGTTTTAACTAATCACAAACAAACCCTAATTCGTTTATCCCTTTTTAATCCAATTAATTATGTGATCAATATACATATTATTTATAGAATTAACTCATCAAAAACATATATACAAACACCTCATACGAATCATTCAAGATCAAAACCCGTTAATTCCATACGAAAGCACATAAAATAACGACACAACAATCACAATAAGCCCAAATTATTAAGTATTAAATGCGTTAGGGTTTCTAGATTTACAAGCTTATTAAATGTGAAATCAATAGGTCTAATAAGAGTTAAAGATCACATCTAGGGTTCAAAAAAGATGATGGTTCGAATCACAGCCATATGGGTCGATTTAAAACAGAAAATAACAAGTCGAATAAACAAGTTTTAGCATGCTACAATCTATGATTTCATGTGGCGTTTTTATGGTTAACAATAAGCATAATAAATAGATTAATATGTGTATTAAAACATGTTACTAACTAGGTTTTCATGTTGGCAATATTCAGATTTATATATATATATATATATATATATATATATATATATATATATATATATATATATATATATATATATATAGTGAGACTTTCTTGCGAGAACCATTTTATCTGCGAGAACTGAGAGAACCACCAAAAACATACATGCACGCCTTCAATAATTGTATTTTTGCACATATGTTCTAAAAACAACATATATGTTTTTTTTAAAACATAGTTGTTCTAAAGAATTTGATAAGAAATTGGAAATACAACATTTTTCTTTGAAGGTGTGCATGTATGTTCTTATAAGGCGTGCAACGACAATATTGCGGCCTTGTGTAAGGTTTTTGTGAAAAAAGAGGATGAGTTCATGATGATATTGAAGAACATAGGTGGATACTTACGATTATTGATGATTTGCATGTATTTTTATTTTATTTTAAAAGGCGTGCATGTATGTTTTTTGTGGTTCTCTCAGTTCTCGCAGATAAAATGGTTCTCGTAAGAAAGTCCCCCTATATATATATATATATATATATATATATATATATATATATATATATATATATATATATATATATATATATATATATATATATATATATATATATATTATATATATGTTGTGTCGATTTGAAAAAGGAAAAACAAGAGAAGATGTGATGATACCTTATGATTAACGAAACAACAAGAAAGGGAGAACAAGAACCTTAGAACCCTAATGATCGAACACTCATGAACCACCAGCAGCAACCTTCGAACTCCTTGCCCTTGAGAGGAAAAAAAAATAGCAGGAACCTTTGTGTTTTTATTTGTTTCATACGAATGAAAAAAGGGGGAAGAATGAGCCGGACTTTAGTAATAGAAAAGGGAGGAGCGTGTTCTAAGTTTGGAAGGTGATAATTGCAAATCAATTTGTGACTTGATTGCGTAAATTATGGGGCTGAATTTTAGGGTTCTAATCTCCATTAAATTGGTACAAACTGTGTATATATTGGACAATAGGGCGTACAAGGCTTGGATAACTAGGAAAGTTTTTATAACTTGTAACAAATATTATTATTGTGTATTACTGAGATTAGTTATATTAATTGTGCTTATATTCATATCATATAATTTTAGGTGTTTATTTACAATGTGTAAATTATTTTTAGGGTGATGTTTTTAAATGACATATATTTACATTCTCATACTTAGGTTAAAATGTATAATGTTCTTGTATTATTATTTGTATGCTCTTATAAATTCAAAAATTAGAGGGGCAACATGGGAATTTCAAATGAATGGAAATTTAGGGTTTTACAACTAAAGACGATGAATTCCAAAAACAGCAAGATCAACCAGACTCTCCACCTAAGTCGAAAGCAACAACGTCTAAGCATGGAAAGAAGTCAACAACCAAAAGGACAACCGTTGTCTCATGGCTTGACGAAGACACGAATGAAGGGAATGAGTGGTTTGATCAAGTCGTCAGTGCTCAACCATATGTCGACGATGACTCCATGATCGAAGGACGCACACCTGAGTTCACACAAAAACTCAAACGTTACCAACGAATCAAAAAGCTTAAAAAAGGAGAACTTCGTCGAATAAAGAATGATGCATTCAACCTGCTGAAAGATCGGTCATCTAGTGTAGCTGAGCTCGAATATCACTTGGAAAACATTGCACAAGCAATGTCGAATGATTTCAGATGGACAAATCCGGACACGTATGTGATTGATAGTACTTCTCAACACAAACAACCATACGTTACGGATTGGACAAGGCCTTTGCCAGTAATTGGAACTTCAGATCAACCTGCTATCCCATACAGCTTCTTCTTCAACAATGACCTGGAGCTTCTTGTACACGGTAACAAGTGTCAACCCAAGTATGCAACGTCAATAACCCTGATTCCTACTGCAAGTTATCCACAACCTGCCATCGAAGAAACCGCAACAAGACTCTTCGTTACAAATAGAGTGATGTACGATCAAGATGCGCAACTGGGAATATATCACTGGAATGAGAAAAGGAGAACCTGGTACAAAAGCAAACTCACGAAGAACTCTCCAACTCCAGTGATGAGCGATCTCAGAATAATTGTTGTGGTTAGCATTGAAGCAGAAAAGAGGTATGATTATACCTTTCTACATAAAATCAGGGTTAGAAGACAAGATCAAAAGATGTATTCATTCTCAGAAGCAGACTTCCTGAACTTGTATCTCATCAAAGTCCAAGGGAAGATGCATCATTTCTCCACTGATCTTACATACGCGTTCAGCACTTCATTGCTATACTACATCTGAAGAAATTGAAGACTTGCAACTTGGGGTCGAGAACTATCAAAGAAAGCTTAACTTAACCGCACCACTTCTACAACTTCCTAAGATCAAACAAGAACCCTAGTATACCATGAAGAAAGACCCAACATTTGGGTTTGTCTACAAGAGTGATCTCTCCATTAACTGCTTCATGAGGTACAAGGAGGTTCACAAGTTCTGCGACCACACGCTCAAGAAAATTCATGATGGGTTAGTGATTCGGGTGAGAGATCGGGAGTTGTACAGGA
The DNA here is from genome assembly GCA_021014915.2 of Artemisia tridentata subsp. tridentata. Classification (NCBI taxonomy): domain Eukaryota; kingdom Viridiplantae; phylum Streptophyta; class Magnoliopsida; order Asterales; family Asteraceae; genus Artemisia; species Artemisia tridentata. The sequence continues at coordinate 407,589,346 of CP139507.1, forward strand.
CTAGCAGGTGGACAGCTCCTCAACTACGAGAAGTTCGTCAATTTATCCTGAAGTTAGAGAAAAGGCTTGTTCACAGAGACCAGATGAGGAGACTTAAAAGCTACGTTGGAGGTAGACCATCTTTTTCGATCAGGAATTTTCAACGACCTGATCCAGTATTCACTGTCTTCAGAAGCACGGATTGATGTAAGAATTGCATTTTTTTATTATTATTTTTTTTTGATAATACTTGCTTGTGATACATTATGGTTTGTGTACATATATCACTGCACAACCCGTACTTTGTAAAGAAAGGACCATAAGGTACGCTTCAGTGCCTCAATCCTAATATAAGGAGCGAAAGCTTCTTACTTTTGAGTAGAATTAATCAAAATTTTGATAAGTTTTTTTCAAAATTCTACTCAAAAGAACAAGTATTCCCTCTCGTGTTTAAAACTCAAAAAGTGATTTCACTTGTTGAGGGGGAGTATTTGAAACAAATCTTTGTTCAAAACAAAAAGTTCTTATTAGATTCTTCCTACAAACCTCAAAAAGCATATTTTAATCTAACGTTTTCCAAAAACAACATCAATATGTTATTTTTGAGGGGGAGAAAGAAAAATGTGATTAAAATATGTGTGTGATGTATGGAATCTTGCATGAGCTCGACTCAGATTTTACACAATGAATTGGCGAGAATTAACTGTCATTAATCGAAAGGACTTGTCCTGGATGGGTAATAATTTCAAGTTGGTTTATCCAGTCATGTAAGCGTGTCTTGAATAGGACTTATCTGAGTAGAGTTATCGTTTCGAGAGATTTTCTTTAAATGTGATCAGGACGGGTAATAATTTCAAGCTAGTCTAACTAGTGATGCAAGCGTGTCTCGAATCGGCCATATTCACTAAAAATCAATCAATTCAAAAAGTGCAAACTCCACCCGACATGTGCAAATTTATATTAAAAACTTATGAGCACATGTGAAGGGGGAGTATTTCAGAAAAAGCAAAACTCTCAAGGTGTTAACAAAATATGTTTTATAATCATAAACACTTTGAGAGGTTTTTCAAATGAAAGGTTTATGGCAACATAAGATAGTCATGGAGTTATAAGGTGACTAAGGTTAGGAAATACGTCCTATGATCCGCCTGAACCGGAGGGATCTACCCATGGACAATACCAATAGTTTAGTACTAGAAGTCCTTAGGTATGACTGAAAAAAAGAGAAAAGAAATGAAAGGAGAAAGAAGGGGTTGAAGAATTAAAAAGAAAAGTTATGAAAAAAAGGGTGAAAAGAAATAGCCCTCAAAATGTTCAACCTTAGGGCAGAAACCGGGTTCAATTCATATGCTACTGGCTGTTACTACGGTGACACCGGTATTGAAGACAAAGTCGTCATGGACCCAGTGACGCACTGCACTAAACCTTCTAGCCACTCGAGTGTCTCTCAAAAGATACTTGTTTCATGTCTCACGGAGAACCTCACATAATCTATCGACCTCTCACTCCGAGATGTGTTGATATTGAAAAGGAGGCACTCTGCTCCATGCCTCCGACTACTAAAACCAAAATGCACTAAATCGAGTCTAGAGCCGCGAGATACATCAAAAGATCTATTAGGAACACTTAATACTTCTACACTGGCTGTTCAACATTAAGGACACCAGTTGTAAATAACAAGAGTCCTACGCAGATCTTAGCAATCTGCCAAGAACATTCATGAGGGAACTCACAATTGTTATTCTCAGTGATTGAATGGAAATTCCTGCTAGGGTCATCATCAAACAGCCCTGACAGTAGGTCACTTCAGTAATCCCTTATGGTTTACGCTTAGTGTTCGCGGTGGTTTCAAACGGTCTACAGTCGTGGAGTGATACTTCGGTATACTTCAACGGCTCACCTGAATCGTTGATACACTTCGGTGTATATATCTGTGTAAGCCCTCTTGGGGGCATCCGATTCAGGAACGGCCTTGGCAAGGATTAGATAAAGTTGTCACACTATGCTGTTAACGATCTCAAAGTCCGAACCTGTAAGTGCCGGATGATTTATTGCTAACTGTTTTCATACAGGTACTTAAGGAGACCGGGAGTTCCACTACCACCATTATCATCAGCTACATTCCAACTCCACATGCTCATACCTACATCTGAAAGTTATTCAAAGTTCAAAGACAATTCTCATCAAAGATCGAAGAAAACGTTCAAAAGTCAAAGATCAAAGCTAAAGAATGAGAATCACTTGAAGGATAAAGATCAAAGTCAAAAGAAGTATGAGCATAGTGGAAAAGACGTCAAGACACCAGAATTAAAGACGTTGATGAAAGGCAGATCACAACAATATCACATCACACAGAACAAGAACAAAGAACAAAGATAATAGAGACGTCAAAGCCAAAGAAGCAAATAAGACGTCAAACAACCTTGATGACCAACTCTTAGGGGGAGATTGTTGGGAATGGGTTTAATTAATATAAAATCTTGGTCATTCATTTCTAATAGGTTGCTAAGTTTAAATGGCCTTTATGTTTGTTACTTAAGGTTCGGCCTATGTAAAAGGCCCATGGGCCGTGCCATTTAGTTTATTCCTTCTAGAAAGACTTAACAAGGAGTTGCCCTAGCTAGCACTCCTATATATACTACATGTAATCATACTCTTTTATTGTTGGTTATTTTACTCATGCAAGCAACCCTTTGTTATTCTCTTGTGTGATATAATCGACCACATCTTTCTCTCCTTCTCTCATCTCTATTACTTGTATACTTGTGTTCTACTATGAAGGTGACCAAACACTATTTATAGGCACCAAGGCCAGCAAACCACGGATCAGACGGAACCAAATCAAGGGTTCCGTCCGTGTATCCTTTTGGTTCCGTAGGGACCTGACAGAAAATCTTCACAATCTTTTATCAAATCTAACCAAAATATACACCATATCTTTCAAGGATTCTAGAGTGATAATCTAAACAAAATATTCACCATATCTTCCAAGGATCATATGCAATCTTAGATTAGGGTAGGATGATCCATGGAATGATGTAAAAATACAATTTCATTTTAGATTAACATGTTTGCTGGAGATGGTGAACACATATAATTGGTGGTTTGCTGGGGATGATGACGAGAATAGATGGTGCCTCGTGGGGTGTTAAGAATTTTTATTTATTTAATTGTTAATTTGTTTATTTAATGTGAGAATATGAAGATAAGTGTATTTTGTTGGGTTTTTAATTGGGTAATGGTGAAACATGAAGATGAAGATGAGTGTTGAGATATTTGGTCATGAAAGTTATAATTTTGATTGTAAATGGTTAAGATGAAATTGATTTTTGGTTTTCTTTTTGGAAAGAAAATGAAGAAGAAATATTGTTTTTATAAATTAATATTAAAAGAAATAAAAAAAATGATGAAATAAATTGAGGCCTGGTTTGGTAGCTTCAAATAATAAAAGGAAGAAAAGAAATGTTGAAGATGCAGTGTAAAAAGACATTTATACCCTCATGTGCAAGTTACATGATGGGTTTTAACGGGCATAGTTAACGATCGTTAGGGATAGAGATGAACCGTGTTACGAAACTTCATTATAGGGACTGTCCATGCAAAAAAGAAAGTCGAGAGACAAGGGTAGTGATTTTGCCCAAACCAAAAGGACGAACGGTGTAATTTACTCAAATTAAAACTATATTAAAAAAAATAGAAAAAAAAAAGATGGAGACTTTTTTTTTTTTTTTTTTTTTTGGTTATTTTACTACTTATAGACTACAACAAATGGTCATACTAACAGAAAAAGACAATAGTGGTCAAATGACCAAATCTGTTACATGGCAAAACCACAAATACAAGATTTGAGAAGAAGTTGAGAGACTAAATTCGTTATTTTTTACAAACCGGAGATATCATTTAAGTAATTAACTCTTTCTTATTAAAGCGATTGTATCAAAATTCAATCCAACTTAAACTAATACTCCTTACGTTCCAAATTGGTAGTACATGTTTCCTATATGGTTTGTCCAATTTAATTGTCAACTACTAAAATTAGATAAAAAAGTTTGATCAAATTTATCATAATACCATTGGTTAAAACTAATATTAGAAATTTTAAAGAAACATTAATTAATTTGTTAATTGTAAAACTGTCATTTTGCATAAAACTAGTTATAAGTCTCATGCACACACGGGTTTTACACATAAATCAAACTTATTTTAAAATTTGAATTTACTATATGGACATATAAAAATTTACCCGTGAAAATTGTGACATAAGTACAACTAATAAATATGCATGAGTATTTCATTATGTATTAATATCTTGTAAAAAAATTTATTGGATGAAAAATTTAACTTTGTTTAGCTGACATAGATGTTGAGGTTGAGGTTGAGGTTGATGTTGTTGTTTAACTTTAACAATTGATATCATGTTGTACAAAATGTGCGAGTTTAGTAGCACATAATGAGCGTTGTTGAAGTTAAAATATACTCCGTAAAGTATTTTAAAAATGTTTTTATGGATATCCATATATAAACTTTGAATAATAATTACATGAGTCGTTGTTATAAGTACAATCGCGTATATTTATTTTCATATCACAGTAACTCGTGTTTACCCTTTGATATTTATATTACCGTCAATAATAATATAACCGTATTTAATATTCAAACCCGTGTACGCATATGTTATATTTTTAAATAGGATAACATGAGTCCTTATTTAACGTATATAGTAAAAAAAAAATTAATAGATGAAAGTTTAAAACTAATATTTATTTTAAAAATATTTAACGTATATTAAAACTAATTCATATATTTACAAAAAAAATTAATATTAATGGATGAAAATCTCAAAATAATACTAATACTCATGTAACTGTAAACAGAGTTCTTATTATAAAGTGTAAACATAGTTCTTATTATAAAGTCTAAGGGGTATAAAGTGTAAGGGGTTATTTGTTTATTATCTAAAGTTATTAGAAAACATGGAGACTTAGGCTATGTTTGGCGCCGAGCTTTTTGAAGCTTTTTGGGGCGATGAGCGGTGAGCAATGAGCTTTTCGATTTTTATTGTTCGTTTGGCAAAGGAGCGGTGAGCTTTACGATTTTTTAGGAATGCTCATTTTTTCAATGCTTTTTTAAGAAGCTGTGAGCGTTGGGCTGTGAGTTGTGGCTACTGCTCACCGCTCCTTACTTACAGCTCACTGCTACAGCTCACTGCTACTTTTACCCTTATAGTTTTACACTTAACTCTATATAATATATTTAAAATTCAACTACTCAAGTTTTATTAATTACCTCCTCTTTCTTTAAGTTTTTGTTTTCACAAATTTGACACCTATTTTTTTATGTGTTTTTTTCCAACCAAAGTCTGACCAAAATTAATTCAATTTTGATCTTTTATTGGTCAATTATATTGCTTGATTTCGCCTATGTGTTAAAATCGAGCTCTCCGATTGGTCTTTTTTTTTTTTTAAATATGAATGCTTTTGCAAAATTACTCCAAAATGTTGTAATTCTATTATTATATAAAAGATGAGAAGAAAAAAAAGAAATTTTTTTTTTTTTTTTTTTTTTTTTTTAATGGGGAAAAATAAGACAATGTAGAAAACAAACAAAAGTTGTTTGGAGTTCACGTGCAGCATACACCAAACCAACCCCGCAAAATTCAATGGGCGAGTTTGCTGGTCCAATCTGTTTTTTACATAAAATTTATTTGTTTTGTACCGATTTGTTATCATAGAAGAATTTTTTACTATTTTGTAGTTGTCGTCTCGTCTGTAAACAATTAATTTTCATATTTTACTAACTAAAAGGTTTTTAAACGACTCTTTGCTTTTCAAAATAATTGTTCATCAAAAAAAAAAAAAAAAGTATAAAATTATTCATTATAATAGCTTTCTATTTCTTACTTTTTTGTAGAATGATTGTTTTACTATTAACTAATTTTTTTGAACTTACCATTAACTAATTAATTTATAACTTTGATGTTTTTAATAATAACATCAAATAAGGGTAATATGATAAACCTCATAATATGATAAACATGATCTAAATTTCTTATCAATTTTTGTAAGTGGAGAAGTAATTTAAAACACACAAAAAGAAAACGTGAGCAATAAATTTAAAACAAAGAGTATCTTATCCGTTGAGAGTGACTTTTATGAAACTGTTTGACATACCTATACTACATATAAACAAAAAACAAGTTTTGTTAATCTTAAAAACATAAAAATTGAGTAATTTTGTTAGAATAAAATGTATTTACTTATAAAAAGAAATGCAATCTATTAAATACTTAAATACTTAATTACAATTTAAAATACTAACTTTTTTTACTATCACTTACTCTTCACTCATATAAATATAAAAAATTGCACATACAAATTAACGCTATTATACATCGTCGCTGTTATACGTGAATAATCGTCTAGTTTACAATAAGCACTTACTATATAACACAAGTAGCAAGACAAATTTCTTTTAAAACTTACATTTGAATTTTTCCCCTAAATTTTGAACATGTCGACTTAGAATAATTTTCCACTATACTCTTAGTATATAGCTGTTATGAAGTCATTCGTCCTAATTGTGCCGACATTAAAATACCACGTTGATGATCGTTGGTTGTTGTTATGTAGTTGTGTTCAGACAATGGGCATCTATGTTTGTTTTTCTTTTCTTAAATAACATGTTTGTGCAAGTAATATATATTGGTGGAAAAATGGCAATAGTTATAAACTTATGATACAAACATTAAACATAAGAAAAATAAATGATTGAGCAATGAATCGATGAAGAAAAAAAATGGCTTACCTTGTTAGCACACACATGGTGCTATTACATATATGTATTGCAAAATTTATTAAACGACATAATTTAACTAAACAAATCATGATTCAAGTTTTTATGATTGATAACAAAATATAACTTTATCATCTCGTTGTTAATTGATAGCATATATGAATTTTAGCTTAATAGCTAAAGCCCACACAATTATAGCTAACTCAAAACAAGTTCAAAAGGCTAAAGGCCCAACACGCTAAGGAATTAACTCTTTAAACAAATACTCGTATTAACCAAGGTCATAACAAGTCTTGTCCGGAGAATCAATCTCCATGCAACGGAATCAATCTCCATGCAACGGAAACAACTGACATGACGATTTATCTTCCAGACAGTTATTGTACTATTGCCTTGTGTAGATACCCCTCATTGGTGCAGAGGTAGTGTCGCGGGTTTCGCTATAACATACAGATCGTGCCTCGTACGAATATTCCCATAATGTTAAGAGCCAAAAATATCATGCTGCATGTCATTCTTGTCTCCTCCGTAAGATGACTACCACGTGGATTGTGATTAGTCATCTAACACATATCGCAAGTGTTTGACATTGAGTTTTAAAGAAAAGAAAAATGAAAAGAATAGGAAGGGAAATGAAAAGGAAAAGGAAGGGAAGTATTAGTTGATATGTTCTTAAGACAAAGAAAAGTAAAATGGAAAGAAATCATAAATCATGTTCTTAGAGTTGTTAGTCTCAAATATTTTAAAAATTAGGAGCAAGCTTCATTTATCTCTCTTAAAAAAACTAAGAACACAAAAACAATTGTGTTTTCTTTCCTTTCTCTAAAAATTTTAACTCAAAAACACAATTTAAAAGAAAAGAAATGTATGGATAACATAAATGGAAATGAAATAAGTTTTTTCCATTTTAGTTTATACTTTTATTATATTCCCATTATATTGTATATATTGTTCTTGCTGATATTGGGTGTTGGGATTGCATATTCTAAAGTTATGGGTTTTGAGTATGGAGGATTTAACACCAAGAATCTAATCTAACCAAGATTTATGTTACTTTCTTCAAGAGAATATAACCCTTATCTTATTTTGTTCCTAAAGTTGTAACCTTTATCATTAAAGAATCAGAATCTTATTGAGGTGAGTTGTTCAGTTTCTTGATGGTTCTGTTGGTATATCAATATTTATAACAAAATATTATTGAGTCATAAAGTTAGGATCTTGATATCATTTGAATCAAAATTGTGCAAAAAAATGTCATCAAAATCCACAACTAGTAGAACCAAAAGTAACCCATCAAGATTGAAACATGATGCTAGAGTTGTGTCACAAACACCAATTGATGCTAAACTTCATGTTGATTTTGAAGAATCTGATAAGAAATTTGATTATTCAACTTCAGTTGATGTTAATAATGCATCAACTTCAAATAGTACGGTTGTGCCCTCTTCGACTGTTTCGGCTTATCTTCATAAAATGCAAAGAGGCAGTCTAATTCAGCCTTTTGGTTGTATGATTGCTATTGATGATCAAAGTTTGACTGTCTTGGCGTATAGTGAAAACGCGCTTGAGATGCTTGATTTAGCTCCTCATGTTGTCCCTAATATTGAGCAGCAAGATGCCTTAACGTTTGGGATGGATATTCGTACACTTTTTAGATCTTCGAGTGCTTCTGCGCTTCAAAAAGCTGCGAATTTTCCCGAGGTTAATTTGTTAAACCCGATTTTGGTGCATTGTAAGAGTTCGGGTAAACCCTTTTACGCGATTTTGCATAGGAATGATGTTGGGTTGGTTATAGATTTAGAGCCTGTGAATCCTGCTGATGTGCCTGTTACAGCTGTTGGTGCTTTAACGTCGTATAAACTAGCTGCTAAAGCTATTTCTAGGTTACAGTCTTTGCAATGTGGGAATACTTCAAGACTTTGTGATTTGTTGGTTAAAGAAGTGAGTGAGCTAACGGGTTATGATCGTGTTATGGTTTATAAGTTTCATGAAGATGAACATGGGGAAGTTATTGCTGAGTGTCGAAAGACTGACCTCGAGCCTTATCTTGGGTTGCATTACCCTGCTATTGATATCCCACAAGCTTCACGGTTCCTTTTTATGAAAAATAAAGTTAGGATGATTTTTTATTGTTCGGCTGCACAAGTGAAAGTGATTCAATCTAAACATTTAGACCAGCCATTGAATTTTTCGGGGTCCGCTTTAAGAGCACCCTATGGATGTCATGCACAATATATTTCAAATATGGGGTCAATTGCGTCGCTTGTGTCTGTGACAATCAATGATGGTGATGACGACGATGATGATGATGTCAATGAGTCTGAAAGTGGGGTAAATCAGCAACAAAAACAAAAGGGGAAAAGATTATGAGGTTTAGTTTGTTGTCATTATGTTTGGATTTGTATTTAGTTGGAAGTCATTATGTTTTAGACTTAGTATTTTATTATTTCCTTATAACACCTTTGTAACCATTATATTAATAAAGTCTTCCGCTTGCGTATGTTCTGTTGACGCCATAAATGTGACATTTGACCCGTTCTCGGATGAGGGTGTTACAATTATGGTATCAGAGCTTAGGCTTCGACTTTTAGTACTTAAGTTATGACTTGTGAAGATTTGGCCCTTAGGTTTGCACTACAGGAGCTTAAGAAATAACCTTCGAAGATTTACTTTAGGCTTCCTTCTGTAGAAAATTAAGTTATGACGATGAGGATTGGGTAGACTATATGATCAGGCATTTGTTAGATATCTTTCTTCCGCATCATTTTGATTTGTGCCCTTACTTTTAGTTAAGCCCCTTTTAAAATCATTTTTTCAGAAATTTAGAAAACTTATCATAGTGCACAACATAAGCTTAGTGATCTAAAAAGTTTAGAATGCTTTGAGAATTTTGTGATTATGCCTTCACTGTATAGGTTTCACTTTCTGATATAATCACATTCTTTCGAATTCCGATCTAAATCTCTGATTCATTTGTTAGTCGTTTAGATGCCTCTTCGTCCGTTCTAAGAATTCTTATAGGTATGATCATGATGTGTTTGACACATTCTGTAGTTTCTCTTACTTTTGCTAAACACATATTAAGGTCCCCATTACACTATTAGATTATGCCTTACCCATTTCTATTCCTATGAGAAATCTTGTGATTATTAATCACGAGTATAGGATATGTCCATTACATTTTGATGATAAGATTCATTCTGCTGATTTGCTTCCATTAGAAATGTTTGATTTCGATATTATTTTGGGAATGAATTAATTGACTGAGCATCGAGCTGATATTGACTGTCATACCTGAGGTATTATCTTTGGCGATTTGAACAATCCTGAATTCAGTTACCATGGTCCCCAACCTGGTAAGCCAATCATTTCTGCTCAGGAAACTCGTACGTTAATTTCTTGCGGTTGTGAAGGTTTCTTAGCATCTGTTAAGGATACTTTGTTGGATGGTCCTCGCATCGAGAGTCATTCAGCAGTTCAAAATTTCCAGATGTACTTCCTGAAGAACTTCCGAGAATGCCACCTGAGCGCGAAGTCGAATTCGGTATTGATTTGATTCCTGGTTCTGAACCTAGTTCTAAAACTCCGTACAAAATGGCACTAGTTGAATTGAAAGAACTGAAAGAGCAGCAACAAGAAGTGGTTTTATTTGTCCAAGTGTATCTCCTTAGGGTGCTTCAGTTTTATTCGTGAAGAAGAAGGATGAGGGAACGAGGTTATGTATTGATTTCCGGGAGCTGAATCGTATTACAGTTAGAAATCCGTTATCCGCCACCTCGAATCGACGATTTATTTGATCAACTTCAGGGTGCATAGTTTTATCAAAGATGATTTAAGGTCTGGTTATCATCAGTTGCGTGTAAAGGAGCAAGATGTTCCTAAAACTGCCTTTTATAATTGTATTGGCTAATGCTTCGGCTGTTTTATGGACTTGATAAATCGTGTCGTTCATGAGTGCTTAGACAAATTTGTCATAGTATGACATCTTGGTGTATTCAGAGACGAAGGAGAAACATGGGGATCAATTTCGTATTGTGTTGGAAATTTTGCAACAAAAGAAGCTTTATGCAAAATTTCGAAGTGTAAATTCCGGTTGGGACAAGTGGCGTTCTTAGCGAATGGTATTACTATGGATCCTACGAAGGTTGAGACTATCATCAAATGGCCAAGGCCGACGACAGTTACCGAAGTTTGAAGCTTTTGGGTCTTGCGAGGTATTATGGAAGATTTGTGGAAGAGTTTTCACGTATGGCTTTACCTTTGACGAAGCTTATGTTATAAAAGGAGAAGAAGTTTGTTTGGGATGAAGAACGAGAGGAGAATTTTGAAAAGCTGAAAAAGAGATTAGCTTCTGCTTAAGAAATAGACTTGGTTATGTCCCTATGCAACACGGAAAGGTTATTGTCTATGCATCAAGACAACTAAAACCGTATGAGGCAAATTATCTGACACATGAATTGGGAGTTGAGTTGTGGCAAACATGAAGGTTGAATCTAATATCATATTATAGATTAAAGAAGCTCAGGAGTGAGATGGCGAATTATGATCTGTGTTAGAAGACTTGAAAGAAGCTGTTTTAACAGGGGCACACAGTTCTACTTTCTCTATTCATCCTAGTTGTACTAAGATGTATAGAGACATGAAGTAGAATTTCTGGTGGAATGGTATGGAGCTGGTTGTGACTACATTGGTGGCAAAGTGTTTAGTGATGAAATTGTTTAAGTCTATTTTAATAAGCAAACATGATGGTTGTCACACATAATGTTCCATACTAATTTGTGCACTAACGTTTTGGAATAAAAACATATAGAAGATCCTTTTGGCCCTTAAATTCTTTAATGTGATTATCAACAAATTAATCAAAACTTGGTTTTATTCCAACAGACTCATAAGACAAGAAATGTTTTCATGCAATCATTTAGATAAAAATGCTCATACAAACGTTTACATCTTTCCTCACAAGTATACCAAAATCTACTCAATAACACAAATCATAGCAAAACACAAGTAACAAACATAACTTTCATCATACTCATAAAAATTTAATTCATTGTAACAATGTGGAAAACTAGAAGGGGGGGGGGGGGTTGAATAGTTTTACTGTTTTTAGACTTGATTTAAATCTTTTCCTTATGAAAAATTTTGATTTGAACTTTTGTCAGATCAATCAATCACAATGTGAACACTATACTAAATAAACTACAACTACCAAAATATATATTGCAAGATAAAAGGTAAAAGATGGAAAGATCAAACCTAGACAAGAGATTTATAATGGTTCGGTAACGAAGCTCCTCTTCGCCCTACTCCACTCTGTGGAAAACTAGAAGGGGGGGGGGGTTTAATAGTTTTACGTCTTTTTATTTTTATTATTAAAACTTTGTTTACTCTTTAAAAACTTAGATTCGAATTTATGTGAACTCAACTCTTAAACAATATGAACAAATATAAGTAAAAATAAGTAAGCAATGCAAGTAAGGTAATAAATATAAAATGAAAGATAGAGATGGAAAGATCTAACCGAGAGACAAGAGATTTATAGTGGTTCGGCTACAAGGAAACCTTCCTTGCCCTACTCCACTCCCCGAGCACCTAACTCGAGAGTTCACAACACTATGTCAACAAGCTCCCTTATGGCGGAGAAAACCTTACACAACTTTAGCTTACACCGGCTTAACGACACAAAGCTAGATGTCGGGTTCTAATCGTAGCTAGAACCAATCTCACGACTTATACACGACTTAATCACACCTTCTTCTTCACGACTTCTTCACTATGACTTCACAACTTAGCACACCCTATGTACACTTCTACTTCTTCACACTTTTACTACTTACACACCTTAACAACACAACTTCTCTACTTACACACTAACCTATCCCAAACAATTATTCACACAACTATCTAACAACAATACACAACTTATATACAAATGTATGATGACACAAACAACTTAGGTATCTAAGTTGCAATACTTCTTCTCTAGTTGTTGAAGGATTATTCTTCTCTTGCACTTGAATGGAGAAAGCTTGGATCACTTGGAAACCAAAGCTTAAGATTATATGATCAAAGGGTTTTTGAAGATATGAAATGAGATCTATAACGGAAAGTTTTAGTGTGCAAAAGGTGAGTAAAAATCCAGGGGAAGGCTAGTATTTATAGGCAGAAAAACTGGACAGCTGGAACCTACTGGAGCGTGGCCGGCCCCCTTAAATAGGGGGGCGGTCCCCTTAATTTTAAGGGGGCCGCCTAGCAAAATTAAGGGGGCCGCCCAAGCCGTCCGTTGCCCAGATTTGTCCTTTTGTGGGGAAGGTTTTTCTGGAACATTTACTGATTTTGGTTAAAAATTTGAATTCGTAAATTTATAATGAATTAAACCTTTTTATTTATTACCAAAAATGTTTTTCTAAAATATAAAATGTTTTTGACATTTTATAAAAAATCTAGTGTTTAAGAAAATGTTTCTTTGATCATATAATGCATTAATCATTAGTTCATTCATACCTTAAGTGATTTTAGTTGTAGAAGTGAATATTTACAACTAAGTACTTGTTTATTTTATAAGTTTATGTTTTAATGAGTTTATATTTTGTGATCATCAAAACATAGAGATATGAATAAATATAGATAATGTTTTTAGGCATTATTTATGTCAACAATCTCCCCCTTTTTGATGATTACAAAACCTAAACTCATTAAATCCAAAAGTTTATTTTTGGACAAGTATTTGGTGAGTTTATATTCACTTCTCCCCCTTTTTGTAGAATCAAAAAGGTTAAGCCGATAAGTTTAGACGTGAAATTTATCGGGACGAAAACTCCCCCTTGATGTTTACTCCCCCTCGTTCGAGGGCACCAAGGAGACGAGCTATGGAAATCTTGGCTGCAAAAACAAGTTAGGAGACACAAGATACATATATATGCATAGCAAAAATATTTAGAACAACCAACTAATTTATTCATTCAAGATGATCATATATAACATATGAATCATCATTACATTACATAAAATACTTAAAATATTACAACATAACTAGAAACACTAATGGTCCTCATATTGCCAAAGAGAGCGATTGGACTTGCTTGCGACATAAAAGGGTGAGGGATTTTATTTTGAGGCGGAAAGCATGTGGATGGGTTTTAGTTATGTGATGGTGAGAGAAATGGAGCGGATCCAGTGATGTTATATCGTTGTAGGGAAGGAATGGGATGAGGACGAGTGAGTAGATATTCGATCCAAGAAATATCTTCACTTAAGTGGAGAATTTGTTTTTGAAGGAAGATGCAACAAGGGCAATAGTGGGTGTGGTTTGTAACTTGATCCAAGTTAAGAGAGTGGGGTAGGCAATTTGAGTAAGGTGAGGATGGAGGTTGTCCCTTGTTGCGTTGTGTGAGGTGCATAGCAAGGAGATCACTAAGATCATGGATTTGGTTAATCTCTTCATGAAGCTTTTGCCTTTCATGAATGGGGATTTGGTTATTTGGTGGAAATGGATGGTATTGGGGTGTATGATTTGAGGAAAAGTTTGATGTTTGACCAAGGTGATGAGGAAAAGTTTGATGAGGGTTTTCCACCCGGGTTTTAAGGTCATCCTTGCTAGCTTTGAGGTTTTTGGTTTTGGGTTGATAGGAGAAGACATGATGGGATGATTGAATGTGGTGAGATATGGGGTTATTTATAGTGGAGGATTTGTGTTGTTTAGGAATGGATAGGCTTGTTGGGTGATTAGGACAAAATGTGTTTGTGAATTTTGGGGAAGTATAGGATCAAATGGGCTAAAAAGCAGAAAAAGATTCTGTGAACCCGTCCAGCAGATGGCCGGTCCCCTTAATTATGGGCGGTCCCCTTAATAATTAAGGGGGCCACCTTATGAATTAAGGGGGCCGCCCATCTGGTACCTTTCTGGGTTCCAGAAATGGGTTTTTCTGCAGAAATAGGTGAGGATGGCTATGTTTTGAGCTTCTGGTTTTAGGCAAGTCCCACTCTTTGAGGCAATAAAGAAACATATTAAGCATGCATGGCATATATGTTAAACAAACAAGCAAGCAATAAGTTATGTCTAGCAATTTAGAGAATTAAGGCAATTAATCATCTAAGGCAAGGGTAATGGAGCAAAGGCACTAGAAACTAATGGGTAATAGGTGATGGAACAATTGTGAGGATATGATCAATAAGCTTGTTCTAGTGTGTGCCTATATGCAACAAATGTGGAGATGTGATTGTTTCGACTTCTAAATGCAAAAATTTCCTAAGAAACAATCCAAGGTCTCCTTGATTTGATTTTGCTCAATATATGAATATCAAAGATATATATTAGATTATATACTTTGACAATTCATGTGAGATCTTATGCATGAAAAAAAATGTTTTTAGCATTATTCAACAATGTAAGGAAAATGGTTTTCATGTGTTTTCCTAGATGTGAGAATGATTTGTAGAAAATAGATTGGGTTTTGTTTATAAATATGTTTATGCAAGAAAAATATTTCCCAATCTTTTGTTTTGTGCAAAACAGATTCCTAGACTCAGATGAGGAAAAAAAATTTTACAGACAGATGGCCGGTCCCCTTAATGACAAGCCGGTCCCCTTAATAATTAAGGGGACCGCCTTTATAACATTAAGGGGTCCGCCCATCTGGAAAAAAAAATTGTACCAAAAATGCAGAAAATTTAGTCAATTTGTTCCATCATCCCTAGGCCTAAACGTAAGTGGTTAAAGAGTTCACGCTTAAGGGGCTTAGTGAATATGTCTGCTAAGTTATCTTCCGATGCAACCTTTTCTATAGATATGTTTCCTTTTTGAACGTTATCGCGGAGGAAGTGGTGGCGTATTTCTATATGTTTAGTCCTAGAGTGTTGAACGGGATTCTTACTTAAATCTATAGCACCTTTGTTATCACACATAATTGGGACATCATCTAACCTAATGCCATAATCTACGAGAGCTTGTTTCATCCATAGTGCTTGTTGACATGCCTTTCCAGCGCTTACATATTCGGCTTCTGTGGTAGAAATAGCAAGAGTGGTTTGCTTCTTCGAGAACCAAGATGTTAGACAACATCCCATGAACGTGCAAATTCCGCTAGTGCTTTTTCTATCCACATAGTCTCCCGCATAGACGATGGTTTCTATGCCGGATCCCTTAGGATACCATAATCCTAAGTGTATAGTGCCTTTAATGTATCGGAAGATACGCTTAACCGCTTCTAGGTGAGAGGTTTTGGGATCCTCTTGAAAGCGAGCACAAAGGCAGACACTAAACATGATATCTGGTCTACTTGCCGTTAAGTATAGTAAACTACCTATCATTCCTCTATACTTAGTGTTTTCTACGGACTCACCCTCTTCATCTCTTGTGAGTTTTACTTTCGTAGACATCGGTGTTTTCATGGGCTTAGCGTCTTCTAATCCAAATTTCTTAAGCATTTCCTTAATGTACTTAGATTGATTAAAAAATATTCCATCTTCTAATTGTTTTATTTTTAATCCTAGGAAGAAATTAAGTTCACCCATTGATGAACTCAAATAAGTACATTTTATTACCATCATTTATCCTATTTATTTGACTTGTTTTATTATATTATCTGTGAGAATTGATACGTTAATGTTTACTTTTGTAATTCTCAGGTAAAAACAAGTATTATGTGAAACTTGGCAATTTTGGACTAATTATGGAGCAAAACAAGCAAGAAGTTAAGAGTCTACTGAAATGTACAAGATCAAGACCATTCTGCTCCAGATACGCCGCATCCTACTTATTATATACGGCGCATCACTATCAAGATTTCACAAGATATAATCCAAGACGGCAAAGGACATGCGCCGCATACAAGAATGGAGTTACGCCGCATCTTCTGGCGGTGTACGAATATTCCTGAATATATTAATCTTGGACCCCACGCGAAGTTAAGTCAATGCGCCGCATCTAACCCTCAGACAGAAACTATAAATACCCCAAAGTCAGACGAATTTCGAGACTTTTGGTTGGATTCAACACAACAAGACCGAAGACCGAAGAAACCCTAGGCCGAATTCAGACGAAGTAGCAGCACAAGACACACCCTAAACGAAGATACAAGAGCTGTAAGAAGGTCCTGCATGTATTCAATTCATTAAGTAGTTTTGTTTTATTGTATTAGTACACTTTAATTTATCAGGATTGATGGGCTTGTGTCATTGATTTAATCATGCACTTCAACTCCCCTTAAAATTGCTTTCCCATTAATTAAAGTTTATATGTTGATGTCTTTGGTGACTTTTATTAGTGCATTGATAACCTCTGTGTCTAGCTGAGCATTGATCGGGTCGCCATGCCTCTGTCCTCGCCTATTTATTTTATCTCCTATGCATTCTATCGTCTGTAGAAAAGTAGGAAGAAAGGGTAAGTAGGATAGACATAAGTAATCATTAAGGGTTTACTCGCCGATAAGATTAGAGCCAACGAGAAAGGATTAATTACATACACTTCATATAAAACTAGCAATAAAACAAGTGACAAGCTACTTAACTATCAGGACAGGTCTTCTTATTGTCTCAAGTATTTATCTGTGTACGTGTGTGCTAATCGCTGATTCGTGCCTATTAGTTTAGTTTATATTTAATCATAACCAAACCGTGCCAGTCTCTCAGGCTGAAACCCCCTTGCGTTAGATTAGGTTGTATAGCTAACTTAAGATATTAAAATACTGATTAGAATAACTAGATAATACGTTCCACTCTTAGTGATCGACACTCTACTTACCATTATATTCATACTGACCGGGTACACTGCTCGTTAAAGTGTGTGTTATTGATAAGTCGGCTAAATATAAATTTAAAACTTGAATACTGCTAAAACCACAACGACTCATCGTGGATATAAAATTAGAGCATAACAGCACACGCACATCACCCATCATACTCATCTCAAACTCATCATGCATGATTTTGGCGAATTCATCACACATATCCTGACAAGTCGATCCGAATATAATGTCGTCGACATATATTTGGACAATGATGAGATTTGGGCTCTTCTTTTTCGTGAAAAGAGTGTTATCTACCATTCCTATGGAATAATCATGTTTAATAAGAAATGCTTTTAATCGATCATACCAAGCCTTGGGAGCTTGTTTGAGTCCATATAAAGCTTTCTTGACTTTATAAACATAATCAGGTTTTGCGAAGTCAATGAATCCTGGAGGTTGTGCCACGTATACCTCCTCATTGATAAAACCGTTAAGGAATGCACTTTTCACGTCCATTTGAAATAACTTAAAGTCTAGGGCGCATGCATAGGCAAGAAGTATCCTTATAGATTCTAATCTAGCTACGGGGGCATAAGTTTCATCATAATCAATTCCTTCCTGTTGATTATAACCTTGGGCAACTAACCTAGCTTTGTTCCTAGTAACTATTCCATTTTCATCTAACTTATTTCTATAAACCCATTTAGTTCCTATGATGGTCATGTTCATGGGATTTGGGACTAGTTCCCAAACGTCATTAGTCTTAAATTGATTTAGTTCTTCTTGCATAGCCATAACCCAACTTTCATCTTTTAATGCCTCATTTATATTTTTAGGTTCTATAGTTGATAGGAAACAAAAGAAGTTATTTTTATCTTGAGCTTGTGATCTAAGGGTTCTTTGATTTAGGTTTCCTATTATATTATCTAACGGATGTGATTTAGATTCCTTAACATTTACAATTTCGTTATCTCCTAATGTTATATCAACATTATCATCGCCTAAGGGTTTAATTTTACTAACCTCAATAGCTTCTTCTTCAACTAGGTCATCATCTTCTAGGGGCAATGTCTTAGGTGGTGGTGGAGTTTCATCAAATGTTACATTTAAGGACTCTTCTACTTTCATAGTGTGTTTATTAAGTATTATGTATGCTTTACTATTTTGCGAATACCCTAGAAAGATTCTTTCGTACGACTTAGGATCAAACTTAGTAAGGTAATCTTTTGTATTGAGAACAAAACATTTGCTCCCGAATACCCTAAAGTAATTTAGATTAGGTTTTCTACCTCTTAATAACTCATATGGGGTTTTTCCTAAAATTCGCCTAATTGAGACTCTATTTATTATATATGTTGATGTATCTACGGCATGGCACCAAAATTTTTGTGGGATAGATTGTTCATTTAGCATTTTTCTACTCATTTCATGTAATGTTCGATTCTTTCTTTCTACTACCCCATTTGATTGTGGAGTGCGAGGAGCGGAGAAATTGTGAGATATCCCATTTAAATCACAATATTTTCCGAATTGCACTTCGTTATCAAATTCCCGACCATGGTCCGTCCTAATTGATACTATAGAACATCCTAATTTATTTTGAATCATTTTACTAAATATTTTAAACTTATTAAAGGCTTCGGTTTTATCACTTAAAAATCAAGTCCACGTGTATCGTGAATAGTCATCTACAATTACTAAGGTATAACGATTACCTCCATAACTCCGCACAGCGGATGGACCAAAAAGGTCCATGTGTAATAATTCTAGGCATCCAGTAGTGGAGACTATATTCTTAGCTTTGTGACTAGCATGTGCTTGTTTTCCTATTTTACATGCATCGCAAAAGTGTTGGTCATATCTTAGGTTAGGAAAGTTTCTAACTAATTCTTTAGAGGCTAGGGATTGTATTTGTTGCATATTTGCGTGACCTAATCTTCTATGCCACAATGTAGAATTTTCATCTAAGGTTGCTAGACATATTTTATCTTCCGGTTTATTTTCTAGTTTCATAACATATACGCCACCTTTCCTAATTCCTCTACCTATGACATTTCCGTCCTTAACTATTTCGCTATCTTTACTTGTAAAAGTAACCCTACACTTATTATCACATATTTGTCCTATACTAAGCAAGTTATATGTTAAATTATCTACATGCTCAATATTTTCAATAGTTAGGGAGTCTTGAGAGATCGTACCTTTGCCAATGATTTTTCCACGAAAATCACTACCGAAAATAACATTACCTCCGTTGTATGCCTTGTAGGTGGAGAATAGCTTCCGGTTCCCTGTCATGTGCTTCGAGCAACCACTATCCTTAATCCATTCGTCGGGCTCCAAATTTATCCCTAGACATATTTCATCGGTGGCTTGAGCTACAAGGCACTTTTCGTCTTTTGCTTTGTTCGCTTCATCTTTGTCACTATCACTCCATGTTCCACTAACAAATGCGCTTTCATAATCATAACCCGGTGGCTTTGGACATTCGCCAATGAGATGATTTTGGTTTTCACATCTAAAGCACTTTCTTTTCCCGTAGTTATCATTTCTATTTCTTTGAAGCGATCTTCTTTCATCTCGCGGTTGTCTCGTGAATCTTCCTCGTCTCTTGAAGAATTTCTTGAATTCTCTCATGGCCATTGCATATTCTTCGTCTTCACTATCGTCACTTGAATCGTCATCATCACTAACCTCCTTTTTGACTTTTAGCGCAAGAGTTTTTATTTGATCTTTCTTACTCTTGACCGTTTCAAAGTCTCTCTTTATAATTTCTTCATGGACCTTCAAGTTGCCAATAAGTTCATCAAGCGATAGCGTCATCAAGTTTTTCGATTCTTCAATAGCCGTGACCTTCGCGCGCCATTTTGGATGCAATGCCCTAAGAAATTTCCTTACACAATTTTTGCTAGAAAAAGTCTCATCAAGTGCTTTTAAACTTGTGATGATTGTGTTAAATTTAGCAAATGCATTATCAATAGATTCCTCTTCAGGAATTGTAAATTATTCATATTGTTGAACAAGAAGATCTATTTTGTTATCTTTGACTTGACTATTACCTTGGTGAGTGATTAGTAAAGAATCCCAAATTTCTTTTGCGGTTTGACACATAAAAATTCTTTCATATTCTTTGCGTGGTAACGCATTATAAATTACTATTTTAGCCTCATTATTTTTTGCTAGCTTCTTTTTCAAATCATCATTTTATTTTTCAAAAGGTACAATTTCATCTATTTTAGTTAAAGGATTATTTTGAATAGGAGGAAAATCACCATAGGTAATAACATGCCAAAGATCAAGATCCTTTGATTTCACATAAGTTTCGAATCTATTTTTCCAATAAAGAAAACCATCACTTTCAAATAGCGGTGGTCTTTGCATAGATTGCCCTTCTAAATATTTTAAAGATTCCATAGATCGTTTTAAGTTTTAAAATACAGTTTATTTTAAAAATCTTGTTTGACGTGGCTATTGATACCAATTGTGGAAAACTAGAAGGGGGGGGGGTTGAATAGTTTTACGTCTTTTTATTTTTATTATTAAAACTTTGTTTACTCTTTAAAAACTTATATTCGAATTTATGTGAACTCAACTCTTAAACAATATGAACAAATATAAGTAAAAATAAGTAAGCAATGCAAGTAAGGTAATAAATATAAAATGAAAGATAGAGATGGAAAGATCTAACCGAGAGACAAGAGATTTATAGTGGTTCGGCTACAAGGACACCTTCCTTGACCTACTCCACTCCCCAAGCACCTAACTTGAGAGTTCAAAACACTATGTCAACAAGCTCCCTTATGGTGGAGAAAACCTTACACAACTTTAGCTTACACCGGCTTAACGACACAAAGCTAGATGTCGGGTTCTAATCGTAGCTAGAACCAATCTCACGACTTATACACTAATTAATCACACCTTCTTCTTCACGACTTCTTCACTATGACTTCACAACTTAGCACACCCTATGTACACTTCTACTTCTTCACACCTTTACTACTTACACACCTTAACAACACAACTTCTCTGCTTACACACTAACCTATCCCAAACAATTATTCACACAACTATCTAACAACAATACACAACTTATATACAAATGTATGATGACACAAACAACTTAGGTATCTAAGTTGCAATACTTCTTCTCTAGTTGTTGAAGGAGTATTCTTCTCTTGCAATTGAATGGAGGAAGCTTGGATCACTTGGAAACCAAAGCTTAAGATTATATGATCAAAGGGTTTTTGAAGATATGAAATGAGATCTATAACATAAAGTTTTAGTGTGCAAAAGGTGAGTAAAAATCCAGGGGAAGGCTGGTATTTATAGGAAGAAAAACTGGACAGCTGGAACCTACTGGAGCGTGGCCGGCCCCCTTAAATAGGGGGCGGTCCCCTTAATTTTAAGGGGGCTGCCTAGCAAAATTAAGGGGGCCGCCCAAGCCGTCCGTTGCCCAGATTTGTCTTTTTGTGGGGAAGGTTTTTCTGGAACATTTTTACTGATTTTGGTTAAAAATTTGAATTCATAAATTTATAATGAATTAAACCTTTTTATTTATTACCAAAAATGTTTTTCTAAAATATAAAATGTTTTTGACATTTTATAAAAAATCTAGTGTTTAAGAAAATGTTCCTTTGATCATATAATGCATTAATCATTAGTTCATTCATACCTTAAGTGATTTTAGTTGTAGAAGTGAATATTTACAACTAAGTACTTGTTTATTTTATAAGTTTATGTTTTAATGAGTTTATATTTTGTGATCATCAAAACATAGAGATATGAATAAATATAGATAATGTTTTTAGGCATTATTTATGTCAACACACTCCTCGAGTACCCAACTCGAGAGTTCTAAGCACCATGTCAACAAACTCCATTCAAGCGGAGAAAATCGTACAACGTCGCTTATCACTATTTCCGACACTAAGCTAAATGTCGAGTACTAATCTAGGTAGTACCAATCTCACTCACGATCTACTTGATCCTCACAATTCACACAATCTACAAGATCCTCGCGATCTTCTCTCGATCCACTCCATCTACAAACTCTCTTCACAATCTACACACTATCAACACGAGATCTCCACGACCTCTACATGATCACAATGATCCACACAAGCTAACTAAACAAGACTCTAGACAACTTGATGTACATCAAGATACAACAAGTATGTAACAAATATTACAAGTGCACTATAATACTACAACACTTAGTATCTTCTTGATAAAATGTGTTCTTCTCTTGCACTAGTAGAGGAATGAAGGTGATCACTTGGTTGGATGATTGGATCACTCTTAAACAAATACAAACTAACTAAATGATCAAATAAATACGACTAGAGAGTATGGATTAAACTCAGAAAGTTTTCTGTGAAAATTGGTGAGTAAAAACTGTGAAATGGTCTGGTATTTATAGGCAAGAAAAATTAGCCGTTATACAGTGGACAACACTGAAAAGCCCACTACTATTTTTTTTAGAGAGTTGACGATATAGACTTTAGTTACTATTCGGGTATCACACTTCATATACAATAAAAACTAGACTCTAGAAATGCTTTTAAATTATGGTAGACTCGAAAGGCTTTCCGTCGATAGGTAGCACGACCCACAATGAGCCACGGATAAAGTTGTACAAGATAAACGATGAAACAAAAACTCAAAAACGGCCACAGGGGCATTTAGCCGCGCGGCTGGCCTAATTAGCATGCGGCTGGATGCCATAGCCTGAGGCTGGATACCACAGCCTACGGCTGGATACCATAGCCTATGGCTGGCTGCTATAGCCTGCGGCTGGATTGCCTCAAAACCAAAAATAGCCTGCGGCTGAGAGGCCTGATTAGCATGTTTTTCTGTAGTTGGTTTTCTTTGCCATTTCTAATATCTAATTCCCTTCATATACAGGTTCTAGACCCAAATGTGACAAACGGTAATTTTTCCACTAATATTTTAATAATAAATGTCAATTTATTATTACTTAACTACTAGATTAAGCAGTTATGTGCTTACATAATAATAATGGGAAGCAAACCCGCACGCTGTAGCATACAGTAACTCACCAAAACTATTTGACTTTATCAGAAAAGGTGAATTTTTCACTTTCTGACATTTACAGACACCAACGTAACAAAAATGAGAGGTTATCTCATTTTTCCTGAAAACAAATGACACCATACGCGTACCGACACCACATTAGTAATGGTTTAATTTTACAATTCATTTCCGGAGTCAATAATTTTTTTTTTATGCTAGTTTTACAAAAACGACTCCAGAATTATATATCTCACATTTATGTGAAACCGGGGTACCACGATTGCACCTCAGCTCAACAGAACACGGGGTACACAAAATACACTTAATATAAATAAAACACACCCACACACACATGACTTCTTATCTTCTTTCTTGATATTATCCCACCACAACCGTCCATATTATTCCATTGACTTTTTCCTGTGATGTTCTCTCCCAAAAACCAAATCGACCTTATCCATCACAATCCTAATTTATGGATCTTTGTACTTTCTAGCCTTCCAATAGTGTTTGTCGTCTCCTAAACCTCTTCCCCATAGTCAACCGCGTCTGGAGATCGAAGAAAGATGGGGAGAGAAGCTGGATATAGTGGTTCTTATCCTCTAAAGATCAAAAGGGAACCGAAAGCTTTCCCATTATTCTTCTTTTTGTACCCACCGAGTTCCAGCAATGAGCCACACAGCCACACCTCATAACAAAAATTCTCACAAGGTTCGAAGGGCTCGAGAGGAAACCAGTGGTGTGTGGAATTGCTTGGAAGATCGGGATTGGGTTTTTGTTGGTGATTCTTGTCAATCGACATCTTGATTGTTGTAAGGATCAACTCTTTTAGCATCTATAAATCTTGAATTGATGTTGTCGTTAATTACTCGAATCGATATGTTTCTTTTTCTTTCTTGTTGTTGTTAAAATCTTGTGATGTGTTGTTTGTATTGTTGTGAGGTGTGGTAAATTTTAGTGCAAATATTACGATATTTAAACTAAACGATTTCTCCGGTTTTAATAATGACAAACATGTAACCTGTAATACATAACGTAAAATGTGAAAGTTACTTGTAAACACAAATCATCAATGCATACTTACATCAACACCTCCTGACCTCTCAAGTATGCTTCAACGAAGTTGTAGATTTCCATCCCGACATAAATCACTCAAGGTATGGACAGACAAATCTACTACTTGACAAATGATCAAAGGATTATATTTTTCTAAACTTCACATTTTTAATGTGACAAAATATTTTTTCAAAAATATATTTTGCAAATTATTTTTGAATTAAAAATAAATTTTTTATTTTGAAAAATAAGTTTAAAAATCCCAACAGTCAATTTTCCCCCCAAAACAGCTCCAACATTCCCAAATAAACCTTCCCCACTAAAGACAAACGAAGGAGCGTCCACGGTACCACTAAAGTACCGACGGCTCCACTAAATTTAGTGGAGCCGTCTGATAATTACTGGATCCGTGGGTCTGTAACGGCTAGTTTTTCTCTTGCCTATAAATAGTGGACCATTTCACACTTCCAACTTGATTTTTCCAGTCACTTTTCTCTGGTCTAATCCCTCCTCACTTAGATGACTTTCTTTGATCATTTGGAGAGTCTTAGTTTGTTTAAGAGTGATCCAATCCTCCATTCAAGTGATCCTCTTCATTCCTCTTGATTAGCAAGAGAAGAACACAAAGTATCCAAGTAGATACAAAGTGTTGTCATCCCTCTTGATTAGCAAGAGAAGAACACAAAGTATCCAAGTAGATACAAAGTGTTGTCATCCCTCTTGATTAGCAAGAGAAGAACACAAAGTATCCAAGTAGATACAAAGTGTTATCATTCCTCTTCATTTGCAAGAGAAGAACTCAAGGTATCCAAGAAGATACAAGAGTTGTAGTTGTTACGTCTTGTAACATTGGTTACACTCTTTATTGTATCATAGCATACATCAAGATCATTTTTCTTTTGAGAGTTTGTGAGGGAAGATTATTGTGATCTTGTCGAGATCTTGGAGATCTCTTGAATCCATTGGGCTTGTGTGATTGATCAAGTGGATCAAGGGTAGATCGGGTAGATCGAGTCAAGTGGGAGTAGATTATTGTGATCGTGTCGAGATCTTGGAGATCTCTTGAAGCCATTGGGCTTGTGTGTATTGATCAAGTGGATCAAGAGTAGATCGGGTAGATAGTGGTAGATTGGTGCTAGCTAAGATTAGCACTCGACATCTAGCTTAGTGTCGGAAATAGGATAAGCGACGTGTACGTTGTAGATTGGGTAGATCGTGGTAGATTGGTGCTAGCTAAGATTAGCACTCGACATCTAGCTTAGTGTCAGAAATAGGATAAGCGACGTGTACGGTGTAGATTGGGTAGATCGTGGTAGATTGGTGCTAGCTAAGATTAGCACTCGACATCTAGCTTAGTGTCGGAAAACAAGTTAAGCAACGTGTACGGATTTATCCGCCTGAAGGGAGTTTGTTGATTAGTGAAGTAACTCTCGATTTGGGTACTCGGGGAGTGGAGTAGGGCGAAGAGGAGCTTCGTGACCGAACCACTATAAATCACCGTGTCCGGTTTGTGCCTTCTTACTTATCTCTTTACTTTCATTTCATTCTTTATCGCTTTATATTTGCATTGCCTTTTTGCTTGTGTGGCTAGTTGTTTATGTTATGTTGATTATCTATGTGTCGTGGTTTGATTGTGCATATGTTGTAGTTTACTATATTCATCTCTTGATGCAATATGATCATAGTTGACACTTTTCATATCACATCACACTTGATCGGGAGTTTGATACAAAAGTTTTAAATTTTTAAATGGAAACGTATTCACCCCCCCCCCCTCTACGGTTTCCACAATTGGTACCAGAGCCACGTCGCTCAAATTTTTAAAACAAATGGTTTCCAAAATTGAGTACGATCCATGTATCAAATTACCTATGAAGGTGATAAAATATGGAAAGTATTTAGTTGCTTAATACTTACAAGTTTTGTTGTTAAGTATACTTTGTCATACTAGCTTGAAGGTTTTCTTAAACCAATAAAAGAATAGAGTCTTAAGTGTCTGGTCATGTTCTCCGTCGAGTCGCCGCACTAAAACTGTAAACTGAATCAGAAAAGAGAACACGGTACCACTAAATATAGGACGGTACCGTTATATTAAACGGTACCGTGGGTTATTTAATGGCACCGTGCCTCTGTCTATCAGTTTTCAGTATTGGGTCATTTCCAGAAATTCTTATAAAATCAACCACAAGTTCGTAAGAGTCGTGTCATTCATCATTTTAAACGAAGTTGAGTCTACTTTCATTTGAAAAATATTTTTATGAATTAGTTCTAAATGAAAGTATGTTAAAGCCCTTGATTTTCAACTAAAGGTCTTCTGGTCATGCAGTTTGCGTAAATTTTTGGACAAACTGAAAAAGGACGATTCAACTTTTAAACCTTGACATGTTTTCAAAGTGACTTAGCAAAAATCTTTGAAATGGGGAGGAAACCAATTCATTGTCAATAAAATCAAGCTTAGTATACATTGTTATACCTAATACACAAAATGACGATAAGTATTTTTTTGTGTGTTAAGCTAAATTTCTATTTGCTTATTATAGTTTTCCGGTTTATGCATTTATAAGGCTCATGATAAATCACTTGCACTATATTAAGTAATTAGTTTGCATTGCATATAGGCATCGATCATTTTTCTTGCATTTGTTGCAAGTTTTTAAAATGGTTTAGTAACCTTCTTAGGAATAGAAACTAAGTTGGTAGATCATGTGTGTCGAAAGATATTGTCTTACACAATTATTTTTCCAAAGGTTTAAGTGTAAAAAGTATATCACCCCAAAATACTTAACACTTTCATAAAATCCGTAACATGATCTTTAAAGCATAACATCATTTTGTCTTGTTTGACCATGGGTTGTCTAAACAAGATAAAAGGTCATTTTAATACATTAGTATTTAAGTAAAAGAAAATGTATTAAACTTGCATTGATTTAACACACATACAAAATGTTTTAAACATTTAGTATTTTACGTATGTGGTATAAAAATAGTTAAGATAATTATTTTTATACTAATGAGGTGTCGAAAAACTAAAAATATTATACTTAATAATATAAATAGTTTTTCTCAAATAAAAATTAATGACAATATCGAAGTAGTAACTTAATATGTCATTAATCTCACACATACATCTAGTATTAGAATAAATGGAACACACTCCTTAAATTTTTATTTTCTTTTTAAAATGAGTGATCGTGAGGGTCAAGAAAGATTTCGAGTACATATCAATTCATTATTCAAATTATGATTGATATCATTATCGAATCCAATTGACAAGTTTTCAAGTATGGACATGAAATTGGAGTCATTATTTGTCTAGCTTCAAGTTAACATCAAAATATGATGAAATATATTATCTTGAATCTACATACTCAATCACACTCGATTGTTATGAAAATAATGACGTCCTCTCAAGACGAAAATAATATGCATCGGATCATAACTCACACTTGTGTTGAAGATGTCATATTGAGTCTTCTTGTCAAATAGTTGTGTTCCAAATTTTAAACTAACATGTTTAAAAGATGCATAAAATACACAACGAAGTTGGATTGACAACTTGGATGTTTCATCCGAAATATACAAGTAATTTACATTGCAATGCAATTAGTAAATGTGTCATTTCCGAAAAACCAAACACGAGCAAACAAACAACATATGTAAACTTTGCTCATGAACGACTCAACACTCAAAGTCACATGTCTAGTAAAAGTGTAACACATAAAGTCTGAAGAACAGGTAAAAGACCAAAATGCCCCTATGATTTTAAAAACTTAATAAAAAGTTTATAAAGTACCGAATCAAACCCGAACTTCTGGAAATGGACAAGATATGATACCAAATAATGTTGGCGACTATGTTTAACATTTTTACAAGTTACAAAATGTAGAAAATACCCAAAATACCCCTCATGGTTTGAATTATAATTATTTCATTTATAATTACACATTTAAACATATAAAAATTCAAAATAAAAGTTCAAAGGATAAAATTTGGAAAGGGTCATCATGGGCCGAATTTTAGGCCTCCAACCCTCCCCCTAAACTCAGCCAAATCAATTATAATAACCAAATACATTGTTTCCTTCCATAAAACCCTAAACCGAAACTTTTAACACACACTAAAATCAAATACGCCTCCATCAGGCCATATATAATTCACATAGCAATTTTTTGGGCTTTTACATAATTCAAGAGAGCTAATAAAATTGGTTTGGAGATTTAAGGTTCATTCTTTTGGTCGCTACATTTAATTCTTGTCGAAAACTCAATCCGTGAGGTATAATTCAAAAAAACTATTTCCATATGTTAAATAATTGATCTAGTATTTTTTTATACTTATTATATCATATATGATCTGTGAAAATTGTGGGAATCAAATCATGCAAGCTTTAAGTGGTCGAATGGATTTAAAATGTGTAAAATGGATTAATTATGGAAAGCATTCAAAACGATTTTTCTGGGTGGCCTTGATAATTTTTTTGAGTTACTTGATCATGGTATAAGCTGGGAAAAATGCTAATTCGAATTATAGATGCTTGTGTTAGTCGTTTTGGAATTAAGTCATTAAATTGGGTGTAAATTCTAATATATCGAAAACGAATTTTTGAGGCATGGAAAGTATTTTTATTAGACTCTATAGAAAGTATATGATCCAGGAAAAATAAGAGTTGATTTTTAGAAGCTCAAAATGTTGATTCGGGAATTAATTTAAAATCGGATTTTTGGAACTAAAATAGAGAAAAATGTGGAATTAGGGTTTTCGATGGGATTAGGGTTTGTAAACCTGGATTTTACTTTTAAATGATGTAATTATGATGGGTAAATTATTGGGTAATGATTGGGGTTGATTAGATTTTAGATTTGTGAGATAATATGTTATACGTATTGGTTTTAAAATATTAAGGGGGTGTTTTGTAATTTAATAAACTTGTGGGCCATTTTTAGAATATTGATTAGATCAGTACTAAAGTGTAAAAATTATAACATGAGGGTCCTATGTGTAAGATTTTCAAGATTTGGATTTAAAATGAAATTAGGGTTTCGATTTGGAAATTACTTAAAGGGAGGGGTTAAAAGTGTAAATTCAGGAAACTTATGACTTTTCTGTGAAAATAATGTTATTAGGGAGGTAATGTGTAAATTTGGGAATTTATGGGGTTGATTTGTAATTAATATGGAATTATGATTTAATTTATAAGTTTTGAAAACTATAAGGACTAAAAATGTAATTATGTGAAACTTAGGGTTGTAATTCGTACAATACTTAATTTGGGATGTATATTCTGTAATTTAGTAAATTTGAGGGTTAGTTGTGTAGTTATGGATATTATATGGGTTAAAATGTAATTTATATATTTATAAGGTTTGTTTTGTAATTTTGACAATTAAAGGGTGTGAAGTGAAAAATTATGAAACTTAAAGGACTAAAATGTGGTTCTGAATGAAATATGTGTTTTAAATTAGTAACTTGTAATATTTTCATTAAAACCTTTGACTTTGAAATATTGACATTTTAAACCCTAAGATATGGAAACTTGTCATAATTAACCCTGAACTATCAGAACTTGTTAAAATATACCCTATGTCCATGATATGTCTAATTATGACTTAATCTAAGAATGGGAACTTACCAAATATGGAAACTTACTAAATTTGGAAACCTGCTTAAAATGGAAAGTTACTTAAAATGGAAAGGCAGTTAATTAAGAATGATTTGTAATCCCCTTCTACTCCTTTAGGTGTGAAGAAGGAGAGACTTTGAGCTGTTCCCATATCCTGTGTTTGTTTCTGTTTGTGCTTTCGTCATAAGGTACAGATACTCTGCCCTTTTTCAGTAAGGGTGTCTTATTCCCTTGATATATTGATTTTGAGTTATGATTCAGTTAAGATTTCCCAAGCCATTGCTATGTTCCCTTTGTGTGAACCTTTGATATTACTTTTTGAGACTTTGAGATGCACCTTCTGATATATGACCTTTTGATATGACATTGAGACCTGACTCTTAGTTTGATACCCGAGCCATTTTCTGTTTTCCTAGCCAGGAAGGTAACCTGGCCATGTCTGTGATGCACCACTGGCATGACTCACGTGTGGGTGAGTGATTTCTCACACCGTCCCTTTTATATTATACTATGGCCATTATGACTTTGAGATTGACTTTGAGTTTTGGGGCGTATGGGTTGCAATCCTAGGCTTGTTATACATGACTTTGAGATTATGACTTTGAGGTGACTGGTGCTTGTGTGCAATACACGCCTTTCACATTTTTCTGGGAGCTAGCTACTCCATTATTATGATACATGAGGACACCCCTCATATTATCTGGTTGCCTAAGAGGTATCCCCTCTGATTGTGAGATTATGACTGTGAGATTATGATGTTGAGATTATGACTTTGAGTTTCTGGGCTCGTGGTGGATGACTATTCTATCCTTCTCTTATTATCCAATTGTTTGTTTATACCTTATGACATTTCCCAGTGCTTCATATTATATTTCTGTTTCGTTATCTTTGCTTTGTATATGTATCTGTTCACTGAGCTTTTTAAGCTCAGCCGCATTTCTTTTCCTGCGGCAGGTTTTTAGTTTGGAGGCTGGGTATGAGTGAAGAGACCTTTGGACTTAGAAGACTTTGATAGTATTCTGAAGTAGAGACTATTGGAAGGAATTGCATTTGCAGACTTAGTATCTAGTTTTAGTTTCATTTGTAACCTTGTAAATTCAGTATTTCATTGTAACTTTTGGAAAATTTTGTATGACTATAGATGTATGCTCTGTTTGATCTGATATGAAACCATTATCGTGATATCTTAACCCTTGCCGGGTTGGGGTGTTACAATTATGGTATCAGAGACAGGTTGCGACTCGTAATACATTTACCCTTGACCTGTGTAAGTTAGGACCACTAAGTTTCCACTGTAGGCGCTCATAAGCTAACCTTTAAGATTTGCTTTAGGATTCCCCTATAGGAACTTAAGTTTTGACCAGTGAGGAATGGGTAGACTATAAGGCTTTTGTTTAAGTATCATTGTTTCCGCATCACTCTGATTCATGCATGTTTATTGAGATCACTTTTGGAGATTGAAAATTTACACTTAACGCCACTTAAGATTCCGATTCCGACCTCTGATTCTTTTGTTGATCATTTTGATGTCTCTTCGAGTATTCTGAGAATTTCCATGACAATGACCTACTTGATACATTTTGTTAATTACTTTTGATAATCTATGAACCTTCTGACCCTATCTGAGTTCATCTTGAATATCTCCGTTACCATGAGAAGCCTGGTGGTGTTTTAATCACGAATATAAGAATGCTTTTCTCTCACTTTTGAACGATAAGTTTTGCGTTGCCGATCTGCTTTCACTGAATAGTTAACTTTGATTTTTATTCTGATAAAGGATAAGTGGATTGGTTATTGACGACTACCCTCCTATGTTTCATTTCGGTGTTTGAAGACGATTCTGAACTCCCTACCATGATTTTCGACTACTAAACTTTTGCTAATTCTACTTGATTTTGGTTCTTCACTTCCGACCTGTTGGATAAGCAGTTTGATACTCCTCTGACCGGTCAGACGGTCATTTAATCCAAATGTGTTTGACACATTCTATTAATTGATTTCTGTGTTGGATAAATATGTACTCTGTCCTTGCAAGTCCATTACTACTCCTATGAGGACTCTGGTGATTATTAGCCATGGACTGTGACGATAATTTTGTCTCAATGTGAAATTGTTAACTGAGTATGATGATGCTGATTACCGATATTTCATACGCCTCACTTTAGACAGTTATACTAGGTTCGTACTACCGATAACTCATAACCTACCTGACACTTATGCTAACTAGCCAAACAAGACTTCAACACCTTGAACTGTTCGCTCATCTGCCTCGACACTTTGATGAACCGTGTACTTAACCCTGAGTTATGAACTATCCGTCTGGCTTAGCGACCGTACTCATCCTACGAATCCGTTCACTTTTAAAATGTTCGATTACGAGGTTTTTAAGTTGTGAATCGGTTGGCCCTCATACGCTGCCAGGGACTACTGTATCTGATTTGTGACCTTTGGTAATATGTTTCATCCCACTTTCGTTATGATAACCTTTAACCACTCAAATCTGTTAAGCTTAACGCCGCTATAGAAACCTTTACCTCAATCTCATGAATTGTCGATTGTCTCCTAACACCTATTATCCATCCTTAAAAACTTTGGCATTGGAAGTTTTGTTGTACAAATTTTCTGGTGTCCTCCGATGGGACTTTGGGGTTTTTCCTCATGTTTGTGAAGTAAAATGAAATTTGAACCAATCCCAGTTGACGGATGTAATAACCCGAAATTTTCGAGTTATAAACTTTCTGAAAACCCGAAACTGTTGGTTATGAAATTTAATCAAGTTCTGTCATTCACCGTTGCATTCCAAATTATTGTTATTTTTTTTTTATGACTAGTGAGATTACGAAACGATCACATAACATTCTTATTGTAACCACACGCGTACCGACACTGTGACCGTATGGCATGAGCTAAATAAACCAAACAAAGAATATACAAAGCAGATCATAAAAATAAATACGGACTCTGAGATAAAAAAAAAAAACGAATAACGAAAGACGACTCTAAAACTCTCGAGCTAGAGAAGTTTAAAGGAAGCCATATACGACACGGGCTAACGAAACCCGGGTATTTAGAAGCACAAATGCATCCCATCAACACCTTCACTTTTGCCTTCACCTCCCATTCTTATCACCAAATAAATAAAACCCTACACCTTTAATTAAAATCACTACTACTATTATATAATTATTTATTTAATTACTCTTCTTGGCTTTGTCGGCACACTCCACAAGTTATATAACTTGTCTACTGACTGCCTATTTGACTTTTATCAACACCACACCTTCCAACACCAATTTTCTTTATATACCCTACTGCTACTACCCCTTCCTTCTTGATCTTGTCGAAAAACACCATTTCCACAAAAAGAACTTCACCACTTTCTACTCCACCTTTTCGCCTTATCACCTTTTCGGCAAAATCACCACCATCAAAAACACTATCCCCTTGTCTTGACGCTTCGCTGTTTCCCTCGAAAACCCAGAAAACAACCGAACCATCACCATCACGAATTAATTAATGTTGACCTCGAAGCTTTGTCCCTTTTCTTTGTCACGGGACTACATAAGAATAGGAGCATATAGAGATATCACACCGATTAGGAAGGTTGGTTTTCCCACAACCCGAAAGCTCGTATGGAGCTATTCTCCTCAACCCAGTATAAATCCGAGCCTTCCAGGGAGAGATCGAATCACAACATTCATCACCAAACACCACAAAAACTGAGAAGTTCTCAAGTGAGGATAAAAGTGAAGGTTGTGATTCGGTTTGGAAGCAAGGTTGATCGGGTTGGAGCTTTTGGATTCGGGTTATTTTCGGTCTCCTCGTTAAACGGCAATAATTCTCTTGTAAGGCTTAATCTCCTTATTTGATTTATCCATTCAACCGTGAAACGCATTTTGTTGTTATAATCTTTTAGTATTTTTCATTTTGATGTCGCAAGTAATGAATCGACTGAACATTCTTTTTGAAGCTAAATATATGTTAGTTATGGTGTGGTAGAAATTGTTAGAACACTAATTAAAAACTGGGTTTTGGCTCGAGTCTTGTAGTGGTGTCATTTGAGGCTGGATTTAAATATAGGATTAGCCGAGCATGGTTTTGAAAATATGCACACAAGGTGTTTGTGGGTATGTCTAAAAAGGAATATAATCCTCGAAATGAATTTATGCTCGAGTCGTATAGGGTTAGACTCGAGTTATGGTCAAGTAGACACTAGCGTTGGCTGTGCTTGTGTTCATACCCAAGTTGGGACTTTGAGTTGTACTCGAGGTTGTCGGGTTTGCACCCAAATACTGCTGTTATCTCACTTGTACTCGAATTAAGTCGCGAGATGTATATTTAAACCAATGTTTCTTGGTAGATGTGGTCATAGTAGTGTTCAACCTTGATTAATTAAACTTAAGCGTGCTTTGGAGTGGCGAGCCACTAGTTGTGTTCGTAGTTCATTGGCTCAACACTGGAGGTCCCTAAAGGACACCTCTTAAGCACTCTAGCGCTCGATTAATAGAGTCTCGACCATGTTGTAGTACCTTTACAAACTTCGCCAAAGTCTCAAACCGAGACAGCGAATGGTTTAAAAATTGGCGCAATGGCAGTTTCATTCCAAATAAAAATACCAGGCAACCCCCAGTCACAAAAGAAAAGAATAGAAAACCTGCATTTCTTTTTGTACAAATAGAGTTAGATTTAAAGTTGACAATGGGCCGAGCCCAGTATAAAGTGAAAGAGTAAAACATGTGAAGTTCTTGTACCGGGCCACAAGAAACTGGATTACATTTAAATTTGGGCCACAGCCCACTTTACTTTAAAATGAAATCATAGGTGTGTTTGGTCATAGAATTAAAAAGAGGAAGATTTACTTTCAATCTTCACTTTTAAATCTGTTAACACATTAATAAAACCCGAATTGGCAACACGTCGAATATTAGTTATTCGAATGGTGACAAAAACGAATAACCGAGACACTAAAAATTAATATACGCCATCAATAATAATTTCGTCATAAATAGTCAACACGTTGTTTTGAAAGTATATAAACTATTTTATATTCATCAAATCTTAATCAAAAATGCAAGCTAAATTATGCCATACTATCTAGGTCACGTGTTGGAGTTACTACACACCATTTGATTCTATTGGATCACAGATTCTACTACTACCAAGGTGAGTTCATAGTCCCACATTTTACTATGTTTTCAAATCCCGTGGGGAGATACATGCTATAAATCTGAACACAAATATTTTTGTATGCTATCCTGATTGATATTGCTAAGTAATATTGCCTAAGTTACCACCCTGCCAAAAAGTCCCTTATATCATGAACCATTAATCACTTGCGAGTGAACGCGAATTCAGTGAATAGATCTATTGGAAGTTGACGACCCACTTGAAGTTAGCCTGGAATGGTAACCAAGTGCACTTTATTCGAACTATCAAGAGTTTGGCAAACTCCTACGACGAGGGCATTATCACCTACATCATTGCTATGATGTGGGCCATTTATATTAATTATTATTACACCCGATGTTAAGGTTTGCGTGTCATGAGGCTTAGGGCAATATTTATATCACACTTCAATATCATTGTTTTCACTATTATCTGACTTGTGTTCAAACTATTACAAATTAAACACTATGAATTCACTCAACCTTTGTGTTGACGTTTTAAGCATGTTTTATCTCAGGTATTTAAAGAAGCTAAAGGCATGGAGTGGAACAGGGCCCCCCCTTTTGGACGTTGTCCAAAAACAAATGTTTTCATTCATCTTAAACATTTTCTTTTTGTATTTCTAAATATTATGACTTTGTTGTTGACAACTCTGATTTTAATTTGATGAATGATAACAAATTTTCACAAAACGTCTCTTTCGAGTCGTTTTCTATAATTATGACTACGATCTAAGATGTAACATCCCAAATTAGACTTCCGCTGCTTCATTACGATTTTTGGGGTGTTACAGATTGGCATCAGAGCCAGGGTTATAGAGAACCAAATGCTTTTCAAAAACATTGGACTATAACCGCGATTTCTAAAAGGACCATTTTAAACCTTACCACCCTATGCCCTCCGTGCCAACACTTTGCTACACTTACACTTTTGCATTGAGATTTGCTTGGCAGATTATGCATAACGAATAAAAATTTATCATTTACAAATGTTATTATATTTGCATTGAGATTTGCTTGGCAGATTATGCATGACAAACAAATTTTATCACTATAGAAAATAGCATAGAGATTTGCTTGGCAGATTATGCATGACAAATTAGTTTTATCACCTTCATATGTTATTATGACTAATGCATGTTTATATTATTAATGACTTACACTTATTATTATTGGGATATTACAGTACCATGTCGCCTCCTATCATCATACTTTCCGACAGTGATGACGCACTACCGGCATCACCCTCTGTCCCCACTATCATTTTGTCTGACTATGACACTGACAGCACTTTACCTATTGTACCCACTGTCCCATCTGTTGTCCCATCTGGGGATGTGTCTGGAGAGACGGAGCCCTTCGAGGAGGGTGAAGTCGCTTCCACACCAGTCATTACACCCACTATCCCACTGTCATCCTCACGTGCTTATGGCCCTTTGACCTTAGACCAGTACTATGAGTCCCAGCAGTTCTTAGCTGCTGATGATCACCCTGAGCCATCGCTACGTCGAGTCCTGACCCATGATCACTACTCCTCAGGATCAGAGGCTGATGATGAGTCCTCTGACTCAGATTCATCTGATTCGACTGCATCCATTCCACTACCACCCCCGCCTGCACCGGTTCGCCGGCGCAAGCGAGTTAGAGTCCTCCAGCCTTATGAGCCAGCCCCTTTTGGAAAGAGATACAAGTACGGCCCTAACAGTTTCACTTATATTCACACTGCTCGGAAACGAGTACGTACCCCACCAGCCATAGTACCACCACCACCAGCTCTTGTAGCCACACCACCACCCGGTTCTCCTGAGCCATCCCCATCAGTGCCACAGCCCCACTCTTATATGCTCCCGACTCTACCACCCTCGCCCGAGGATGCACCATCACCTATACCACCCCCTACTGTGTTTTATACTCAGACTACCACTGTCCCTTTATCATCTCCTATCTCATCTCCCACTGCCTCACCTATTCGGGCTCAGAGTGTTCCTCTACCCTCTCCTGAGAGAGAGCACCCCGTGAGTCCTTCCCCATCCGAGCCCCGTGTTCACAGGAGGGTCGATGCTCGTAGATGGTCATTTTTGTTGGAGTGCATTCGTCATTGGAGACTTCAGGAGGGAGCTCCCAGAGCTTCGGAGCTGGGGGAGTGTTCATCAGCTGTCCTCCCAGTCACAGGAGAGCCCATTCATCACACCATCCCACTGCTGGCCGCCAGACTGGCCCGACATGAGGATCGTCTTGATGAGTTGCTGAGTCTGATAGATGATATATCTCTCGAGCGAGTCGAGAACATACAGGAGGAGGTCGAGAACCTCGTGGTCGGGAGGATTGCTATGGAGGAGGTGTTCGATCTGTTTGGCACCGAGCTAGAGGGAGTTAGAGAGATTGTTATTGAGTTTGGTCAGAGCCTAGATGCACAGAGTCATGAGACACAGCAGCTGAGAGAGATTGTAGCGATGCAGCAGCAGATGATCGAGCATCAGACCGAGAGGCTGGCAGTAGCTGACAGTACCATCCATGCTCTTGGAGGAGCGGTTGGAGAGTTGCAGGCTAGAGAGAGGGTCAGAGATCAGAGGATGGAGGAGTTGGCTGAGACTGTTAGAGGATTGCAGCATGGACCTGGAGATGCACCTGGCACTTCGTAGATTAGCCACATATTGTTGTAGTAGTGACACCGTAACTTGCCCTGCGTGGCATTAATAATCTGTATTGTATTGTTCTTTTGGAAACAATGTATTGAATTATTAAAACTCATGGTTGGTTATGATGACTATGTACCAATATTAATCTATGTTATGGTTGCTTTCTTCGTTCATGTGTTGTGATTTTCTTTTATACGTTACCATATTATTCCATGTATGTTGTGATTGTAT
The DNA here is from genome assembly GCA_021014915.2 of Artemisia tridentata subsp. tridentata. Taxonomy (NCBI): domain Eukaryota; kingdom Viridiplantae; phylum Streptophyta; class Magnoliopsida; order Asterales; family Asteraceae; genus Artemisia; species Artemisia tridentata. The sequence goes on from CP139507.1 coordinate 407,627,588, forward strand.
TCAGACATGTCGTGATGATTAATTATGATAACCTTGTTTATGAGAATGTTGTATGCTACTATCATGACGTCTCACTTGATTATATTAACCGTAAAACCTAAATTTATGTTCTTGTGTATTGTTAGAACATGGCTACCCGCAACAGAACTACAGAAGCAGTCGCTGGATCGATCATGACTCCGGAAGAAATCCGCCGATTGATCACGGAAAGCGTGACCGCTGCATTGATAGCTCAAGCTGCAGCCACAACTCCTACCGGTAGTGCAACAAGGCCAACTGCCGAGAGTGAGCCAGCTGCAACCCGCAAGTGCACGTACAAGGAATTTATGAGTTGCAAACCGCCAACCTTTAAAGGTACTGAAGGAGTGACAGAGTTAGCCCGATGGTTTGAGCGTTCAGAGACTGTTTTCACAAGGAGTGGTTGTGCCGAAAGCGATAAAGTCGCCTTTGCTACTGGCACCTTGACAGATGATGCATTGTCGTGGTGGAACGCCACAGCTCATAAAATGGGTAATGATAGAGCTTACCAACTTCCATGGGCTGAGTTCAAACAGAAGATGTTGAAGAAGTATTGTCCACGCACTGAAATTCGAAAGATGGAAGATGAGTTTGATCGGTTGGTGGTAAAAGGATATGATCTTAGGGCTTATGATAGGAGATTCCAAGAACTCTCCATACTATGCCCAACCAAGGTACCGGATTTCGAAAAGACACTGGAAAGATATGTTGAAGGACTACCCAGAAGCATAGAAGGAGATGTCACAGTGTCCAAACCACAAACACTGGAGGAAGCCATGGAGACTGCTCAGAAGTTACTGGAAAGGGAAATCAGGCGTAATCAAGCTCAGGGAAGCAACGATCACAAAAGGAAATTCGATGATCGTAGAAACAATCACAGCAACAACAACTCTCACCATAACCAAAACCATAATCGCAACAACACCCAAAGCTATCAGCAAAACCGGAACCACCACCATAACCAACAGAATCGCCGGCAGGAAGCTGCCAGGGCTTACGCTGCCACACCTACTGGAACTGGGGGCTATGCTGGACCCGCTCCCATGTGCAACCGATGTAAGATGCACCATCAAGGACCCTGTTTCGCCAAATGTGGAAAGTGTCAGAGGACCAGCCACAAAACCCAAGATTGCAAGGCCACAGGAGCCAACCTACAACCAGTAGCCATAGTGTGTCATGGATGTGGTAAGAAGGGACACTACAAGAACCAGTGTCCGAATCAGGTTGCCAACCCCGTCAACAATGCTCGCGGGAGAGCATATGTACTAGGAGACGGAAATGTTGAACAAGATCCCAATGTGGTGACGGGTACGTTTCCTCTTAATAACCACCCTGCTAAAGTTTTATTTGATTCTGGAGCCGACAAAAGTTTTGTATCTTCTTCTTTTGCATCTCTACTTGATATAGCACCGACCAAATTAAGCACCACCTACGAAATAGAACTAGCTGACGGCAAACTAGTAAAAACTAACACCGTAATCCGAAACTGCACCCTGCTTCTACTAAACCAACCATTTGCCATAGACCTCATGCCCATCCAGCTTGGTAGTTTCGACGTAGTTATCGGCATGGATTGGTTATCCAAGAACCACGCTAGAATTATATGCGACGAGAAAGTTGTTCACATCCCATGTGAAGGAGAAACTTTAGTTGTCCGCGGCAGACGGAGTAAGACTCGACTAAGTATCATATCGTGCTGCAAAACAATGAAGTATATCGAGCGAGGATGTCTTGTATTTCTGGCACAAGTAACCGAGACGAAGTCGGAGGAGAAGCGACTAGAAGATGTGCCAATAGTTAGAGAATTTCCCGAAGTATTCCCCGAAGACTTGCCTGGCCTTCCGCCAACTCGACAAGTAGAATTTCAGATCGAGCTAGTGCCAGGAGCAGCACCAGTGGCACGAGCACCTTATAGGTTGGCACCATCTGAAATGAAAGAGTTGTCTGAGCAATTGCAAGAATTATCAGATAAAGGATTCATACGCCCGAGTTCATCGCCATGGGGAGCTCCAGTGCTGTTTGTCAAAAAGAAGGATGGATCCTTCCGAATGTGCATCGATTATCGCGAATTGAACAAGCTTACTGTAAAGAACCGATACCCATTACCCAGAATCGACGATCTGTTCGACCAACTGCAAGGATCGAGTGTATACTCGAAGATTGATTTAAGGTCAGGATACCATCAACTGAGAGTTAAGGAAGGAGATATACCGAAGACCGCGTTTCGTACACGATACGGGCACTACGAGTTCCAAGTGATGCCATTTGGACTGACGAACGCACCAGCCGTGTTCATGGACCTAATGAACCGAGTGTGCAAGCCATATTTGGACAAGTTCGTAATTGTGTTCATAGATGACATCCTCATCTACTCCCGTAACAAAGAAGAACATGCGGAGCATTTGAGAACTATCCTAGGACTGCTCGAAGAAGAGAAACTGTATGCCAAATTTTCCAAGTGTGATTTTTGGATTGAGAAAGTGCAATTTCTGGGGCATGTCATCGACAGCAAAGGTATTCACGTGGACCCCGCAAAAATCGAAGCTGTTAAGGATTGGGCATCTCCAACAAGCCCCACAGAGATACGCCAATTTTTAGGTCTTGCTGGATACTATCGGAGATTCATCGAGGGTTTCTCCAAGATCGCCAAACCTTTGACGGAATTGACACAAAAGAAGAAGAAATTTGAATGGGGAGAAGAGCAAGAGACATCATTCCAACTGTTGAAGCAAAAGCTTTGTGAAGCTCCGATCTTAGCACTACCCGAAGGGAATGAAGACTTTGAGGTGTATTGTGATGCATCTTGCCAAGGCTTGGGAGCCGTATTGATGCAAAGGAGTAAGGTTATCGCATATGCTTCCCGACAACTCAAGACTCACGAAAAGAACTACACGACCCACGATCTTGAGTTAGGAGCAGTGGTGTTCGCTCTTAAAATATGGAGACACTATTTGTATGGCACCAAGTGCAAGGTGTTTACAGATCACAAGAGCCTTCAACACATACTAGATCAGAAAGAGCTGAACATGCGACAACGCCGATGGTTGGAGTTACTCAGTGATTATGATTGTGAGATTCGTTATCATCCCGGAAAGGCAAATGTAGTGGCCGATGCCTTGAGTCGAAAGGAACGAATCAAACCCCTTAGAGTTCGATCTTTGGGAATTACAGTTAGGTCACCACTCCCAGCCAAAATTTTAGAAGCTCAGGCCGGAGCCTTGGATGAAGAGAACCGACCGAATGAGAAGATTCATAGGATGCCGGAAATCGAGAACGGTTTTGTGAGAAAACAAGATGGGACGTTGTGTTTCGGTGACAGAGCATGGATTCCACTATACGGGGGACTACGTGATCTTATCATGCATGAATCCCATAAGTCGAAATATTCCATTCACCCGGGGGCTGATAAGATGTATCAGGATCTCAAGAAGTTGTATTGGTGGCCAAACATGAAGGCCGACATCGCTATGTATGTCGGAAAATGTTTGACATGTGCTAGAGTAAAAGCAGAACACCAACGACCGTCCGGAATGTTAACACAGCCAGAGATCCCAACATGGAAGTGGGAGAGGATTACGATGGACTTCATCACGAAACTACCTAAAACCTCGGGTGGACTTGACACTATCTGGGTCATTGTTGATCGTCTCACCAAATCTGCGCACTTTCTTGCAATCAAAGAAACCGACAGTATGGATACCCTTGCGCGATTGTATATGAAGGAAATAGTCTCCCGACATGGAGTGCCAGTCTCCATCATCTCCGACCGAGATAGTCGTTTTACGTCAAACTTTTGGCGGTCGTTGCAGAAGGCTTTGAATACTCAGCTAGATATGAGTACCGCCTACCACCCACAGACTGATGGTCAAAGTGAGAGAACTATCCAAACCTTGGAAGACATGCTGCGAGCATGTGTGATCGACTTTGGAAAAGGATGGGATAAACACTTACCGCTAGTAGAGTTTTCATACAACAACAGTTATCACGCTAGCATTAAAGCTGCTCCATTCGAAGCACTTTATGGTAGGAAATGTCGCTCACCCATCTGTTGGACCGAAGTTGGAGATGCACAAATCACCGGGCCCGAACTTATTCACGAAACCACCGAAAAGATTGTCCAAATCAAACAACGCTTACAAGCCGCTCGAGACAGACAGAAAAGCTATGCCAACGTGAGAAGGAAACCTATGGAGTTTGAAGTTGGAGACAGGGTTATGTTGAAGGTATCTCCTTGGAAAGGAATGATTAGGTTTGGGAAACGTGGTAAGTTGAACCCCAGATATGTTGGACCATTCAAGATCCTAGAAAGGGTTGGTCCAGTGGCATATAAACTCGAACTCCCTGAGGAACTCAGTAGGGTGCACAATACCTTTCATGTATCCAACCTGAAAAAGTGTTTATCAGATGAAACCCTTATCATCCCATACAAAGAACTTCGAATTGACGAGAAGCTTAATTTTATAGAGGAGCCAGTAGAGATTATGGACCGAGATGTGAAACAACTAAAACAAAGCCGCATTCCCATCGTCAAAGTCCGATGGAACTCAAATAGAGGACCAGAGTTCACGTGGGAACGTGAGGACCGAATTCGTGCTAAATATCCACACCTTTTTCCCGAGCCAACACCAACCACCACCACGGACTAAGAATTCCGGGACGGAATTCAGAATTAGGAGTAGGTACTGTAATAACCCGAAATTTTCGAGTTATAAACTTTCTGAAAACCCGAAACTGTTGGTTATGAAATTTAATCAAGTTCTGTCATTCACCGTTGCATTCCAAATTATTGTTATTTTTTTTTTATGACTAGTGAGATTACGAAACGATCACATAACATTCTTATTGTAACCACACGCGTACCGACACTGTGACCGTATGGCATGAGCTAAATAAACCAAACAAAGAATATACAAAGCAGATCATAAAAATAAATACGGACTCTGAGATAAAAAAAAAAAAAAAAAAACGAATAACGAAAGACGACTCTAAAACTCTCGAGCTAGAGAAGTTTAAAGGAAGCCATATACGACACGGGCTAACGAAACCCGGGTATTTAGAAGCACAAATGCATCCCATCAACACCTTCACTTTTTCCTTCACCTCCCATTCTTATCACCAAATAAATAAAACCCTACACCTTTAATTAAAATCACTACTACTATTATATAATTATTTATTTAATTACTCTTCTTGGCTTTGTCGGCACACTCCACAAGTTATATAACTTGTCTACTGACTGCCTATTTGACTTTTATCAACACCACACCTTCCAACACCAATTTTCTTTATATACCCTACTGCTACTACCCCTTCCTTCTTGATCTTGTCGAAAAACACCATTTCCACAAAAAGAACTTCACCACTTTCTACTCCACCTTTTCGCCTTATCACCTTTTCGGCAAAATCACCACCATCAAAAACACTATCCCCTTGTCTTGACGCTTCGCTGTTTCCCTCGAAAACCCAGAAAACAACTGAACCATCACCATCACGAATTAATTAATGTTGACCTCGAAGCTTTGTCCCTTTTCTTTGTCACGGGACTACATAAGAATAGGAGCATATAGAGATATCACACCGATTAGGAAGGTTGGTTTTCCCACAACCCGAAAGCTCGTATGGAGCTATTCTCCTCAACCCAGTATAAATCCGAGCCTTCCAGGGAGAGATCGAATCACAACATTCATCACCAAACACCACAAAAACTGAGAAGTTCTCAAGTGAGGATAAAAGTGAAGGTTGTGATTCGGTTTGGAAGCAAGGTTGATCGGGTTGGAGCTTTTGGATTCGGGTTATTTTCGGTCTCCTCGTTAAACGCCAATAATTCTCTTGTAAGGCTTAATCTCCTTATTTGATTTATCCATTCAACCGTGAAACGCATTTTGTTGTTATAATCTTTTAGTATTTTTCATTTTGATGTCGCAAGTAATGAATCGACTGAACATTCTTTTTGAAGCTAAATATATGTTAGTTATGGTGTGGTAGAAATTGTTAGAACACTAATTAAAAACTGGGTTTTGGCTCGAGTCTTGTAGTGGTGTCATTTGAGGCTGGATTTAAATATAGGATTAGCCGAGCATGGTTTTGAAAATATGCACACAAGGTGTTTGTGGGTATGTCTAAAAAGGAATATAATCCTCGAAATGAATTTATGCTCGAGTCGTATAGGGTTAGACTCGAGTTATGGTCAAGTAGACACTAGCGTTGGCTGTGCTTGTGTTCATACCCAAGTTGGGACTTTGAGTTGTACTCGAGGTTGTCGGGTTTGCACCCAAATACTGCTGTTATCTCACTTGTACTCGAATTAAGTCGCGAGATGTATATTTAAACCAATGTTTCTTGGTAGATGTGGTCATAGTAGTGTTCAACCTTGATTAATTAAACTTAAGCGTGCTTTGGAGTGGCGAGCCACTAGTTGTGTTCGTAGTTCATTGGCTCAACACTGGAGGTCCCTAAAGGACACCTCTTAAGCACTCTAGCGCTCGATTAATAGAGTCTCGACCATGTTGTAGTACCTTTACAAACTTCGCCAAAGTCTCAAACCGAGACAGCGAATGGTTTAAAAATTGGCGCAATGGCAGTTTCATTCCAAATAAAAATACCAGGCAACCCCCAGTCACAAAAGAAAAGAATAGAAAACCTGCATTTCTTTTTGTACAAATAGAGTTAGATTTAAAGTTGACAATGGGCCGAGCCCAGTATAAAGTGAAAGAGTAAAACATGTGAAGTTCTTGTACCGGGCCACAAGAAACTGGATTACATTTAAATTTGGGCCACAGCCCACTTTACTTTAAAATGAAATCATAGGTGTGTTTGGTCATAGAATTAAAAAGAGGAAGATTTACTTTCAATCTTCACTTTTAAATCTGTTAACACATTAATAAAACCCGAATTGGCAACACGTCGAATATTAGTTATTCGAATGGTGACAAAAACGAATAACCGAGACACTAAAAATTAATATACACCATCAATAATAATTTCGTCATAAATAGTCAACACGTTGTTTTGAAAGTATATAAACTATTTTATATTCATCAAATCTTAATCAAAAATGCAAGCTAAATTATGCCATACTATCTAGGTCACGTGTTGGAGTTACTACACACCATTTGATTCTATTGGATCACAGATTCTACTACTACCAAGGTGAGTTCATAGTCCCACATTTTACTATGTTTTCAAATCCCGTGGGGAGATACATGCTATAAATCTGAACACAAATATTTTTGTATGCTATCCTGATTGATATTGCTAAGTAATATTGCCTAAGTTACCACCCTGCCAAAAAGTCCCTTATATCATGAACCATTAATCACTTGCGAGTGAACGCGAATTCAGTGAATAGATCTATTGGAAGTTGACGACCCACTTGAAGTTAGCCTGGAATGGTAACCAAGTGCACTTTATTCGAACTATCAAGAGTTTGGCAAACTCCTACGACGAGGGCATTATCACCTACATCATTGCTATGATGTGGGCCATTTATATTAATTATTATTACACCCGATGTTAAGGTTTGCGTGTCATGAGGCTTAGGGCAATATTTATATCACACTTCAATATCATTGTTTTCACTATTATCTGACTTGTGTTCAAACTATTACAAATTAAACACTATGAATTCACTCAACCTTTGTGTTGACGTTTTAAGCATGTTTTATCTCAGGTATTTAAAGAAGCTAAAGGCATGGAGTGGAACAGGGCCCCCCCTTTTGGACGTTGTCCAAAAACAAATGTTTTCATTCATCTTAAACATTTTCTTTTTGTATTTCTAAATATTATGACTTTGTTGTTGACAACTCTGATTTTAATTTGATGAATGATAACAAATTTTCACAAAACGTCTCTTTCGAGTCGTTTTCTATAATTATGACTACGATCTAAGATGTAACATCCCAAATTAGACTTCCGCTGCTTCATTACGATTTTTGGGGTGTTACAGATTGGCATCAGAGCCAGGGTTATAGAGAACCAAATGCTTTTCAAAAACATTGGACTATAACCGCGATTTCTAAAAGGACCATTTTAAACCTTACCACCCTATGCCCTCCGTGCCAACACTTTGCTACACTTACACTTTTGCATTGAGATTTGCTTGGCAGATTATGCATAACGAATAAAAATTTATCATTTACAAATGTTATTATATTTGCATTGAGATTTGCTTGGCAGATTATGCATGACAAACAAATTTTATCACTATAGAAAATAGCATAGAGATTTGCTTGGCAGATTATGCATGACAAATTAGTTTTATCACCTTCATATGTTATTATGACTAATGCATGTTTATATTATTAATGACTTACACTTATTATTATTGGGATATTACAGTACCATGTCGCCTCCTATCATCATACTTTCCGACAGTGATGACGCACTACCGGCATCACCCTCTGTCCCCACTATCATTTTGTCTGACTATGACACTGACAGCACTTTACCTATTGTACCCACTGTCCCATCTGTTGTCCCATCTGGGGATGTGTCTGGAGAGACGGAGCCCTTCGAGGAGGGTGAAGTCGCTTCCACACCAGTCATTACACCCACTATCCCACTGTCATCCTCACGTGCTTATGGCCCTTTGACCTTAGACCAGTACTATGAGTCCCAGCAGTTCTTAGCTGCTGATGATCACCCTGAGCCATCGCTACGTCGAGTCCTGACCCATGATCACTACTCCTCAGGATCAGAGGCTGATGATGAGTCCTCTGACTCAGATTCATCTGATTCGACTGCATCCATTCCACCACCACCCCCGCCTGCACCGGTTCGCCGGCGCAAGCGAGTTAGAGTCCTCCAGCCTTATGAGCCAGCCCCTTTTGGAAAGAGATACAAGTACGGCCCTAACAGTTTCACTTATATTCACACTGCTCGGAAACGAGTACGTACCCCACCAGCCATAGTACCACCACCACCAGCTCTTGTAGCCACACCACCACCCGGTTCTCCTGAGCCATCCCCATCAGTGCCACAGCCCCACTCTTATATGCTCCCGACTCTACCACCCTCGCCCGAGGATGCACCATCACCTATACCACCCCCTACTGTGTTTTATACTCAGACTACCACTGTCCCTTTATCATCTCCTATCTCATCTCCCACTGCCTCACCTATTCGGGCTCAGAGTGTTCCTCTACCCTCTCCTGAGAGAGAGCACCCCGTGAGTCCTTCCCCATCCGAGCCCCGTGTTCACAGGAGGGTCGATGCTCGTAGATGGTCATTTTTGTTGGAGTGCATTCGTCATTGGAGACTTCAGGAGGGAGCTCCCAGAGCTTCGGAGCTGGGGGAGTGTTCATCAGCTGTCCTCCCAGTCACAGGAGAGCCCATTCATCACACCATCCCACTGCTGGCCGCCAGACTGGCCCGACATGAGGATCGTCTTGATGAGTTGCTGAGTCTGATAGATGATATATCTCTCGAGCGAGTCGAGAACATACAGGAGGAGGTCGAGAACCTCGTGGTCGGGAGGATTGCTATGGAGGAGGTGTTCGATCTGTTTGGCACCGAGCTAGAGGGAGTTAGAGAGATTGTTATTGAGTTTGGTCAGAGCCTAGATGCACAGAGTCATGAGACACAGCAGCTGAGAGAGATTGTAGCGATGCAGCAGCAGATGATCGAGCATCAGACCGAGAGGCTGGCAGTAGCTGACAGTACCATCCATGCTCTTGGAGGAGCGGTTGGAGAGTTGCAGGCTAGAGAGAGGGTCAGAGATCAGAGGATGGAGGAGTTGGCTGAGACTGTTAGAGGATTGCAGCATGGACCTGGAGATGCACCTGGCACTTCGTAGATTAGCCACATATTGTTGTAGTAGTGACACCGTAACTTGCCCTGCGTGGCATTAATAATCTGTATTGTATTGTTCTTTTGGAAACAATGTATTGAATTATTAAAACTCATGGTTGGTTATGATGACTATGTACCAATATTAATCTATGTTATGGTTGCTTTCTTCGTTCATGTGTTGTGATTTTCTTTTATACGTTACCATATTATTCCATGTATGTTGTGATTGTATTCAGACATGTCGTGATGATTAATTATGATAACCTTGTTTATGAGAATGTTGTATGCTACTATCATGACGTCTCACTTGATTATATTAACCGTAAAACCTAAATTTATGTTCTTGTGTATTGTTAGAACATGGCTACCCGCAACAGAACTACAGAAGCAGTCGCTGGATCGATCATGACTCCGGAAGAAATCCGCCGATTGATCACGGAAAGCGTGACCGCTGCATTGATAGCTCAAGCTGCAGCCACAACTCCTACCGGTAGTGCAACAAGGCCAACTGCCGAGAGTGAGCCAGCTGCAACCCGCAAGTGCACGTACAAGGAATTTATGAGTTGCAAACCGCCAACCTTTAAAGGTACTGAAGGAGTGACAGAGTTAGCCCGATGGTTTGAGCGTTCAGAGACTGTTTTCACAAGGAGTGGTTGTGCCGAAAGCGATAAAGTCGCCTTTGCTACTGGCACCTTGACAGATGATGCATTGTCGTGGTGGAACGCCACAGCTCATAAAATGGGTAATGATAGAGCTTACCAACTTCCATGGGCTGAGTTCAAACAGAAGATGTTGAAGAAGTATTGTCCACGCACTGAAATTCGAAAGATGGAAGATGAGTTTGATCGGTTGGTGGTAAAAGGATATGATCTTAGGGCTTATGATAGGAGATTCCAAGAACTCTCCATACTATGCCCAACCAAGGTACCGGATTTCGAAAAGACACTGGAAAGATATGTTGAAGGACTACCCAGAAGCATAGAAGGAGATGTCACAGTGTCCAAACCACAAACACTGGAGGAAGCCATGGAGACTGCTCAGAAGTTACTGGAAAGGGAAATCAGGCGTAATCAAGCTCAGGGAAGCAACGATCACAAAAGGAAATTCGATGATCGTAGAAACAATCACAGCAACAACAACTCTCACCATAACCAAAACCATAATCGCAACAACACCCAAAGCTATCAGCAAAACCGGAACCACCACCATAACCAACAGAATCGCCGGCAGGAAGCTGCCAGGGCTTACGCTGCCACACCTACTGGAACTGGGGGCTATGCTGGACCCGCTCCCATGTGCAACCGATGTAAGATGCACCATCAAGGACCCTGTTTCGCCAAATGTGGAAAGTGTCAGAGGACCAGCCACAAAACCCAAGATTGCAAGGCCACAGGAGCCAACCTACAACCAGTAGCCATAGTGTGTCATGGATGTGGTAAGAAGGGACACTACAAGAACCAGTGTCCGAATCAGGTTGCCAACCCCGTCAACAATGCTCGCGGGAGAGCATATGTACTAGGAGACGGAAATGTTGAACAAGATCCCAATGTGGTGACGGGTACGTTTCCTCTTAATAACCACCCTGCTAAAGTTTTATTTGATTCTGGAGCCGACAAAAGTTTTGTATCTTCTTCTTTTGCATCTCTACTTGATATAGCACCGACCAAATTAAGCACCACCTACGAAATAGAACTAGCTGACGGCAAACTAGTAAAAACTAACACCGTAATCCGAAACTGCACCCTGCTTCTACTAAACCAACCATTTGCCATAGACCTCATGCCCATCCAGCTTGGTAGTTTCGACGTAGTTATCGGCATGGATTGGTTATCCAAGAACCACGCTAGAATTATATGCGACGAGAAAGTTGTTCACATCCCATGTGAAGGAGAAACTTTAGTTGTCCGCGGCAGACGGAGTAAGACTCGACTAAGTATCATATCGTGCTGCAAAACAATGAAGTATATCGAGCGAGGATGTCTTGTATTTCTGGCACAAGTAACCGAGACGAAGTCGGAGGAGAAGCGACTAGAAGATGTGCCAATAGTTAGAGAATTTCCCGAAGTATTCCCCGAAGACTTGCCTGGCCTTCCGCCAACTCGACAAGTAGAATTTCAGATCGAGCTAGTGCCAGGAGCAGCACCAGTGGCACGAGCACCTTATAGGTTGGCACCATCTGAAATGAAAGAGTTGTCTGAACAATTGCAAGAATTATCAGATAAAGGATTCATACGCCCGAGTTCATCGCCATGGGGAGCTCCAGTGCTGTTTGTCAAAAAGAAGGATGGATCCTTCCGAATGTGCATCGATTATCGCGAATTGAACAAGCTTACTGTAAAGAACCGATACCCATTACCCAGAATCGACGATCTGTTCGACCAACTGCAAGGATCGAGTGTATACTCGAAGATTGATTTAAGGTCAGGATACCATCAACTGAGAGTTAAGGAAGGAGATATACCGAAGACCGCGTTTCGTACACGATACGGGCACTACGAGTTCCAAGTGATGCCATTTGGACTGACGAACGCACCAGCCGTGTTCATGGACCTAATGAACCGAGTGTGCAAGCCATATTTGGACAAGTTCGTAATTGTGTTCATAGATGACATCCTCATCTACTCCCGTAACAAAGAAGAACATGCGGAGCATTTGAGAACTATCCTAGGACTGCTCGAAGAAGAGAAACTGTATGCCAAATTTTCCAAGTGTGATTTTTGGATTGAGAAAGTGCAATTTCTGGGGCATGTCATCGACAGCAAAGGTATTCACGTGGACCCCCCAAAAATCGAAGCTGTTAAGGATTGGGCATCTCCAACAAGCCCCACAGAGATACGCCAATTTTTAGGTCTTGCTGGATACTATCGGAGATTCATCGAGGGTTTCTCCAAGATCGCCAAACCTTTGACGGAATTGACACAAAAGAAGAAGAAATTTGAATGGGGAGAAGAGCAAGAGACATCATTCCAACTGTTGAAGCAAAAGCTTTGTGAAGCTCCGATCTTAGCACTACCCGAAGGGAATGAAGACTTTGAGGTGTATTGTGATGCATCTTGCCAAGGCTTGGGAGCCGTATTGATGCAAAGGAGTAAGGTTATCGCATATGCTTCCCGACAACTCAAGACTCACGAAAAGAACTACACGACCCACGATCTTGAGTTAGGAGCAGTGGTGTTCGCTCTTAAAATATGGAGACACTATTTGTATGGCACCAAGTGCAAGGTGTTTACAGATCACAAGAGCCTTCAACACATACTAGATCAGAAAGAGCTGAACATGCGACAACGCCGATGGTTGGAGTTACTCAGTGATTATGATTGTGAGATTCGTTATCATCCCGGAAAGGCAAATGTAGTGGCCGATGCCTTGAGTCGAAAGGAACGAATCAAACCCCTTAGAGTTCGATCTTTGGGAATTACAGTTAGGTCACCACTCCCAGCCAAAATTTTAGAAGCTCAGGCCGGAGCCTTGGATGAAGAGAACCGACCGAATGAGAAGATTCATAGGATGCCGGAAATCGAGAACGGTTTTGTGAGAAAACAAGATGGGACGTTGTGTTTCGGTGACAGAGCATGGATTCCACTATACGGGGGACTACGTGATCTTATCATGCATGAATCCCATAAGTCGAAATATTCCATTCACCCGGGGGCTGATAAGATGTATCAGGATCTCAAGAAGTTGTATTGGTGGCCAAACATGAAGGCCGACATCGCTATGTATGTCGGAAAATGTTTGACATGTGCTAGAGTAAAAGCAGAACACCAACGACCGTCCGGAATGTTAACACAGCCAGAGATCCCAACATGGAAGTGGGAGAGGATTACGATGGACTTCATCACGAAACTACCTAAAACCTCGGGTGGACTTGACACTATCTGGGTCATTGTTGATCGTCTCACCAAATCTGCGCACTTTCTTGCAATCAAAGAAACCGACAGTATGGATACCCTTGCGCGATTGTATATGAAGGAAATAGTCTCCCGACATGGAGTGCCAGTCTCCATCATCTCCGACCGAGATAGTCGTTTTACGTCAAACTTTTGGCGGTCGTTGCAGAAGGCTTTGAATACTCAGCTAGATATGAGTACCGCCTACCACCCACAGACTGATGGTCAAAGTGAGAGAACTATCCAAACCTTGGAAGACATGCTGCGAGCATGTGTGATCGACTTTGGAAAAGGATGGGATAAACACTTACCGCTAGTAGAGTTTTCATACAACAACAGTTATCACGCTAGCATTAAAGCTGCTCCATTCGAAGCACTTTATGGTAGGAAATGTCGCTCACCCATCTGTTGGACCGAAGTTGGAGATGCACAAATCACCGGGCCCGAACTTATTCACGAAACCACCGAAAAGATTGTCCAAATCAAACAACGCTTACAAGCCGCTCGAGACAGACAGAAAAGCTATGCCGACGTGAGAAGGAAACCTATGGAGTTTGAAGTTGGAGACAGGGTTATGTTGAAGGTATCTCCTTGGAAAGGAATGATTAGGTTTGGGAAACGTGGTAAGTTGAACCCCAGATATGTTGGACCATTCAAGATCCTAGAAAGGGTTGGTCCAGTGGCATATAAACTCGAACTCCCTGAGGAACTCAGTAGGGTGCACAATACCTTTCATGTATCCAACCTGAAAAAGTGTTTATCAGATGAAACCCTTATCATCCCATACAAAGAACTTCGAATTGACGAGAAGCTTAATTTTATAGAGGAGCCAGTAGAGATTATGGACCGAGATGTGAAACAACTAAAACAAAGCCGCATTCCCATCGTCAAAGTCCGATGGAACTCAAATAGAGGACCAGAGTTCACGTGGGAACGTGAGGACCGAATTCGTGCTAAATATCCACACCTTTTTCCCGAGCCAACACCAACCACCACCACGGACTAAGAATTCCGGGACGGAATTCAGAATTAGGAGTAGGTACTGTAATAACCCGAAATTTTCGAGTTATAAACTTTCTGAAAACCCAAAACTGTTGGTTATGAAATTTAATCAAGTTCTGTCATTCACCGTTGCATTCCAAATTATTGTTATTTTTTTTTTATGACTAGTGAGATTACGAAACGATCACATAACATTCTTATTGTAACCACACGCGTACCGACACTGTGACCGTATGGCATGAGCTAAATAAACCAAACAAAGAATATACAAAGCAGATCATAAAAATAAATACGGACTCTGAGATAAAAAAAAAAAAAAAAAAAAACGAATAACGAAAGACGACTCTAAAACTCTCGAGCTAGAGAAGTTTAAAGGAAGCCATATACGACACGGGCTAACGAAACCCGGGTATTTAGAAGCACAAATGCATCCCATCAACACCTTCACTTTTGCCTTCACCTCCCATTCTTATCACCAAATAAATAAAACCCTACACCTTTAATTAAAATCACTACTACTATTATATAATTATTTATTTAATTACTCTTCTTGGCTTTGTCGGCACACTCCACAAGTTATATAACTTGTCTACTGACTGCCTATTTGACTTTTATCAACACCACACCTTCCAACACCAATTTTCTTTATATACCCTACTGCTAC
Organism: Artemisia tridentata subsp. tridentata; assembly: GCA_021014915.2. Classification (NCBI taxonomy): domain Eukaryota; kingdom Viridiplantae; phylum Streptophyta; class Magnoliopsida; order Asterales; family Asteraceae; genus Artemisia; species Artemisia tridentata. The sequence goes on from CP139507.1 coordinate 407,642,951, forward strand.
TACCCCTTCCTTCTTGATCTTGTCGAAAAACACCATTTCCACAAAAAGAACTTCACCACTTTCTACTCCACCTTTTCGCCTTATCACCTTTTCGGCAAAATCACCACCATCAAAAACACTATCCCCTTGTCTTGACGCTTCGCTGTTTCCCTCGAAAACCCAGAAAACAACCGAACCATCACCATCACGAATTAATTAATGTTGACCTCGAAGCTTTGTCCCTTTTCTTTGTCACGGGACTACATAAGAATAGGAGCATATAGAGATATCACACCGATTAGGAAGGTTGGTTTTCCCACAACCCGAAAGCTCGTATGGAGCTATTCTCCTCAACCCAGTATAAATCCGAGCCTTCCAGGGAGAGATCGAATCACAACATTCATCACCAAACACCACAAAAACTGAGAAGTTCTCAAGTGAGGATAAAAGTGAAGGTTGTGATTCAGTTTGGAAGCAAGGTTGATCGGGTTGGAGCTTTTGGATTCGGGTTATTTTCGGTCTCCTCGTTAAACGGCAATAATTCTCTTGTAAGGCTTAATCTCCTTATTTGATTTATCCATTCAACCGTGAAACGCATTTTGTTGTTATAATCTTTTAGTATTTTTCATTTTGATGTCGCAAGTAATGAATCGACTGAACATTCTTTTTGAAGCTAAATATATGTTAGTTATGGTGTGGTAGAAATTGTTAGAACACTAATTAAAAACTGGGTTTTGGCTCGAGTCTTGTAGTGGTGTCATTTGAGGCTGGATTTAAATATAGGATTAGCCGAGCATGGTTTTGAAAATATGCACACAAGGTGTTTGTGGGTATGTCTAAAAAGGAATATAATCCTCGAAATGAATTTATGCTCGAGTCGTATAGGGTTAGACTCGAGTTATGGTCAAGTAGACACTAGCGTTGGCTGTGCTTGTGTTCATACCCAAGTTGGGACTTTGAGTTGTACTCGAGGTTGTCGGGTTTGCACCCAAATACTGCTGTTATCTCACTTGTACTCGAATTAAGTCGCGAGATGTATATTTAAACCAATGTTTCTTGGTAGATGTGGTCATAGTAGTGTTCAACCTTGATTAATTAAACTTAAGCGTGCTTTGGAGTGGCGAGCCACTAGTTGTGTTCGTAGTTCATTGGCTCAACACTGGAGGTCCCTAAAGGACACCTCTTAAGCACTCTAGCGCTCGATTAATAGAGTCTCGACCATGTTGTAGTACCTTTACAAACTTCGCCAAAGTCTCAAACCGAGACAGCGAATGGTTTAAAAATTGGCGCAATGGCAGTTTCATTCCAAATAAAAATACCAGGCAACCCCCAGTCACAAAAGAAAAGAATAGAAAACCTGCATTTCTTTTTGTACAAATAGAGTTAGATTTAAAGTTGACAATGGGCCGAGCCCAGTATAAAGTGAAAGAGTAAAACATGTGAAGTTCTTGTACCGGGCCACAAGAAACTGGATTACATTTAAATTTGGGCCACAGCCCACTTTACTTTAAAATGAAATCATAGGTGTGTTTGGTCATAGAATTAAAAAGAGGAAGATTTACTTTCAATCTTCACTTTTAAATCTGTTAACACATTAATAAAACCCGAATTGGCAACACGTCGAATATTAGTTATTCGAATGGTGACAAAAACGAATAACCGAGACACTAAAAATTAATATACGCCATCAATAATAATTTCGTCATAAATAGTCAACACGTTGTTTTGAAAGTATATAAACTATTTTATATTCATCAAATCTTAATCAAAAATGCAAGCTAAATTATGCCATACTATCTAGGTCACGTGTTGGAGTTACTACACACCATTTGATTCTATTGGATCACAGATTCTACTACTACCAAGGTGAGTTCATAGTCCCACATTTTACTATGTTTTCAAATCCCGTGGGGAGATACATGCTATAAATCTGAACACAAATATTTTTGTATGCTATCCTGATTGATATTGCTAAGTAATATTGCCTAAGTTACCACCCTGCCAAAAAGTCCCTTATATCATGAACCATTAATCACTTGCGAGTGAACGCGAATTCAGTGAATAGATCTATTGGAAGTTGACGACCCACTTGAAGTTAGCCTGGAATGGTAACCAAGTGCACTTTATTCGAACTATCAAGAGTTTGGCAAACTCCTACGACGAGGGCATTATCACCTACATCATTGCTATGATGTGGGCCATTTATATATTAATTATTATTACACCCGATGTTAAGGTTTGCGTGTCATGAGGCTTAGGGCAATATTTATATCACACTTCAATATCATTGTTTTCACTATTATCTGACTTGTGTTCAAACTATTACAAATTAAACACTATGAATTCACTCAACCTTTGTGTTGACGTTTTAAGCATGTTTTATCTCAGGTATTTAAAGAAGCTAAAGGCATGGAGTGGAACAGGGCCCCCCCTTTTGGACGTTGTCCAAAAACAAATGTTTTCATTCATCTTAAACATTTTCTTTTTGTATTTCTAAATATTATGACTTTGTTGTTGACAACTCTGATTTTAATTTGATGAATGATAACAAATTTTCACAAAACGTCTCTTTCGAGTCGTTTTCTATAATTATGACTACGATCTAAGATGTAACATCCCAAATTAGACTTCCGCTGCTTCATTACGATTTTTGGGGTGTTACAACCAATCCCAGTTGATGGACCATGATGCCATAGAAGTTGAGAAATTGGAGAAGATGATGGAAAATGATTTTGTTCACCTCAGTGTTTCATTTTGGATACTCTGTCAGCTTGTGAAGAAGAACGAGAAAACTTTGGCGTATTGACTATCGTAAACCATATCTTGAAACGTTACTCGATGCCCTGCGCTTTCTGAAGTTAATTACTAGTCGAACCACCAAACTGTCCACCGAAGCATGAAGTAGGAGTGACATGATACCGAGAGATTTCTAGTCACTAAACGAAGATGTCTTTCGGATCATACCAATTGATTGGAAAAAAAAGGGAAGAGCAGCAACCGAAGACCAGGAAGTGAGTTTACTTAAGTGTATCTTCTGGGCATGTTTTAGTTTTGTTCGCGATAAAGAAGGATGGTAACTGGAAATATGTATGGAAGCTGAACCGTATTACTGTTAGGAGCCAATATTCCTCCACCCTGGAACGGCTATGTGTTTTGTTTAAATTCAGAGCGCGAAGTTTCCTTTCTAATGAATTGATTTTATTCTTGAAATCGCCTTCCGTATTCGTAAACGACTGCTATGACGGTTAGTGACGCTAATAGTATTAGCTAAAGCTCTGACGATTTCGTGAAGTTGATAGATGATATTTTCTCATGAGTACTGGGCATATGGTCATTGTATGACTTAATGGTACATTCGGAGACGAGGAAGAACATGAAAATCATTTTTGCACCTTGCTAGGAATTGACGATCATTTGTGTATTCTGAGAGATTGATGTTTGTTGAGACAACGGTGTTCTTTGCCTGACCTGGAGTTGACAACAACGGAGGCTACCCTGAAGAGTGAAGACATTCCTTTCAATACAGAAGTGTGGGCGGTGCAGAAGACCTAGTCAAGATGGCGAACCTGGAGCTGATGAAGACGTACAGTCTCACTTCCCTATTTATCTTGGTTGTACTAAGATGAATTGAGAGCGGAAGTAGACTGGATGATGGAGAGACTGAAAGATCATGCCAGAAATCCACAACACTCCATCACATTCCAAGAAGAAATGCAGGAGGCTCGACGAACCAGACACCAGTTCCCGATTGTGGTTTCACTCCCGATTGATAGACAGACGAAGACAGAATTACCGGACTGGAAGAGATTGGATGTGTTGAATGAACGGAGTTTTGAAACAGACCTTTCATATTTGGAAGAATTGATTCTATGAAGATCGAAGTTCTTAGCGACTAACTTTCATTTTGTTGACCCTCTTAAGTTTCGTTATATCGTTAAAAGATCCTCTCATGATCTAAGTTCCCTAGAAGCATTTCAGTTTGTGTCTATTTTCGTATGTTCGATGGTGGCTTGTTTTGAGAGATTTTGGTAAATTGTGGAAGATGTGGTGCCTGTGACGGCGTACCTCATTTTAGTTGGCAACCTGGGATTTTGATACGCATGCGGATAGTTTGTTTTTCTCTCTTGACTATGACATTTGATCTGGTTGACCTCTGAGACTGTAGAAGTACTAGGTGGATTAAGATAGGTGGTTTTGATTTCGACTTGAGATAAATATGACCATCATGAGGGCATAGTTATATGATGCCAGTATTATGACGTCTGGCCAACGTGATAATACTTACATCATATAACGTGCACTTGTTGTGGGCATAGGATATTTTGAGAAGTGCCTTAGAACCTTAGAAATTCTGATATCTGATTGAGACGTTAGGATTCGCTCTGCCTTTGCGCTTAAATCTGCCTTCACCGTTTTGCGAGTTGATACGTCTGGATTCTCGACACGCGTTTGCCGACCTCTGTACTTCCGATAAGAATCTTAGGTTCTGTTGTAGAGCTTTCTGCCAATGGATGTTATCAAACAATCTGTTTCCTGTCTGTATGGATTCGATCTGTTACTATGAAGGAGCACACCTATGTTTTGCTATATATAAGTTTCACATTCGATGAATCTGATCAAGATGATCTGTTATGAATTAAGATGTGAGATTTTGGATTTTGAGAAAACAAGACCTGTCTGTTTATGAGAATACCTCTGAAAGGTTACATTAAAGACGAGACTATTTGAAAATCTGAGGAGGTAAGCATATTTATCATCCTCATATCTCCTGCGATTCGTTACTCTTTCATCTGGTTTGTTTAATCAAATCCTATAGGCGGCATACCCGTCAAATCCTACGTAATTCCTGTATCTCTCTCGGGAGATGACGATTATCGTTTATTCCATTTGGTATGTCTCCTTTCGATCGGGATTCAGTATGGTATGTCCTTTCTGAAGGAACCGGAACTAGTCTTTCATATTTCCGTTCACAGTTAGATGTGTTTCCGTTTCGTTTCACTTCAATTTTCGAGGACGAAAATTTTTTTTTTAGAGGGGAAGAAGTTGTAACACCTAAAGTCTGAAGAACAGGTAAAAGACCAAAATGCCCCTATGATTTTAAAAACTTAATAAAAAGTTTATAAAGTACCGAATCAAACCCGAACTTCTGGAAATGGACAAGATATGATACCAAATAATGTTGGCGACTACGTTTAACATTTTTACAAGTTACAAAATGTAGAAAATACCCAAAATACCCCTCATGGTTTGAATTATAATTATTTCATTTATAATTACACATTTAAACATATAAAAATTCAAAATAAAAGTTCAAAGGATAAAATTTGGAAAGGGTCATCATGGGCCGAATTTTAGGCCTCCAACCCTCCCCCTAAACTCAGCCAAATCAATTATAATAACCAAATACATTGTTTCCTTCCATAAAACCCTAAACCGAAACTTTTAACACACACTAAAATCAAATACGCCTGCATCAGGCCATATATAATTCATATAGCAATTTTTTGGGCTTGTGCATAATTCAAGAGAGCTAATAAAATTGGTTTGGAGATTTAAGGTTCATTCTTTTGGTCGCTACATTTAATTCTTGTCGAAAACTCAATCCGTGAGGTATAATTCAAAAAAACTATTTCCATATGTTAAATAATTGATCTAGTATTTTTTTTATACTTATTATATCATATATGATCTGTGAAAATTGTGGGAATCGAATCATGCAAGTTTTAAGTGGTCGAATGGATTTAAAATGTGTAAAATGGATTAATTATGGAAAGCATTCAAAACGATTTTTCTGGGTGGCCTTGATAATTTTTTTGAGTTACTTGATCATGGTATAAGCTGGGAAAAATGCTAATTCGAATTATAGATGCTTGTGTTAGTCGTTTTGGAATTAAGTCATTAAATTGGGTGTAAATTCTAATATATCGAAAACGAATTTTTGAGGCATGGAAAGTATTTTTATTAGACTCTATAGAAAGTATATGATCCAGGAAAAATAAGATTTGATTTTTAGAAGCTCAAAATGTCGATTTGGGAATTAATTTAAAATCGGATTTTTGGAACTAAAATAGAGAAAAATGTGGAATTAGGGTTTTCGATGGGATTAGGGTTTGTAAACCTGGATTTGACTTTTAAATGATGTAATTATGATGGGTAAATTATTGGGTAATGATTGGGGTTGATTAGGGTTTAGATTTGTGAGATAATATGTTATACGTATTGGTTTTAAAATATTAAGGGGGTGTTTTGTAATTTAATAAACTTGTGGGCCATTTTTAGAATATTGGTTAGATCAGTACTAAAGTGTAAAAATTATAACATGAGGGTCCTATGTGTAAGATTTTCAAGATTTGGATTTAAAATGAAATTAGGGTTTCGATTTGGAAATTACTTAAAGGGAGGGGTTAAAAGTGTAAATTCAGGAAACTTATGACTTTTCTATGAAAATAATGTTATTAGGGAGGCAATGTGTAAATTTGGGAATTTATGGGGTTGATTTGTAATTAATATGGAATTATGATTTAATTTATAAGTTTTGAAAACTATAAGGACTAAAAATGTAATTATGTGAAACTTAGGGTTGTAATTCGTACAATACTTAATTTGGGATATATATTCTGTAATTTAGTAAATTTGAGGGTTAGTTGTGTAGTTATGGATATTATATGGGTTAAAATGTAATTTATATATTTATAAGGTTTGTTTTGTAATTTTGACAATTAAAGGGTGTGAAGTGAAAAATTATGAAACTTAAAGGACTAAAATGTGGTTCTGAATGAAATATGTGTTTTAAATTAGTAACTTGTAATATTTTCATTAAAACCTTTGACTTTGAAATATTGACATTTTAAACCCTAAGATATGGAAACTTGTCATAATTAACCCTGAACTATCAGAACTTGTTAAAATATACCCTATGTCCATGATATGTCTAATTATGACTTAATCTAAGAATGGGAACTTACCAAATATGGAAACTTACTAAATTTGGAAACCTGCTTAAAATGGAAAGTTACTTAAAATGGAAAGGCAGTTAATTAAGAATGATTTATAATCCCCTTCTACTCCTTTAGGTGTGAAGAAGGAGAGACTTTGAGCTGTTCCCATATCCTGTGTTTGTTTCTGTTTGTGCTTTCGTCATAAGGTACAGATACTCTGCCCTTTTTCAGTAAGGGTGTCTTATTCCCTTGATATATTGATTTTGAGTTATGATTCAGTTAAGATTTCCCAAGCCATTGCTATGTTCCCTTTGTGTGAACCTTTGATATTACTTTTTGAGACTTTGAGATGCACCTTCTGATATATGACCTTTTGATATGACATTGAGACCTGACTCTTAGTTTGATACCCGAGCCATTTTCTGTTTTCCGAGCCAGGAAGGTAACCTGGCCATGTCTGTGATGCACTACTGGCATGACTCACGTGTGGGTGAGTGATTTCTCACACCGTCCCTTTTATATTATACTATGGCCATTATGACTTTGAGATTGACTTTGAGTTTTGGGGCGTATGGGTTGCAATCCTAGGCTTGTTATACATGACTTTGAGATTATGACTTTGAGGTGACTGGTGCTTGTGTGCAATACACGCCTTTCACATTTTTCTGGGAGCTAGCTACTCCATTATTATGATACATGAGGACACCCCTCATATTATCTGGTTTCCTAAGAGGTATCCCCTCTGATTGTGAGATTATGACTGTGAGATTATGATGTTGAGATTATGACTTTGAGTTTCTGGGCTCGTGGAGGATGACTATTCTATCCTTCTCTTATTATCCAATTGTTTGTTTATACCTTATGACATTTCCCAGTGCTTCATATTATATTTCTGTTTCGTTATCTTTGCTTTGTATATGTATCTGTTCACTGAGCTTTTTAAGCTCAGCCGCATTTCTTTTCCTGCGGCAGGTTTTTAGTTTGGAGGCTGGGTATGAGTGAAGAGACCTTTGGACTTAGAAGACTTTGATAGTATTCTGAAGTAGAGACTATTGGAAGGAATTGCATTTGCAGACTTAGTATCTAGTTTTAGTTTCATTTGTAACCTTGTAAATTCAGTATTTCATTGTAACTTTTGGAAATTTTTGTATGACTATAGATGTATGCTCTGTTTGATCTGATATGAAACCATTATCGTGATATCTTAACCCTTGCCGGGTTGGGGTGTTACAAAAAGTGTCACACATAATATGTTATTAACTATTATGTAAGTCATCAATCTTTGAGAATATCACATGTATTTCTCTTATCAAAAGATTGACAAATGATAACTTATATCCTATGCATCTTATTTTCTTTGTGACATGAATGGTTATGTTACAAGAGAATACATTGCATCTTGTTAACAAATATAGGATATTAGAGTTGAATAATAACCTAATACGACATGTGTCATTGCATAAACAAGTAAAATTGGTAATACACTAAAATACTTGTTTCACAAAGCATTCGTAAGAGTGATAAGTTTCCTCTTAGAAAAGCATACTTGTTGAAATAAACAGTATGTCTCATTTTAAATAAAATGCTCACAAGATCTATTGAGGTAAGTAACCTTTACTAGATTTTCCCTCAAGATATGCAAAGGAGCATTCTTGAAACACACACAATGTAGTAAATTCTACATTGTATCACATTAGAGTGTCTCTTGGTTCTAGGAAACCAAATCATGTTAAAGTAACATGTAACAACTCAACAAACAAAGATGTTGTCCAAGAGATCATAAAATACACCATCTCCATCAAATAACCTTTAAATCTCAAACACAAAATTAAAACATTTCGCTTGCCTTTGTTAGGAGTTGTGTAAGACATTTCATTTTCTTAACCGACTTTCAAAGTATGGTTAATTGAGTCATATTAGGCCATGTATTAGTGAAACAAGCTAATATCATCTTTGCTATACTTCGATAGGCTAATATGGGAATTTGAATTTTTCTAACATGAGAATGACTACTAGAGAACCTATCGCACTAGAAATTCAATTTGACTTAACGGTTGAATTGCTTCCAGGAGAGAAGTTGGGTTTGTGTATAACCCGTAAAAATGGCCGTGTTTAGCCTTAATTGAGCACCACTAGTGATAGTCTCATACTCATTCTCTAACTTGAAAATTTTTCATTCCTACATTTGACTAAAGATAGTTTACATCGGTGAACTTTATCTCCCGTTAGGATCTCATTTTGAACAAGTAGTAACTAGGATCTCCCTTAGCAAACCTAGATTGCTTGCATCCCACATATGTGTTTCAAAATGATAACATGTTCTCGTAAGATATGATTAAATGTCTTCGTGATCTTAAATGCTAAATGATTATCATGTTTTGCATGATGTTTGCATTTAATCCTTATGTGCATTTTACATGATTTGCTTGTAAAGTTTACACCCACACTATGTCCTTTTGACACATTAGGAATTAGGTATTCCTTTCACTATGAACCCTTAGAAGTAATAGAGTTATACACTAGTGTCAAAACCTATAAGTCAAAGTAGTCGCGAAGTTACCCTAATTCCCTAGTCATCACTTCGCCTTCTTCCAAGTACTACACCCTTTTGTCATGGGAAGGTTAGATACAAACCTAGTAGAACTCGGAGTAGGGTTGACAACTTAAATATTTCATCCGAAATATTCAAGTAAGTTTAACTTGCGATCGCAATTGTTAAATGTCATATCCAAAACATCATACTCAAGCCTTTTAACAACATATGTTAAAACGCTCATACAAAAGCTAAAAGCTAACATCAACCCTCGGATGACAAAGGACTCACAAGTTACTATATAAGTGATTAGTAGTTCATTTCATCCTCGTGTGATTATACACATCTTAAGATCCCAAACCCTTCTGCGAACCAGCACCATAGGCCTAGCTTTACATCTTTCAAAACCCCGTGAAACACTCACGTGCGAAGCACATCGAAATCCGTAAATCAACCAAACCTCTCAACCGAGAATCCCTTAAACATCTCCGTCTAGGTCTAGGAATGATGGAACATATTCCATAAATCTTATGACTATTCAAATATTTCACTGGAAATATTAAAGTCATCCCTCATACCCCTCTTATGACTACTTAAATATTTCACTGGAAATATTGAGTCATTCTTCACACCGCTCTAATGACTACCTATGTATTTCATCAGAAATATAAAAGTCGTCTCTTCTTGTCCAGTACCGTTCAAAGAATTTATTAGGTATAAGTTATCTCCTCGTGTCAAAAAGTCTCACTAAATCAGCGAGATTTATTCTTAAAATCCAATGACAACTTAAATATTTCATCCGAAATATTTAAAGTATATTTAATTTGCGAGATGCAATTAAATGTCATTTCTCGTTCTCGATTAACGTTCACCGAATCCCGTTGGATTCATTCATAAAGGAATTTATTTGGTATAAATTCTTTTAATCTAAAGTCCAAAAAGATCACAACATATGTGAAATTTCTTTGTCAAAAATCTTCCTTTCAATTCTCACCAACATTATCAAAACCCACTCGATGTAGTCTTGAACCAAAACCGTCTTCTATCAGAATAGATTCTATCTATCATCTGATTCCTTAGCCTTTACCCTTTCACTTCTGCATGGTATCAAACACAACCAATGCTTCCGCATCCTACTCATCTTCCACACACTTCAAACGAAGAGCTGCTAGGATACGTTGAGATAACCCTTCCTCATCAACATAGATAACCCCACTAGAACCTTATCACTAACCTCACAACCTTGAAGATTTTATCTTCTTAACCCTTAGGATATCTCCACGTGATCACATGCCTCATCATAATATTCTATGAATATTCACAATGATTGAGAAGAGCTACGTGACTTCAAAGGTGAAGTTTATCGTATGCTATCCACCACTTGTCATGACGTTACTAAGCTCATCGCTTCTGTCAACGTTTGTTTTTCTCTTTATCTTTTACATCTTGTCCGGATGGTCATAGATTAAGGGGGAGCGAAAATACACTCATATAGTCTTTCACCAAACACTCACAAGAACACACAAATGTGGTTCTTATTCCCTAGGAAACTTCCCTTTAGCTGCCCAGAACTAGGCTACACAGGAAAATTCGTGACTTTTAGGTCACGGTACCGTTAAATATGCCACGGTACCGTTAAATTAAACGGTACCGTGTGGCATTTAGTGGTACCGTGCCTATGTTTGACGAATTTTCACTGTTCCCTCCTGATCCCTGCATCCCTAACTTCAAACTTGCAAAATTTTGCAAACTCACACACACCCTAAGATTTCCTCACTACACCATAGGACACCATCACCAACTTTAGTTTGAATCCCACAACCCTTGCCTATATAAGGCCTCACTATTGCAAGCTTATCTTGCATCTCATCTTCAAACCTCATATTAACATCTTTCATCATCACACTCAACCCTTATAGCTACACTTCACTCTTGATAGTGATAGTTAGTCTAAGAACATTAACCCATAGATCATCACACTTAAACCTTACAACCTTCAACTCATCGATCATCACACTCAAACCTTACAACCTTCAACCCTTATATCAATCCCACTCAAACCTTTTAGCTACACTTCACTCTTAACAGTGATAGTTAGTCTAAGAACCTTCAACCCATAGATCATCACACTCAAACCTTATAACCCTCAACTCATCACACTCAAACCTTATAACTCCTCACTTTGGATAAGTGATAGTTAGTTCAACAACCTTCAATCCTCACAAACACACGAAACCCTTCATGCACCAAATTATCTCTAACACACAACTAGGATCATCCAACCTAGAAACCTAGAACTTCGTTACCTTAACCCCGTTAGAGATATCCACCAACAATCCTGTTAGGATCACATGCACCTTTTCTTTTTCCCTTTTGAAATATATCATGCATCTCATTGTCAGTGCAAATGATATATTAACCTAAACCATCCTTTCCCACCTTTCCTCAAAGGGCAAAACCTAAACCATCACTATCACCATCACCACAACCACTAATGGGTCATCCCATTATTTATCCCCTACAACCACATAACCCAAGTTGTCCTTGTTGTCACCACAACCAACACTCTCCCACCTTATGGAATCATTTAGGTATAACCTCTATCGAGTCTACTTTATGGCACGACTTGTCATAATAGTAATCATTTAGAGTATGTCTTATCAACAAACTATCCTTAACATCAATCATCTTAGGTAGATGATTATGTTGTTCAAAAGGTTTGTTAGAACTTTCCTTCCCAATGAAAACTTGGAAGAAGTCATTTTGTGTGTCAGTCAATGAACGAATATCGTTCTTGATTAGTGTGATTGATTGAACAATTACACCTTAGGTTGTCGGTCGGGTTATCACACTCAAGTGTCTTTGAATTGCAATATGCATTCAATTTTTTTTGTGTATCACTCACATAGTTTAACCCTCGCATTTCTTGCTATGTGTATTCTATCCCCATCATGTTGCTCCTATACTGTTATATATTATGTTGCACGAAGCTAACCCTTGATGTAGGAAAAGCCTTTGCATGAATTTGATCCATGAATCCACTAGATACTAAGGTAAATAAACAAGGGGATTAAGTCACCTTAGGGGAGCATTGAGCTAGGGGGAGCTCGGGAGAATTTGAATACATAGCACGGAATCTTTCTAATGGTGGTGATAGAAGACTTCACTGGGATGATGCAAGCTCGCCTTTCTGGGGAGAAAGGATAGTAGTGTAATAAGGGGGAGTAGGGAGTAAATTCAAAGGAGCGCTCGAGGAAACTACCTTTTTGATTCGAAAAAAGGGGGAGAAGGGGAGTGTAAACAGGTAACTTTTACATTTTACTATGTGTTACGGTTTACATATTTGTCATCATCAAAAAGGGGGAGATTGTTAGTGCAAATATTACGATATTTAAACTAAACGATTTCTTCGGTTTTAATAATGACAAACATGTAACCTATAATACATAACGTAAAATGTGCAAGTTACTTGTAAACACAAATCATCAATGCATACTTACATCAACACCTCCCGACGTCTCAAGTATGCTTCAACGAAGTCGTAGATTTCCATCCCGACATAAATCACTCAAGGTATGGACAAACAAATCTACTACTTGACAAATGATCAAAGGATTATATTTTTCTAAACTTCACATTTTTAATGTGACAAAACATTTTTCAAAAATATATTTTACAAATTATTTTTGAATTAAAAAGAAATGTTTTATTTTGAAAAATAAGTTTAAAAATCCCAACAGTCAATTTTCCCCCCAAAACAGCTCCAACATTCCCAAATAAACCTTCCCCACTAAAGACAAACGAAGGAGCGTCCACGGTACCACTAAAGTACCGACGGCTCCACTAAATTTAGCGGAGCCGTCTGACAATTAGTGGAGTCGTGGGTCTGTAACGGCTAGTTTTTCCCTTGCCTATAAATAGTGGACCATTTCACACTTCCAACTTGATTTTTCCAGTCACTTTTCTCTGGTCTAATCCCTCCTCACTTAGATGACTTTCTTTGATCATTTGGAGAGTCTTAGTTAGTTTAAGAGTGATCTAATCCTCCATTCAAGTGATCCTCTTCATTCCTCTTGATTAGCAAGAGAAGAACACAAAGTATCCAAGTAGATACAAAGTGTTGTCATCCCTCTTGATTAGCAAGAGAAGAACACAAAGTATCCAAGTAGATACAAAGTGTTGTCATCCCTCTTGATTAGCATGAGAAGAACACAAAGTATCCAAGTAGATACAAAGTGTTATCATTCCTCTTCATTTGCAAGAGAAGAACTCAAGGTATCCAAGAAGATACAAGAGTTGTAGTTGTTAGGTCTTGTAACATTGGTTACACTCTTGATTGTATCATAGCATACATCAAGATCATTTTTCTTTTGAGAGTTTGTGAGGGAAGATCATTGTGATCTTGTCGAGATCTTGGAGATCTCTTGAAGCCATTGGGCTTTTGTGATTGATCAAGTGGATCAAGGGTAGATCGGGTAGATCGAGTCAAGTGGGAGTAGATTATTGTGATCGTGTCGAGATCTTGGAGATCTCTTGAATCCATTGGGCTTGTGTGTATTGATCAAGTGGATCAAGGGTAGATCGGGTAGATAGTGGTAGATTGATGCTAGCTAAGATTAGCACTCGACATCTAGCTTAGTGTCGGAAATAGGATAAGCGACGTGTACGGTGTAGATTGGGTAGATCGTGATAAATTGGTGCTAGCTAAGATTAGCACTCGACATCTAGCTTAGTTAGATTGGTGCTAGCTAAGATTAGCACTCGACATCTAGCTTAGTGTCAGAAATAGGATAAGCGACGTATACGGTGTAGATTGGGTAGATCGTGGTAGATTGGTGCTAGCTAAGATTAGCACTCGACATCTAGTTTAGTGTCGGAAAACAAGTTAAGCGACGTGTATGGTTTTCTCCGCCTGAAGGGAGTTTGTTGATTAGTGAAGTAACTCTCGAGTTGGGTACTCGGGGAGTGGAGTAGGGCGAAGAGGAGCTTCGTGACCGAACCACTATAAATCACCGTGTCCGGTTTACGCCTTCTTACTTATCTCTTTACTTTCATTTCATTCTTTATCGCTTTATATTTGCATTGTCTTTTTGCTTGTGTGGCTAGTTGCTTATGTTATGTTGATTATCTATGTGTCGTGGTTTGATTGTGCATATGTTGTAGTTTAATATATTCATCTCTTGATGCAATATGATCATAGTTGACACTTTTCATATCACATCACACTTGATCGGGAGTTTGAGACAAAAGTTTTAAATTTTTAAATGGAAAGGTATTCACCCCCCCCCCTCTACGGTTTCCACAGTAAAGATTAAAACCGAAAATCTAAAACAAAAATCAAAACTAGGTTTGGCTCAAAAATTTGGAAGTGTATGTTGTAGAATGTTGTGTTCGATCTTTCCTTATTGTTTCTGATCGATTAAGCAAACAGCTAATGATTTAGTTAAATAGATAATGAACATTTTTGGTGGTTGCGTTATGCTTGGATTTTTTCGCGTTCATATTTGGAATGTGTATGCTCATAAGGTATTTGTGTTTACACTTGGATCTTGTGTTGGCGTTATGCTCGGATTTGTTTGGTTTTGTGCTTAGTTTTGTGTTTGAGTTTATGTCCGAATGGCAATTGTATTGATGCTCAAATTTCGTGCTTGTGTCCGGATTTGTTTGTGTTATTCCTCGGTATTATGTTTGTGATTGTGCTTGGATTCATAGTGGTGCACTTAGGTAGATTAATCCTAGTTTGATTTCAGAAAAACATACCCACGAAGGGTGTGTGATGTTGAGTTGGTTTGTCTTGAGTTCTTGGTACAACACTTCGTGGTCTTGTGTTGAGACTAATAACGTCAAGTATAACTCGATCTTTCTAGTGTGTCTCGGCTGTGGTGTGAGCTGAGAGGCCATGAACTAAGTTATTTGAGCTCGACCCGAGTCGTTGACTGGGTTCACTTGCCTTTGTATTCGACCACCTTGGACATTAAAACACCCATGGGGGTGTGTCATCTTTGCTCGTTCACAAAAGAGCCTCAAACCCTTATGATAAGGGCAGTTTTGGTTGTGTCTTGTCCACAAGATAGGTCGAGTCCAAATGTTCGAGCCCCCCTCCCCCCACATACATGGTTCTGCACAAACAGACGATAGCATTACTTGTGAGATTTTGTATACTGGGTTTTCCTTTTGTTCACTTGGGGTGGATCGAGACTTTTAAAACTCAAAGAAGTTGTTTGCATTTACTTGTTATAAATTGGTACTGGACTTTCTTTGTTGCATTTACTTGTTATAAATTGGTACTGGACTTTCTTTGTTGCATTTACTTGTTATAAATTGGTACTGGACTTTCTTTATTAGTCCATGATTGGGCCGAAACTTTTTTTTAAAACTCCAAAAGGGCTTGTGTGTTCATTGGTACTCCACCAGGCCGAAGCCCACATATAAAAAGAATAGAGTCCGTTTGGTTTTCTTATCAGTCCAACCGAGAGTAAGTCTATTAATTCCATGTTGGGCCACAACCCAACTCACCAAAATCCCAACATAAGAGTGGATTTGAATAATCGGTTTCGGAACACGAGTTGTTGTCGCCATCGTCCAAGTGATCTTTCTCGATTATTTCAAACTTTATATATACACACACCATCCTTCTCATACACACACTTTCACATGTAATATATATACACGCACTTAGTAATATGTGCTCACTTAACGACAACGTTTCCATAAGTCGTCAACGTCTAATATGTGATAGTAATTGTTTTCCGTACATAGTCTTTCGGTTACTGTCAAACCGGAGACTTATTCGCCTTAATATTTTTCTAATATACACTTATGCACTTCCAAGAGCCAATATCTCCAAATGCTAGGAAACAGTTTTAAACTTAAATGTTGCCACACCAGCAACAATAACATAAACTCTTTAAAACTTCTGAATAGAATTAAATTTCTTGAATTCTTAAACTTAGTCTGTTAACTAAAACAAACCTTACTAATCTAGGTCGTGTGTTGGTGTTGAACACTATCTGAAACTATTGTATTATCTGACTGCTATTTACCGAGGTGAGTTTATAGCCCCATTCTATTTAAACTTGTTTTACAATTGGAGTGAGAAACATGCAAAACTCTTTTATGGACCAAACTATTGTCTATGCTGTTACATGGATTAGCCTAAGCCCTGTTATGTCCCATTATGCCCAACTCATGAACCGTCAATTCCTGATGGGAAGCGCGAATGTTATAAATAGATTTATTGGGAGTAACGTCCCCGTTCAGATTGACAGGATAGGCAAACGAACGTATACCATGTCGAAACACAAGTGTCTGGGATAAACACTTGCCGGGCCTTTATATTTAACATGCTTCTAGAGCATACACACTGTTATAGCTTGGGGTTGCATGAACTTAGTGCTAGCGTAATCGACTATATTTTTATATGGCATTACATGGGTTGTAATGTTCATATACCAAACTCATGGTACAACTGTTGATTTTACTGCTTATTGATAAACCTATGAACTCACCAGCTTTTTGCTGACTTTTAGCATGTTTTTCTCAGGTGTTTAAGCTGATTGATTATGACAAGGTTGTGGCATGGCAAGGGTCATAGACTACTTTCTGAAGTACTGTGGCATTTTAACTATGACTTGTTTTTTACTGGGACAACTGAATTTATGGGCCTTATTTCATAAACTCAAACCATATTGTAAACTTATTTAACTTGGTTGAATGTATTAAAACAGAGTATGTATTCCGTTCTTTGTTACCTTGTGTTGTGATTTTCAATTTAGTAGCACCCCACGACCCGAATGCTTCCGCAATACCAAATTTTGGGGGTGTTACAGATTGGCATCAGAGCCTAGGTTAAAGAGAAATAGGTACATATAAACCCTAAACTATAACCGCTTTTTACAAAAACAAGTCCCTATGACCGCCACTTGCCTGCCTGCCTTACTTTTTGTTTATTTGCTGGTTACTTGCCTTAACTATATGTTACCGTTTGTTGATTTTACTCAACTACATGTACTATAAGTATTATATGTATACTTATACATACTTAACTTACACTATTTACTACGAGTATTTTTGTAACACCCCCAAAAATGGGTCGCAGCGGAAGATGATGTCGCTGGGATGCTACTAAATTGGATCACAACACAAAGTAAAGAGAACGGATTTACCTTATACATTTAGAAAAATAGTTACATTATCATAGTAAATAAGTTTACAACATTTAATTTGATGCGGAAATAAGGCCCACATAAGTAAACAAGTGGTCCCAAATATATCATAGTAGTCTATGACCGTGTCAATGCCAAGCGCCTCCAACAATAGATTGTGCTGTAGTAAAGATCAACACCTGAGAATACATGCTAAACGGGTCAGCATAAAGCTGGTGAGTTCATAGGTTTAAGTAAACAACAAGTTATGTATGGACCACAAGATTTCAACGACAATGTATTCCAAATATGTTAATGAAAAGTATTACTGTTGCACTAAGCTCATGACACCGAAGCCTTAACAGTTGGTTCATGTTATCACCCCAAACAGGTGCTTTGCTAAACACCTGTACGACATCAAATGAAATGCGTCCGTTTGACAAGTTGGAGCGACCAACCTGGACGGGGGAGTTTACCCCCAATAGATCTATTCACAACATTCGCGCTTACAAAGTAATTAACGGTTCATGATTGTGGGGAATTTATGGCAAACGACAACAACTTAGGCAATCAATAAATGTTTAATGCACTTGTGTCCATATGTAAAAACAAGCAATGTATTCCCACCCCAAGTATTTCAAATCGAATAGTAAAACAAGTAAAAATGGGGCTATGAAACTCACCTGATACAACTGTTATGAAAATGGCAAAAATGGGTACACTGAAATAAGGCTCGGACTCTAACCGCGACCTAATATGAATGATATGATTTAGGTCATGAAATGCTGTCGTGAATGCAATTTGTGAAAGTTATATCACCCGTACATGTTTGCTTGTGAGTTTGAAATGAAAATACGTTACTAGATATTCTTTAACAATGTTCTGAAATATAACATTTTTGGACTTTTAGCAAGTGTGTATCGTAACCACGATATGAATGATTCAGTAATATATTTTGAAAAGTCTTCAACTCGACTAAAGTATGTAATCAAAATCCTACAACTTCCGTGTATGATATTTTATCCAAAACCGCACCCAAATTGCCTAAAATCCATTTCTAAGAATAAAATCTGGTTATTATTCTCTATTAGAAAAGCTGTCAAAATAATAGTTTTCACCGTTAACTTTATTAAGACACAACTTATTCGTTATAACTCGGTTTTTAAAGTTCTACCTATCCTCGTGAAGGTATTTAAGTATACTGACATATTTCAAAGTCTCGGGGACTCGGTTTATCTCTTATAGCTTGGTTTTACAATGGTAAAAATCTGGACAGCGCGCTATTATTTTCTAAAAATAGTTATCGCTAATAGATTTAGAAATATTCATATCTCTTTCGTTATAAACCCGTTTATACTCATTCAAACGACTACTTTCTTGTTATAAAATCTATTTTCTATTTCTTTGAGAAAATATTGTAAAATAATATATTTTTCTGAAAATTAGAAATTTTGGTAGCGCTTTCGTGCACTTTTCAGAAATCGATTTTCTAAACTAATCCGCTTGTAATAACAACACTAAACTAATCTATATTCCTCCACCAACTTCTTCCATAATTTTTATATATTCAAAATGACCATATTAACATAATAAAAGTACAGATCTAGAAAAAATGACTAAAAATGCATTAAAACAATTATAGACTTTTATAAACTTGTAAATAACAATAAACTTTGTAAATCAATCAAAAAATGATCCAAGACTTGTAAATACTCATTTTTCTCATCCAATAATTTTATATAACTTGTATATACTTGATTTAACCATAAAAATTCACAAACATGCTCATAGGTGATATATGTGAAATAATGAGTTTAAATGTGATTTAAACTTAAGAAATGCATAATTAAGCATAATGAACACATAATACACCAAATGAAAAGTATAAAAATTTATTTCATACTTAACTTGATATTAGAAGGTTTTTGAAGGATTTAGAACAATAGATCCCCAACGGTTACTCCAAATCAATTTGTAGTTAATATAAAACCCATAAACGATCGTAAAACACTTGAAACTAGCAAAACCAAATATTTTCTTCTCTTTTCTTGCTTATGGCCGAAATATATGAAGTGTTTTTGAGAGAGTTTAGTGAAAAATTTGGTAAGAAAATGGCTAGGTTTACTTTTCTATTTATAGTGCAAAAAAAAGGGTATTTTGGTAATTTTAATAAAAGGGTAAAATGGTTGTGGAGACTCGTTTTAGACCTTCTTACATGTACTAAAACAAGTTACGTGATCGTTTATAGGCTCTAGGCTGTTAAGCCTTTATCTAGGATTTCTACGTTTAAAGAACAATGATAATATTGGCGGAATATTCAATGAACGAATACAATACTATCACAACAAGGTTTTGTCAAACTTTCACCGTTTGTTATTCCAACTTGGCCCCAATACTACTTGATCAATGGTAGTACGATTACACTCTAATCAGGGATCAAAGATCCTTGAGGCTAAACAAACTAAACAACATTAGACCCCATGTCCAATGTTCATCAGACCCCTCGTCTGATGTTCCCACACATACTCTTACTTGGTGTTTAACTTCTTAGCATACTAAGAACTATTTTGCTCTCTATTAAACACACCTTTTATCTAAGGGTATGATCTCCCTTTTATAGTATAAAGGAGATCATTTACAAATTGATATGCCTAGTCATCTTTTTGCTTGCTCAAATATCTAGATATTATTTTCAGTATATGAATGACTCATATAAATAAGGGATAATTACTAAAATAGCCCAAAACCCAAATGGGATATTTCTACCCCGGTTGCCCTGGGCAATGCCCCCAGTTGCCCAAAAAAGGGCGATTGTTGCCCAAAAAATAAACTGGAAATCCTTCGGTTGCCCCAAAAAATGCCGGTTGCCCTGGGCAACACAATTATTTTCGGATTTCGGGTTAGATAGGGAACCGCCCATTTGTGTTTGGGCTATTTTGGTAATTATCCCTATAAATAATATCTTCTTCGTTCTTATCCATCTAGCAGCAGGATGACTCACTGATCAGCAGCAGCTTGGTAACACTAGCAGTACCTTGTTTGTACTAGCAGTACCTTTGAATCAACTAGCAGTACCTTTGCTCTACCTGTACCTTCTGGCAGTACCTTTTTGTACTAGCAGTACCTTCACTTGTAGTAGCAGTACCTTGCTCTGAACCAGCAGTACCTTGAAATACACTAGCAGCAGGTTGATTTGAACTAGCAGCAGGTTGATTTGAACTAGCAGCAATCATTTACATTACCAGCAGCATCCATTTAGCATATTTTGCTTATCATTTCAGCATTCATCATGTTTCATTCTTCTTTGTTTTTGTATCATCAAATCTATGAAAATATAATTCCCAACAATGGTAATTACACTATTTCAGTCAAAAGTCAAAAAGGAGGAATATGGGGGGCATGTTGGCCGAATTTTGGGGGAAGGGGGGGGGGGGGGGGCTTGGAGGCTCATAAATGTTTATGTCTCTTTTTGTCTTTAAAATATCTAATTTAGGATAATTAAAAGTTAGATATTTATTATTTAGGTATTAAGTTAACTAGAAATAAATTTTAGAGGAACAAAATAAAGTGTAATAAAGCAATAAAAATTATGAAAATGCATTTTGTATAAGTATCGGGTGTTTAAATAATTATTGTTTCGCAAATACTTAAGTTATCGTAAATATATATATTTAAGAATATATATACTAAATGAGTTTAAAATACCGGGTAAAATAACGTTAGAATTTTTGTAACATTGTAATGAGTATAAAAATATATTAGAACCATTGTTGGGAGTATCGGGGATATTGTTCATGCACGAAAATCATGTAAAAGCATTTATTTAAATAAATAAATGTGCATGAAAAACAATGCAAACACATGCAATACCTAAAATGAATATGATGGCACTGGAAATATGTAGACTAACTTTAGTTTATATTTTGTGCACCAAATGATATTTCTAGGTTATGCGATTAAATTCTGAAAGTTTCTTGAAATTAATACTCGAAAAATCAAATTTTCGGAAAATAATGAATAGTAAAAACTACGATAATGAATAGTAACTTTTTCAGGAATGAATAGTAAAATTTCAAAGTTAAATTTTTGACCTGAAAATACGATTTGTCACAATTTTAGATTTACTTACACACAGATACCGTTTTTGTCACAGACCATGTCTTCCCACAACATCTCTCCGATCTCGCTGGGCTCAGATGACCCGTAGATGCAGGTGCTACAGGCTTTCAATGCACTAGACCCCGACCTCATTGAGCCCACACCCACCTCAGCACTGCCTACATCCACTACTGATCATGCTCCCATCCAGCCTACCTCTATTACTGATACTGCCATACAGCCTACCCCATATGTTCATACTCTCCCTGTTCGTCGCACCACCCGCATGCACGTCCAAAGACATCGATTACGGTACTCAGACTTACCATCTCCAACCCATAAGAGTACCTGAGCCGTTTACATGGGTACCTCTACCACTCCACTATCTCTCTCACCCGCTTCATCTCCTGATCAGTCACCACTCCGTCAAAGGCTCAGGAGGGCCGATGACTCTTATTCAGCTAAAGATGAGGAAGAATCAGAGGTGGATCCAGAGGAAGAATCAGAGGAGGATCCAGAAGAAGAGCCGGAGGAGGATCCATAAGAGGAGCTGATAGCAGACCCTACACCTGAGGAGACTATACCAGCAGAGCCGTGACATGGGAAGGCGATTATGGAGGAGGTGCCGAGTACTTTTGAGATAGGGTAGAGTTCTAGGGCTGCTCAGATGATAGGAGGAGACATGGATACATCTCTTGGATTGGGACAGAGAGCTGCTATATTACGAGCTAGAGAAGAGGGTTTGAATGTTCCTGCTACTTGTGAGATCAATGGTGAAATATGGAGAGACATTGAGTGTGTTCACAGCACTCAACCTCGTGCTGATAGTCCCACGTATGAGCCATCCTCGCCATATTTTGTGCCACCATCTCCATTGGTACCAGCTTCCCCTCCACCCGCTGTCTCACCCATGGCGGAGGAGGAAGATGGTGATGTCACGAGGTTCTTGATTCAGTTGGGGGCACAGACGAGCCTACTAGAGGTTCACTCCGATCAGCTGGAGAGACTTGGGAGACGTGATGAGTGAGTTGGTAGAGAGCTTCCAGGTGTGCATCAGAGGATGGATGATATTGGGAGGGATCAGGCGAGAGCTTGGGATGTAGAGTGGACCAATTGGCACAGGATGCACGAGTTGGATTCAGTGATTTCCGGGGTTATGAGGTCAGAGTAGGAGGACCGTGGGGAGGTTTTGGCATCGAGGAGACGCATCGCATAGCTGGAATCTACGGTAGGACGGTTGGAGTCTACTGTAGCACGGATGGCAGCAGAGTTGGAGCAGCTACGCCTTGGGCGTGATTGATTTTAGTTCTTTTTAGTAGATGTGATGTATTTACCACTAAACTGAGTAGTCATCAGTTAGTGGCAGTTGTATTCTTTCGTCTGTATTCGAAACTTGTACTTCTTTCTTAAGTATTTTAAGCTTGTAATTTTGTAAACATATATTGATCCTAATCTATGACAAGCTTGGTTGATTACTCTATTGTGTCATTTTCTCTATGATTGATTCTTGTTCATATACTCTACCTATGGTGATTCTACACTTGTGCGAAAACAAACTTTCCGAATCTCAATTGACTCTATCCTTTGTTGTGATGCGGCAAAATGCCTCCTAAGAGAAAGACAAACAGATCTACTCGTCCGCAACCAGCCAAACCAGGCCCAGCTAGGGCTACTGCAGCAGCTCCACCAGTAAACCGAACAATGCTCGACCAGTTAGTTGAATAACGGGTTGCAGTAGCACTGGCCGCCGCAAACAACTCAACTACTGATGTTGGAAATTCAAGACCAACAAACAACAACACTCGCGGTTGCACCTACCAAGAATTCCGAAAGATCATGACCGGAGGTTTTGGAGGAACCGTGGGGGCAGTTGTCTTAGTTCGATGGATTGAAAGGTTGGAGACTGTATTTCGCATATGTAGTTGTGCTGATGAGGACAGAGTTAAGTTCGCATCATTTACCTTCTTGGATGCTGCCTTAACTTGGTGGAACAATTATCTGAAATCGGCTGTCTATGACACTGCTTACGCAATGTCATGGGAAAACTTCAAAGAAATGGTACTCAAGAAGTATTGCCCTCGCAACGAGGTCAAGAAGTTAGGGGTCGAATTTTGGAACCTCAAAGTGCAGGGTACTAACATGGCTGCATACAATCAGCGTTTCCAAAAGCTTGCTTTGCTATGCCCTGATATGGTCTAGACTGAAACTCGATTGCTGGAAAGGTACATTGGAGGATTACCCCCATCCATCAAGGGTAATGTTACAAATTACAAGGCTGCTGATCTCCATGAAACTATGGAAGTGGCCAACAAGTTAATGGACCAAGTGATCGAGGATTCGGCTAAAACGGTTGTGAACAACAACCATCACCCAAACAAGAAACAAGAAGTTGCTAAGGTCTACGTTGCGGGGCCGACGGAGAAGAAGGGGTATGCAGCTGGACCAGCTGAAAAGAAGGGTTATGCCGGGAAACACCCGTTGTGCAATCGCTGTAAGCTTCACCACAACGGACTATGCACGGTAAAGTGCCGCAACTGTCAGAAGATTGGGCATATGGCCAAGGACTGTAGGTCAAGAACTCTCGCAACGGCACAGACAGCACCGGGGCAAAACCCGAAAGCTAACGTGACTTGTTTTAGGTGCGGGAAAAAGGGGCACTACAAAAATGAGTGCCGTGAACCAAGTTGTCGGGGGAAATCAAGGAGCTGTTGGACAGCAGGGGAATCGAGGCAACGATGGAGGATCCCGCGGAAGGGTCTATGCAGTGGGCAAAGTCGAAGCCCAAGATGACTCGAATGTCGTGACGGGTACGTTCCTTTTAAATAGCCGATACGCATCCATATTGTTTCATACGGGGGCAGATAGGAGTTTTGTTTCAAATGCAGTTAGTACACTACTTGGTATTGCCCCGACCACTCTACACAACGTATACAATGTGGAGTTAGCTAATGGGAACATAAAAAGGGTAGACACTATTATAAGGGGTTGTACTTTAAATCTGTTAAATCACCCATTCAACATCAATCTTATGCCGGTAGAATTAGGTAGTTTTGACGTCATTATCGGTATGGACTGGTTGTCAAAGTATCATGCCACCATTATTTGCGACGATAAAATCGTTCGGCTACCTTATGGGAACGAAGTCTTAATCATAGAGGGCGACAGAAGAGACAGAAGAAATGCGTCAAGACTAAAAGTCATCTCTTGCACAAAAGCCCAGAAATACCTCGAGAAAGGATGCCTTCTCTTCCTAGCACAAGTCTCCGGAAAGAAAGAGAAGGAGCCGGAGGAAAAATGTTTGGAGGATGTACCAATCGTGAGAGACTTTCCGGAAGTCTTCCCTGAAGACTTACCTGGACTCCCGCCAACACGAAAGGTCGAATTTCGAATCGACCTAGTACCTGGTGCCACACCCGTGGCACGAGCACCTTATCGGTTAGCTCCGACGGAACTACAAGAACTATCGAACCAATTGTCGGAACTCTCGGAGAAAGGATTCATCAGGCCAAGTTCCTCTCCTTGGGGAGCTCCAGTTCTATTTGTCAAAAAGAAAGATGGATCTTTCAGAATGTGCATCGACTACCATGAGCTAAACAAAATAACCATCAAAAACCGTTACCCACTTCCAAGAATCGATGATCTATTCGACCAACTCCAAGGTTCGTGTGTTTACTCAAAAATCAACTTGAGATCCGGATACCATCAACTTAGGGTTCGGGAAGAGGATATCCCGAAAACGGCATTCAGAACTCGTTACGGTCACTACGAGTTTCAGGTTATGCCTTTTGGCTTAACCAACGCACCGGCAGTATTCATGGATCTTATGAATCGAGTGTGCAAGCCGTATCTAGACAAATTCGTGATTGTCTTTATCGACGACATCCTAATATACTCTAAGAGCGAGAAGGAGCATGAGGAACACCTCAGACTAATCCTAGAGCTACTAAAGAAAGAGGAATTATATGCTAAGTTCTCAAAGTGCGAATTTTGGCTACCAACTGTTCAATTTCTAGGACACGTGATTGATAGTCAAGGCATTCATGTAGATCCTGCAAAGATCGAGTCAATAAAGGATTGGGCGACACCCACAACACCCACCGAAATATGCCAATTCTTAGGACTTGTAGGGTACTACAGGAGGTTTATCGAGGGGTTCTCGAAGATAGCCAAGCCTTTGACTAAACTAACTCAAAAGAATGTAAGGTTTGACTAGGGAGATAAAGCGGAAGAAGCCTTCCAACTCCTTAAGGATAAGTTGTGCAGCGCACCTATCTTAGCCCTACCTGAAGGCAGTAAAGACTTTGTGGTTTACTGCGATGCCTCACACAAAGGGCTAGGAGCTGTCTTGATGCAACGAGAGAAGGTGATAGCCTATGCCTCTTGACAACTGAAAACACACGAGAAGAACTATACTACACACGACTTGGAATTGGGGTCAGTAGTGTTTGCACTCAGAATTTGGAGACATTACCTCTATGGCACCAAGTGTGTAGTTTACACCGACCACAAAAGTTTGCAGCATATCCTTGACCAAAAGGAGCTCAATATGAGACAACGTAGTTGGTTAGAATTGCTCAGCGATTATGACTGCGAAATTCGATACCACCCAGGCAAAGCAAACGTGGTAGCAGATGCTCTTAGCCGAAAAGAACTACCAAAACGCCTGAGAGTACGATCGTTGGGTATGAAAATTGTCTCACCTCTCCCATCGAAAATCCTTGAGGCTCAGGCCGAGGCACTCAAAGAAGAAAACAGGCCCAACGAGAATATTTATGGAATGCCCGAGAGCGAAAACGGATTCGTGAAAAGAGCTGACGGGACGTTATGTTTCAAAGACAGAAGTTGGGTCCCACTCTGTGAAGGGATATGTGACCTAATCATGCACGAATCCCATAAATCTAAATACTCCATCCACCCAGGAGCCGACAAAATGTATCTCGATCTGAAGAAACTATACTAGTGGCCCAATATAAAGGCTGACATTGCAACATATGTCAGTCAATGCTTAACGTGCTCGAAAGTCAAAGCTGAACATCAGCGGCCATCGGGTTTACTTGTAGAACCCGAGATTCCCGAATGGAAGTGGGAACGCATAACGATGGACTTCATTACCAAACTGCCAAGGACATCAAGCGGTTACGACACCATTTGGGTAATCATTGATCGTCTCACCAAGTCCACCCACTTCCTACCGATCAAAGAAAATGACAGCATGGATAAACTTGCACGGTTATACGTAAAGGAGATAGTTGCATGACATGGAGTCCCGATTTCTATCATCTCCAACAGAGATAGTCATTTCACGTCGAACTTTTGGAGATCACTACAAGACGCTTTGGGTACCGATCTTGATATGAGCACCGCATACCATCCTCAAACAGATGGTCAGAGTGAAAGAACCATTCAAACCTTAGAGGACATGCTGCGAGCGTGTGTGATAGACTTTGGAAAAGGTTAGGATAGGCACCTGCCGTTAGCCGAGTTTTCTTACAATAACAGCTATCACACAAGCATCAAAGTTGCACCCTATGAGGCACTTTATGGTTGAAAGTGCAGATCACCCATATGCTGGGCTGAAGTTAGAGAAAGTCAGCTCACTTGTCCCGAACTAGTACAAGAGACTACCGAAAATATTGTACAAATCAAGAGCCGGATGCAAGCGGCGCGAGACCGTCAGAAAAGCTACGCAGACAAGAGACGAAAACTATTTGAGTTCCAAGTTGGTGATTGAGTTATGTTAAAAGTCTCGCCGTGGAAAGGCGTGATTCATTTTGGAAAACGTGGGAAATTAAATCCCCGATACATTGGACCTTTCAAAATTCTCACCAGAATTGGGCTGGTAGCCTACCGAATCGAATTACCACCAGAACTCAGCTATGTGCACAATGTGTTTCACGTGAGCAACCTGAAGAAATGTCTCTCAAACGAAACACTTGCCATTCCTCTAGAGGAAATCCAGATTGACGAGAGACTGAATTTCATTGAAGAACCTTTCGAAATAATGGATCGAGAAATCAAACGGCTTAAGCAAAGCCCCATTCCTATTGTTAAAGTTCGTTGGAACTCTCGAAGAGGTCCCGAATACACGTGGGAGCGTGAGGACGAGATCAAGAGTAAATACCCACACCTTTTCTCAAATTCATCAGGTAACTCTAAGTGAAAACCGAGGACGGTTTTTCATCTAAGGCGGGAAGGATGTGACAAACGGTAATTTTCCCACAAATATTTTAATAATAAATGTCAATTTATTATTACTTAATTGTTAATTAAGCATTTATGTGCTTACATAATTATTACGGGAAGCAAACCCGCACGCTATAACATACAGTAACTGACCAAAACTATTTGACTTTATCAGAAAAGGTGAATTTTTCACTTTCTGACATTTACAGACACCAACGTAACAAAAACAAGAGGTTATCTCATTTTTCCTGAAAAAAATGACACCACACGCGTACCGACACCACATTAGTAATGGTTTAATTTTATAATTCATTTTCGGAGTCAATAAATTTTTCTTTATGCCAGTTTTTCAAAAACGACTCCAGAATTATATATCTCACATTTATGTGAAACTGGGGTACCACGATTGCACCTCAGCTCAACAGAACACGGGGTACACAAAATACACTTAATATAAATGAAACACACCCACACACACGTGACTTCTTATCTTCTTTCTTGATATTATCCCACCACAACCGTCCATATTATTCCATTGACTTCTTCCTGTGGTGTTCTCTCCCAAAAACCAGATCGACCTCATACATCACCACCCTAATTTATGGATCTTTGTACTTTCGAGCCTTCCAATAGTGTTTGTCGTCTCCTAAACCTCTTCCCAGAGTCAGCCGCGTCTGGAGATCGAAGAAAGATGGGGAGAGAAGCTGGATATAGTGGTTCTTATCCTCTAAAGATCAAAAGGAAACCGAAAGCTTTCCCATTATTCTTCTTTTTGTACCCACCGAGTTCCAGCAATGAGCCACACAGTCACACCTCACAACAAAATTCTCACAAGGTTCGAAGGGCTCGAGAGGAAACCAGTGGTGTGTGGAATTGCTTGGAAGATCGGGATTGGGTTTTTGTTGGTGATTCTTGTCAATCGACATCTTGATTGTTGTAAGGTTCAACTCTTTTAGCACCTATAAATCTTGAATTGATGTTATCGTTAATTACTTGAATCGATATGTTTCTTTTTCTTTCTTGTTGTTGTTAAAATCTTGTGATGTGCTGTTTGTATTGTTGTATGGTGTGGTAAAGATTAAAACCGAAAATCTAAAACAAAAATCAATACTAGGATTGGCTCAAAAATTTGGAAGTGTATGTTTTAGAATGTTGTGTTCGATTTTTCCTTATTGTTTCTGATCGATTGAGCAAATAGCTAATGATTTAGTTAAATAGATAATGAACATTTTTGGTGGTTGCGTTATGCTTGGATTTGTTTGCGTTCATATTCGGAATGTGTATGCTCATAAGGTGTTTATGTTTACACTTGGATCCTGTGTTGGTGTTATGCTCAGATTTGTTTAGTTTTGTGCTCAGTTTTGTGTTTGAGTTTATGTCCGAATAGCAATTGTATTGATGCTCAAATTTCGTGCTTGTGTCCGGATTTGTTTGTGTTATTACTCGGTATTATGTTTGTGATTGTGCTTGGATTCATAGTGGTGCACTTAGGTAGATTAATCCTAGTTTGATTTCAGAAAAACACACCCACGAAGGTTGTGTGATGTTGAGTTGGTTTGTCTTGAGTTCTTGGTACAACACTTCGTGGTCTTGTGTTGAGACTAATAACGACTAGTATAACTCGATCTTTCTAGTATGTCTCGGCTGTGGTGTGAGCTGAGAGGCCATGAACTAAGTCATTTGAGCTCGACCCGAGTCGTTTACTGGGTTCTCTTGTCTTTGTATTCGACCACCTTGATCATTAAAACACCCATGGGGGTGTGCCATCTTTGCTCGTTCAGAAAAGAGCCTCAAACCCTTATGATAAGGGCAGTTTTGGTTGTGTCTTGTCCACAAGATAGGTCGAGTCCAAACGTTCGAGCCCCCCCCCCCCATACATGGTTCTGCACAAACAGATGATAACATAACTTGTGAGATTTTGTATACTAGGTTTTCCTTTTGTT
The DNA here is from genome assembly GCA_021014915.2 of Artemisia tridentata subsp. tridentata. Lineage (NCBI taxonomy): Eukaryota > Viridiplantae > Streptophyta > Magnoliopsida > Asterales > Asteraceae > Artemisia > Artemisia tridentata. The sequence continues at coordinate 407,672,769 of CP139507.1, forward strand.
CACTTAGGGTGGATCAAGACTTTTAAAACTCAAAGAAGTTGTTTGCATTTACTTGTTATAAATTGGTACTGGGCTTTCTTTGTTGCATTTACTTGTTATAAATTGGTACTGGACTTTCTTTGTTGGTCCATGATTGGGCCGAAACTTTTTTTTAAAACTCCAAAAGGGCTTGTGTGTTCATTTCTACTCCACCAAGCCGAAGCCCACATATAAAAAGAATAGAGTTCATTTGGTTTTCTTATCAGTCCAACCGAGAGTGAGTTTATTAATTCCATGTTGGGCTACAGCCCAACTCGCCAAAATCCCAACATAAGAGTGGATTTGAATAATCGGTTTCAGAACACGAGTTGTTGTCGCCATCATCCACGTGATCTTTCTCGATTATTTCAAACTTTATATTTTACGACTTAAAAAACAACTCGACTTGTTATCGATTCGTTACACATCACCAAATTACTAGAATATCGCTATATATATGTATTAGATCATACAACATATTTAGAAATTCAACGTGATTTTTATAACCAATCGACTTAACTTATAAACCAAATTGGTTTGTCATTACACATACAACGAAAAACTCTTTTCCACATTTAACAACTATATGAACAAGGTGAAAACTAAACTTATGAATTTAAACTTGTTCATTAATTCGATTACATATAAACTTGATGTATTTTATCAAAACTCATATAGATCTATTAGATTATGAAACAATTATTTTAAACGCCAACCCCATAACTTTTTTAGCACGAGAATTGCCTATTTATCAATGAGTATATACTTGGATTATTAATTTTTCGTTAAATGACATAAACAATGATGAGGAGTTTTCAAACGTAACATCACCTTTACAAAAACCATATATATACAAATATATATATACACACACCATCCTTCTCATACACACACTTACACATGTAATATATATGCACGCACTTAGTAATATGTGCTCACTTAACGACAACGTTTCCATAAGTCGTCAACGTTTAATATGTGATAGTAATTGTTTTTCGTACATAGTCTTTCGGCTACTGTCAAACCGGAGACTTATTCGCCTTGATATTTTTCTAATATACACTTATGCACTTCCAAGAGCCAATATCTCCAAATGCTAGGAAACTGGTTTAAACTTAAATACTGTCACACCAGCAACAATAACATAAACTCTTTAAAACTTCTAAATTTAATTAAATTTCATGAATTCTTAAACTTAGTCTGTGCACTAAAACAAACCTTACTAATCTAGGTCGCGTGTTGGTGCTGAACACTATCTGAAACTATTGTATTATCTGACTGCTATTTATCGAGGTGAGTTTATAGCCCCACTCTATTTAAACTTGTTTTTACAATTGGGGTGAGAAACATGCAAAACTCTTTTATGGACCAAACTATTATCTATGCTATTACGTGGATTAGCCTAATCCCTGTTATGTCCCATTATGCCCAACTCATGAACCGTCAATTCCTGCTGGGAAGCGCGAATGTTATAAATAGATCTATTGGGAGTAACGTCCCCGTTCGGATTGACCGGATAGGCAAACGAACGTATACCATGTCGAAACACAAGTGTCTGGGATAAACACTTGCCGGGCCTTTATATTTAACATGATTCTAGAGCATGCACACTATTATAGCTTCGGTTGCATGAACTTTGTGCTAGCGTAATAGAATATATTTTTATATGGCATTACATGGGTTGTAATGTTCATATACCAAATTCATGGTCCAACTGTTGATTTTACTGCTTATTGATAAACCTATGAACTCGCCAGCTTTTTGCTGACTTTTAGCATGTTTTTCTCAGGTGTTTAAGCTGATTGATTATGACAAGGTTGTGGCATGGCAAGGGTCATAGACTACTTTCTGAAGTACTGTGGCATTTTAAATATGACTTATTTTTTACTGGGACAACTGAACTTATGGGCCTTATTTCATAAACTCAAACCATATTGTAAACTTATTTAACTTGGTTGAATGTATTAAAACGGAGTATGTATTCCGTTCTTTGTTACCTTATGTTGTGATTTTTAATTTAGTAGCACCCCACGACCCGAATGCTTCTGCAATACCAGATTTTGGGGGTGTTACACCAAACAAACATGCATTTTACTTCATAAAAACTATACATAACCTGTAACATTCGGATAGACCCATACCAAAGCCAAAATGGGTCAAAACGGGTGGAATAGGCACTATGCCAAACACCCCTTTACTTTCAAATATAACATGTACTAATCTTTAAACTACATAAATCTGCGTTTATATAAATCATGACTCGAAAGCATTGTCCCTATGGCGTTTCTTGGTATAAGAAAGGGTTTAGAGAATAGCTCGATTACCCATGAGCTCTACCGAATGCTAGCCCGTGACTTTAAGCCTTAACTTGTTCTCACCTATAAGAAAACATAAATGAAGCAACGTAAGCATAAAGCTTAGTGAAATAACACATATAAAACTGAAAATAAACATGTCAATGTTACTAGATGTTGCTTCATAAGAACTTTCCCCCGCGTAGCTATCTTGGTGCTTATAACACCACTAATTCCTCATGGGAATATACTCTTGCATCGTAACGTGCACTTGGGGGCTAGATACTTCATCATAATGCTAGAAAGCTCATGCTTGCCATGAGTATACTAGTTGTCCACTTAGGACATCGTGAACCCGTATTTTGTTCAATATAGCAATATATGCTCAAATTGTCCACTTAGGACATCAAGTCCTATTTTTGAGACTTTCCATATCTAGTTGTGCTTTTCATAATTGACGAGCCATATTGTTACACCCCGTGCCCAATTTGACCAAAAACTTAAACAATTACGCGGAAACGACCCAACTTTACGGACAACATGTTGCTCTTTTGACCATTGACAAAAATCTATAACATTTAAGACCTTGAAACTATTTTTAAATGAATCTAGACTCAATTCCCTTCGAAATGACGAGTGCCAGGACCCCGTGACGACTTATGGTTTAAAAGATATGAAATTCCAAAAATTGACGAAATCTGAGAAGCCAAGCATAAAGCCGTATGAAATATTCTCATATGGTCGTATGGTCATCTCAGAAACTTAATAACCCACTGACTGGAGCATACAGCCATATGAAATATCTCATATGGCCATATGGTTTCTGAAGAAAATATACATTAAACTATACCATGCACTAATTCCGGAAAGCCGACTTCTATAACTCGACACGACACAAAAACTTCCAGAATTCATTAAAATAACATAATAAATCATTTCAATAACCATTTGACCCGTTGAACCCCAAAATGGGTATAAATAGTCACTAATCCAAACACCCCTTTTACCTCAATATACAAACACTTTAACCATTTATATAACAAACCGTTAAACATACTTTACCACGACTAACAAGGAATTAACTTTGACACTCGACTACACGTTACAAACCATTAAAAGACTAACGGGGGTACAACATTGACCTCGAGCTCGGTATCTACTTAAGCTCCTACTTACTTACACAACCTTCTAATCCGCACTTGCCAATCCTTAATCCTTAATCCAATCATATCTTCACCACGCATAAACCTAAAAAACATTAGTAACTATAGTGGTAAGCATAAATCTTAGTAAGTAACCAAGTTAACACATGATAATACATTAATCCACATATATGCATTATGAACACTTAAACCATTTAAAACATAAAACCATATTAACCATTTAAAACACAAAACCATATTAACCATAAACACAAAACCACCTCCAAATATACCTTAGCCATTCCATAATCTTAGCCTAACTTTCGGTCATCTAACTAAGCTATTCCTCTATCATAACACACTTCCAATGCATTACTTCAATCCTCACATTTCAATCATATCACATAGTTGCAAATATCCATATTAACACATATTAACTATAGCCACTTACCTTAGCTCTAAGCTAAGCCATATGATCAATATCACCATCATCAACATCCTTATCATCATCATCATCATCCTCACTAGCATCATAAGTCATAATCACCATAAACATAAACACTTGAACACATAACCAAATAATTATAATAATGATTACTCTAACCATATCTCTTCGCTAAACACCTCTAATCATCATATACTCATGATATGATTATATAATGATTAACCTCATAAATCACTAACTTTAACCCAAGATTAGAGTTACTTACCTCTTTTAAATACTTGATAAATCTTAAACTCATGAAGTGGAAGCCTAATCTCTTCATCAAAAGATCACCAAGTCTTCTTATTTCCCTCCCTTTTCTTTTCTAAACCGACACCCACACACACTCTTGAATAAGAGAGAAATGTGTAGAATTTTCTAAGTAATTAGATATTTGTTGGTGACAAGTTTGGTCACATGACACCTTAAGCCCCTCAATTCATTTTCTTTCTACTTTGGCCACACTAAACTTTAATACTCATTTAATCACTTTACCATATAAGTCCTATACGTTATGCATCATATCTTCTATAACCATAATACACATTTGTTGACTATTAGATTGACTACCGGGTTGACTAGCAAATCACGTAAAGCCTAAGTCCATTTCTTCTAGGGTGGGGCCTATTTGTATCCGGGATACGGGTCTAACAATTCTACCCCTCTTATTTAGATTTCGTCCCCGAAATCTCTCGTCTATTACTAACCAAAACTTAGTCACATAATACACCTCATTCTTAGCACTTTTGGTTCTTGGTCCATTTATTTGCAACGATCTAAGGGATCTTACAACTCTAAACATACTATAACATAACACATTTTCTTAATCCATCCTTTTTCATGCTTAATTTTCTATAACCATACGGCCTCTACTTTTTAAGACACATTTCTATAACAATTACATCACTTAGTCAATGATTTAACCATCATACAATACTCTTACTCCAATTATCCAAATTTTCCGATCAAAGACTACATGTTACTTGAGGAAATTTACTAATTTGAGTTTACATAAGTCAAGCTTGACCAATACCTTCACATTCTACCATAACCACTTAACCATTCTCTTAACGCTCTCACTATAACACCCCATTTCCTCTACTTCCTTCTATAAATTTTCTCATTAATGACTATAAGTCTTATAGGAAAATTCCATACTTTCACTCTATAAAATCATACTTTAACCTATACCATCACATTTCACATAAGGGTGCTAGTAATAATTAGCATCAGTTACTATTATTACTCACATTTTGTACCACGCTGCAAAGCATGATATAAGATCATTGCAAATTCTTAATCCTTTCAACTTATACTTTAGACATTTAAATCGTAGGTTTCACATAACATCTTAATTTTAAGTCACATTCTAATTCTAACCCTCATATCTTAGTTCTTACGACTTCTAACTGATTCTAGACTCCCGTTTTCTACTCCTCTAACCCTACTCATGCCATGTCGAGAACACATAAGCCCACTCATTTATACTTCCTCGTTTACATGGAGAGGCGTCCCAGACGATGTAAATCAAGAAATACAAACTCATGGTTCGGCGATTGACAATTTTTCTATTTAAATGAAAAGGCTTCCTAATTCATTTAAATAAGGAAACATTCAATCATCCTACTTATACACTTCCGACATAACATTCAAACCCATTTAACACTTTAACTTTTCTTTCTTTTTATCATTTTACATTCACCGTTCACAAATTAAACATTTCGCTTTAACTTTTCTCTTTTCTAGCTTGGATCCATCATTCCATAACATTTCATGCTCGGCCATCCCGGAGGATACCATTTTTAACATCATTAACTCGGTCATCCCGAAGGATACCATCTTTAACATTCATCCCAAAGGATCTTTAACATGCATCCAGAAGGATCTTTAACATTCATCACGATGGATTTCTTTAACATTCCACTGTAACACTTTAACCATGGATCCAACCTATTTTCATTTTAAGACACACACTATCACATCCATTTTATTTTGTTTAAGCAAGCGCATAGGGCATATGAAACCTGCTTATTATATTTACACATTTTTTATGTGTTTACACGTCTTACCACAACTTACATTATTTAACCCTCATTAACAAATTCCGCATCTTTACTAGTACCCTTTTAGTCTCACTCGCTTCTTTTACATATAGACCTTACATAGATCGTCAACTATAACACACTCATTAGCATTCATTTATCCTTCTTACATATTTTAAACATGTTTTATTATTCCATACCTTCATTATAATAATCACCGCTATTGGGGCACATTAGCCGTGATATAATCATTTCATGGCAATACCTTAACCTCATACATGCTCATCTCATTATAGCTATTAGTACTTAGGAAATATCGTTCTATTTCATCATTTACTTAATCACTATGCCTTTTCTCATTCTGTAACTTTACCAAGTTCATCACAGACTTAATATGTATAAATTTATATCATTTCTTCACCACACTATGCTATAACACACATTCAACATTACCACACGTTCATAATTATGCTTCTAATACTTTAACTTTCCACTAACCCATCTCTAATACCTCATTAATGATCAGTACACTAAATACAATTACTCATAAGACCATACTTTGGTCATCACTATCACACAAGTCATGCACTTTCATTTTTAGTCACATTTTCTATAAACCACCACAAAACTTATTACATCCATTCGCCTTCGCTAAACTACCATAACACACAATCACATAATCATATAAAAATCACCGACAATATCCGAGGTGTACGGTAATCTATCATTTAAGCATGTCTAGTCCGCCATAGACTTGCATTACTTACACACCGATACTATAAACATGTACAACTCCTAACACCTTAAGTTCATACAACATATCACATATTCCACCTCATAACTTAAACAATCAATGAATCGTGTTTAACTCATTAATTCTATAATTACTATGTCCACAATCTTAATATTCACATTATATCCACACCAAAGCCTAATCTCATTATTGCTATAAGCACTTTCACATCATACACCAAAGGCATCCATTTTTCACATTACTTAAACTTATGTCAAACGCGTCTACGAGTGGTTTAAGTCTAGGCAACCTAAAGGAAAACCTAATTCACTTAAATCTGGCTCTGATACCAAGTTGTTACAACCCGTGCCTGATTTGACCAAAAACTTAAACAATTACGCGAAAACGACCCAAATTTATGGACAACATGTTGCTCTTTTGACCATTGACAAAAATCTATAACATTTAAGACCTTGAAACTATTTTTAAATGAAACTAGATTCAATTCCCTTCGAAATGACGGGTGGCATGACCCGTGACGACTTATGGTTTAAAAGATATGAAATTCCAAAAATTGACGAAATCGGAAAAACCAAGCATACGACCGTATGAAATATTCTCATATGGCCGTATGGTCATCTCAGAAACTTAATAACCCACTGACTGGAGCATACAGCCATATGAAATATCTCATATGCCCATATGGTTTCTTCAGAAACTATACATTAAACTATACCATGCACTAATTCCGGAAAGCCGACTTCTATAACTCGACACGACACCAAAACTTCTAGAATTCATTAAAATAACATAATAAATCATTTCCATAACCATTTGACCCGTTGAACCCCAAAATGGGTATAAATAGGCACTAATCCAAACACCCCTTTTACCTCAATATACAAACACTTTAACCATTTATATAACAAACCGTTAAACATACTTTACCACGACTAACAAGGACTTAACTTTGACACTCGACTACACGTTACAAACCATTAAAAGAATAACGGGGGTACAACATTGACCTCGAGCTCGGTATCTACCTAAGCTCCTACTTACTTACACAACCTTCTAATCCGCACTAGCCAATCCTTAATCCTTAATCCAATCATATCTTCACCACGCATAAACCTACAAAACATTAGTAACTATAGTGGTAAACATAAAGCTTATTAAGTAACCAAGTTAACACATGATAATACATCAATCCACATATATGCATTATGAACACTTAAACCATTTAACACATAAAGCCATATTAACCATAAACACAAAACCACCTCCAAACATACCTTAGCCATTCCATAATCTTAGCCTAACTTTCGGTCATCTAACTAAGCGATTCCTCTATCATAACACACTTCCAATGCATTACTTCAATCCTCACATTTCAATCATATCACATATTCACAAATATCCATATTGACACATATTAACTATAGCTGCTTACCTTAGCTCCAAGCTAAGCCATATGATCAATATCTCCATCATCAACATCCTTATCATCATCATCATCATCCTCACTAGCATCCTAAGTCATAATCACCATAAACATAAACACTTGAACACATAACCAAATAACTATAATAATGGTTACTCTAACCATATCTCTTTGCTAAACACCTCTAATCATCATATAATCATGATATTATTATATAATGATTAACCTCATAAATCACTAACTTTAACCCAAGATTAGAGTTACTTACTTCATTTAAATACTTGATAAATCTTAAACGCATGAAGTGGAAGCCTAATCTCTTCATCAAAAGATCACCAAGTCTTCTTCTTTCCCTCCTTTTTCTTTTCTAAACCGACACCCACACACACTCTTGAATAAGAGAGAAATGTGTAGAATTTTCTAGGTAATTAGATATTTGTTGGTGACAAGTTTGGTCACATGACACCTTAAGCCCCTCAATTCATTTTCTTTCTACTTTGGCCACACTAAACTTTAATACTCATTTAATCACTTTACCATATAAGTCCCTTACGTTATGCATCATATCTTCTATAACCATAATACACATTTGTTGACTATTAGATTGACTACCGGGTTGACTAGCAAATCACGTAAAGCCTAAGTCCATTTCATCTAAGGTGGGGCCTATTTGTATCCGAGATACATGTCTAACACATATAAACATACTAATCATCCACTCAAGATGTCTGAGTTCCGTTTTTGGAACTTATGATATTTCGAGGCACGATTCTCCACTAAGGAGGTCTAAGTTCCAACTTTGTCTGGAACAACTGTATTTGATCACATAATAGCACAAATCGTCCTCGTACAATGCTAAACAAGTGAAAATAGACACTTTTGGCTAAAATCACTTTACTGGGACCACACGGGTCATTACGGGCTGTTTTGACCCGTTTACTTTATTTCACATATACACTTATACCATTAAATTCATTAAACTCATAATAAGCAATATAAGTTCATAGCACGAGTATAACATATAAACATACAATAAGACTTAGATATATCACAAAATATGTGACACTTCTAACGATCTACTAAAGACCCATTAAAGTAAGCAATGATTCATCATTTATGCTAAAAACATGTTACTAAGACCACACGGGTTGTTATGACCCGTCTAAGTTATTTCATATATAATTTTATATCGCGAGATCTATTTCTACTCATGATATATATAAACTTCGACATAGTTATGTGCTCACTTATCATAAACTCGTAATGTAAGTGTAATACATAAGCATATAACAAACCCGAACGTAAATACCATAACACATATGGTATATCTAACAGGCTCTATTAATCCCGTTTCTAATCTTATATACGTTACTCACCTCAATAAAGCTTGTAACCTATCGTGAGCTCCCGTAAGCGTCCCTAGCTAACCTTAACAACCAAGGAACACGTAAATAACATGGAGCTTATTTAATATGATGATTAACTTGTCATAAACAAGCATTAAAACTGAACTAAACCATAAGGGGATGTTTGGTACCACGGCTCACGTGTAACATAATCACACTTTTTTAAAGTTAACACCATAAAATGGTGTTATGGCATCTTAACAATTTACCAAACACTTATCTTAACACATAAACATGATTAACATTTAATCTTGGTGATTTTCAAAAATCACAAATTAACATAAACTTATAAATTTCTACAAAACCCACTTATGATATCAAGATATGATCGTTAAGCATAATCTAATAGTGGGTAACCTTTAAAAACGAATTATGGAACATAACCATGATTCATACTTCGAATAAACTTATGGAAGAGCTAGAACTTGGACTTCTACACCTTGGTATACAATTATCTTAGCATGAACTTGATAAAAATCAAGTTAGAATTAAAACCCTAAATAGTTATTGTGTTTGTGTGTGTTGTCGTGAAGCAGAGAGCAGGAGAAGAAGAAACCAGAAAATAAGCTTTCCTGGTTATGAAGAAATCTTTTATTTGTTATAATACAAGTTTCACTAATTGGCAAAACTGGTCCCTGTTAAGAAAACTATTGCATAAATGATCCTATTTGCTTTAAACTTATTTCATTGGAGGTCCTTTAGGCTAACGAAGGGTTTATAATAATAACAAAAGCTAACTAGGGAGCTTTTAAATTAATAATAACCATTAATGTAAAAATTAGGGTGTTACAGGCACCATTAAAGTTCAGACGGCACCACTAAATTTAACGGTGCTATCAGTCCTTTAATGGTACCGTGTGGGACAAAAACGCTCCTCCATTTCTTTTTAATGGGGAAGGTTTATTTGAGAATGTTTGAAGTTGTTTTTGGGGGGAAAATAATTGTTGTGATTTTTAAACTTATTTTTTCAATTAAAACATTTCTTTTTTAATTTAAAAATAATTTGTAAAATGTATTTTTGAAAAAATGTTTTATCACATTAAAAATGTGAAGTTTAGAGCAAAATATAATCCTTTGATTATTAGTCAAGTTGTAAATTTGTTTGTTCATACCTTGAGTGATTTGTGTCTAAATGAAATATTACGACTAAAAACTTGTTTATGTTAATTTTGACGTAAGACATTTTTACATTTTGTTATCATCAAAATGTAGAGATGTCGAAAAATAGAAATAACCTAATCAAGACACAGGATATACCTATTCTTCGATTACAAGAATTAGAATTAGCAAGCACACGCCTCCAATAGTCTATTATTCTAATATTACCCGAAAATAACTCCAAACTCGTACTCAAAATCTAACCAAGATTTATGTTACTTTCTTCAAGAGAATATAACCCTTATCTTATTTTGTTCCTAAAGTTGTAACCTTTATCATTAAAGAATCAGAATCTTATTGAGGTGAGCTATTCAGTTTCTTGATGGTTCTGTTGGTATATCAATCTTTATAACAAAATATTATGATATATGCTGTTTGATTCCATATGGGTATGATTTTTTTTATATGTTCTTGAATTATTGAGTCATAAAGTTAGGATCTTGATATCATTTGAATCAAAATTGTGCAAAAAAATGTCATCAAAATCCACTACTAGTAGAACCAAAAGTAACTCATCAAGATTGAAACATGATGCTAGAGTTGTGTCACAAACACCAATTGATGCTAAACTTCATGTTGATTTTGAAGAATCTGATAAGAAATTTGATTATTCAACTTCAGTTGATGTTAATAATGCATCAACTTCAAATAGTACTGTTGTGCCCTCTTCTACTGTTTCGGCTTATCTTCAGAAAATGCAAAGAGGCGGTCTAATTCAGCCTTTTGGTTGTATGATTGCTATTGATGATCAAAGTTTGACTGTCTTGGCGTATAGTGAAAACGCGCTTGAGATGCTTGATTTAGCTCCTCATGCTGTCCCTAATATTGAGCAGCAAGATGCTTTAACGTTTGGGACGGATATTCGTACACTTTTTAGATCTTCGAGTGCTTCTGCGCTTCAAAAAGCTGCGAATTTTCCCGAGGTTAATTTGTTAAACCCGATTTTGGTGCATTGTAAGAGTTCGGGTAAACCCTTTTACGCGATTTTGCATAGGAATGATGTTGGGTTGGTTATAGATTTAGAGCCTGTGAATCCTGCTGATGTGCCTGTTACAGCTGCTGGTGCTTTAACATCGTATAAACTAGCTGCTAAAGCTATTTCTAGGTTACAGTCTTTGCAAAGTGGGAATACTTCAAGACTTTGTGATTTGTTGGTTAAAGAAGTGAGTGAGCTAACGGGTTATGATCGTGTTATGGTTTATAAGTTTCATGAAGATGAACATGGGGAAGTTATTGCTGAGTGTCGAAAGACTGACCTCGAGCCTTATCTTGGGTTGCATTACCCTGCTACTGATATCCCACAAGCTTCACGGTTCCTTTTTATGAAAAATAAAGTTAGGATGATTTGTGATTGTTCGGCTGCACCAGTGAAAGTGATTCATTCTAAACATTTAGACCAGCCATTGAATCTTTCGGGGTCCGCTTTAAGAGCACCCCATGGATGTCATGCACAATATATGTCAAATATGGGGTCAATTGCGTCGCTTGTGATGTCTGTGACAATCAGTGATGGTGATGACGACGATGATGATGATGTCAACGAGTCTGAAAGTGGGGTAAATCAGCAACAAAAACAAAAGGGGAAAAGATTATGGGGTTTAGTTTGTTGTCATCATTCAAGTCCTCGGTTTGTACCTTTTCCTTTAAGGTACGCTTGTGAGTTTCTGATTCAAGTTTTCAGTGTTCACATAAGTAAAGAAGTTGAGTTGACTAGTCAACTACGAGAAAAACATATCTTGCAGACACAATCTGTGCTTTGTGATATGCTTTTGAGAGATGCTCCTATAGGGATCATGACTCAATCACCGAATGTAATGGATCTTGTTAAATGTGACGGGGCTGCACTGTACTACAAAAACAAGTTTTGGGTACTCGGGGTAACACCAACCGAGTATCAAATCAAAGATATAGCAAACTGGCTTCTAGAAGAACATGTTGGGAGTACAGGGTTAAGTACTGATAGTTTAGTGGATGCTGGATATCCAAACGCATATGTTCTTGGAAAAGCCGTTTGCGGAATGGCGGCTGTTAAGATCACCTCTAAAGATTTTCTTTTTTGGTATCGGTCACATACTGCAAAAGAAGTGAAATGGGGTGGGGCCAAACATGATCCGGATGATAAAGATGATGTGAGAAAAATGCATCCGCGATCATCATTTAAGGCGTTTTTGGAAGTTGTAAAGTACCGGAGTTTACCATGGGAAGATATGGAAATGGACACTATTCATTCGTTACAGTTGATATTGAGAGGGTCTTTGCAAAATGATGATGAAATGAGTAATGATGATGATAAAAAGATTGTTAGTGTCCCTGCCGTCGATACGAGTATACAAAGGGTTGATGAATTGAGGGTTGTGGCTAATGAAATGGTTAGGCTTATTGAGACAGCTTCTGCTCCTATATTTGCTGTTGATGGTGACGGGAATATTAGTGGTTGGAATGATAAAATGGGTGAGCTTACTGGGCTGCCGTTGCTTGAAGCTGTTGGTGTCCCATTAGTTAATTTGGTTGTTAATGAATCAGTTAATGAAGTCAAAGCCATGCTCTCCTCTGCTTTGCGAGGTAATCTTTTCTGGTCTCGATTAATTTTGTTTTTGTTGTTATTTCTAGTCGTTGTTAGTTTGTTTAGGATAAGTTTTTTGATATGTGTTTTGGAAGTGTGACTTGATATTGTATATTCAGAATGACAAATCAACTAATCAGCTGTAATGTGAAAGAATGTAGATGATAATGTTTTGATGTGCTTCTTTTGTTTGAAGTTGTAATAATAAATAATTTCTTTGTATGGTGTACCAATGTACTTTTTCATATATCACAATCTTGTCACTGACTCACTGTAAAAAAAACCCTTAAAACCTGAAAAAATGATGATTTTATATAAAAATTTATCTAACTTGTGTATAAGATGTTAGATCTACATATAATGATAGGTTCTATGCAATAAATGTTTAGGGTATAGGTTACAAGTGACCCAAACATCACACAAAGCCATCTTCAAAAACTCGTATGTACAAAACGACTATACAATGACAAAAATCGAACAAATAAGAAAGTATGTGTGTAAATTTAAGCAGAAGTACCCTTTATTGCTTGACAACTTCTGATTATTTATCGAGACCAAAAAGGACATTTTTAAGGAAAGGAGACACATATTTGTGAAACTAGAATGAAATAATAGAAATATCTCTCAAAGTAAGATAAAAGAAGGTAAGTAGGTCATTTTTGTTTATCCTTACATAACCTGTTTTGTTGCACCATATATGAAACAGACAAATAATTAGTCAGCGGGTTCCAAAACATATATTCAAACATCCTATAGTTTGTTGGAATTTATGATGCTGGTACTTGTGGGCGCTTAATTGATGTATGATACTTATTGACAGGCATCGAGGATAAAAACGTTGAAATCAACTTCAAATGTTTCAAGAGTCAAGAAAGCAACAATCACATTACCCTTGTTACAAACGCTTGTTGTAGCCGTGATTTACAGGAAACAATCGTGGGGGTATGCTTTGTTGGACAAGATCTAACGGCTCAAAAGTTGATCACAGAAAAATATTCAAAAGTTAAAGGTGATTACACTAGTATAGTCCGCAGCCCATGTGCACTTATTCCTCCAATTTTCATGATGGACGAATATGGGAAATGCTTAGAATGGAATGACGCCATGCAAAGATTAACCGGTTTGAGGAGGGAAGAAGCCAACAATAAGATGCTTTTAGGTGAAGTTTTCACCATTGGTAGTTTTGGTTGTCGGGTCAAAGGTGAAGATACTTTGACCCGACTAAGAATACTACTAAACGAGGTGATTTCAGGTTTGGATTCAGATAAATTGTTGTTTGGGTTTTTTGACCAAAATGGTAAGTATGTCGAGGCATTACTTTCTGCTAACAAAAGGGTTGATTCAGAGGGAAAGATTACAGGCGTTTTGTGTTTTTTACATGTGACGAGCCCTGAGCTTCAACATGCTATGTTGGTGCAACGAATGTCTGAACAGGCCGCTTTGAATAGTCTTACGAAGGTGACTTACTTGCGTCATGAACTTAAGAGTGGATTGAATGGGATTAAGTGTATTGAAGATCTGATGGAATCGAGTGAGCTGGGTGGAGAGCAGAGACGCATCTTACGTAAAAGTCATTTGTGTCGAGAGCAAATAGCACAGATTGTTGACGATGCTGATATACAGAGCATTGAGGAATGGTATGTGTTTTAAACTGATCTTATTAAAAGAATTGTTTTTATTTTGGTTTTAGTGTCTGTTCCGATTTGAGTTTAAAATTGATTATATTTAATTAATAATCATTTTTTAATCCTTGGATTAGTTTAGTTATTACATCTTTAAATAGCATACGCATATCCAAGTATCCAACTACTGTTTTCTATCGACCTTTTTATTTTGGCTGAATATAACATATCTGATTATGAGCAACACATAATCATGTATGCACATACTGTGTTTTTCAGTTATTTGGAAATGAAATGTGCTGAATTCAGACTCGGGGAGTCATTGGAGGTGGTTTTAAACCAAGTAACACTTTTGGGCCGTGAGCGGAAGGTGGAGGTCATTTATGATGTGCCCGAACAAGTGTTGTCCTTGTCTTTATTTGGTGACAATTTGAGGCTTCAACAAGTCCTTTCAGACTTCTTGTCAAATGCTCTCAACTTCACTCCTGAAGTCGAAGGATCTTCAGTTTCATTTCGTGCCACTCACAGGATGGAACGCATAGGTGCAAAGATACAAGTTGCACATCTCGAATTCAGGTGACCATTCTCATCTTTACTCTAGCCTTTTAACTTTTAAAATTAAGTTTTGTTTTTTTTTTGTTAGTTTTTGTTTATTTTTCTATTTTTTTGTTTTTGTGCATAAAATAGCAATGTGAGTTTCAGGATTGATAATCTTAATATATAAAAAAAAGCTATAAGATATGTTTAAGCATGTTATATTCACCTATAATGTTAAGTTTTATAGAAAAATGGGAAGAATGCATGTTACAAAATGACCCAAACAGGACACAACCATACATTAATGGCTAATGACTAAAACATGACAAATGAAAAAGTATGATGGTTTATTATGCAAGAGAAACATCGAATGCTGACACCTGTAGTGGTTGTGATGTGAAATGACAGGATAACCCATCCGGCACCAGGGATACCCGAGAAGTTGGTTCAAGATATGTTTCACACCAGCCGAAGTGCCTCAAGAGAAGGTCTTGGACTTTACATCAGTCAAAAGCTCGTAAAGACCATGAACGGGACTGTACAATATCTTAGAGAGGCTGAGAGAGCTTCTTTCATTGTCTTGATTGAGTTTCCTGTAGCGCTCTCGTTGACTGCTGACACAAAACGTTCAAAAAGAATCTGAACTGGGAACACTTTATGATCGACATCTGTGTGTAATATGCTTCGTTTTCGTTTTTGTACAGGAAGAGGAAGGATGATGAAGAGTTGTTGACCATTGAGCTTCTAAGTTTCACTAATTTGTTTGTACCAGTATTTTAATGTATAATCTACCATAGTTTCTGTAACATGAATAATCCATTCTTTTTAATGTCTTTTATAGGGGTTTAATAATATAACTAGTCAGGTATCCGCGCGTTGCGACGGCGGTTTTCTGTAATATAATTTATTTGTGATCAAATGTTATGTGAAAATAGTTACGACATCAACATAAGAGCATCAATGCAATAAGCTTTTGATATTGTTAACTCATTTTTCCATACATAACTCCAATACAAATAAGCTATTGAACCTAATCTTTATCCTATTTTTACTCACACAACCGGGATCTCAATTGATTAAACAATAGGTTGACCAATAGCAACCTATTGCTCAACTAAGTTATTATCAACCCTTTCTTTCAATGCTTTAACTCTTTTTCAAGTCATCTTCGCAACTATGAAGATTACTATACCTTAATTATAACCACCTCAAGGTGGTTGTTAATTACTTTTAGGAGGTTGGTGCCTTTTCAAGGTATTTTTCTTATTATTATTATTATTATTATTATTATTATTATTTTTTAACAAAATCTTCAAGGTGGTAAAAGGGCAATCTTTTATGCAAGTTGTGAACTTGTGGTATCAAATTATCAAACACGTAGCTCTAAAGTTATCGTTAGCAAAACCCTTATATAAAATCTATATAAAATGTTGATATTTGAAATAAAAATTGGAAATTTACCAAATGGTACACAAACTATCTATACTACTTTATAGTGTATTTAGAACATTACTAAAATAGAATACTTAATATTTTAATCAATACACTTACAAATAATAGAAAATGAAATTACATCTAAAAAATTAAGTGTTTTAAATTTGTAGACTTGTAACAGCCCTCTAATAAATATCTAATAAATGTTATTTTTAAAACACCCTTACAATGACAAATACATGTTATTATACATATTGTACAAATTAATAAAACACACAAAGCTTCATACAATTTATATGAAAACAAGTTGATGGTAAATATGGATTTTAAAAACCGGACTGGACCGGACCAATGGATTCAACCGGCTTAACGTCACCACCGGTTCGGCTAGCCAATAAAAACTGCCCGAAAATGAACCTGAGAGAGAGGACTGTCGTAACTGGTAAAAACGGATTAATCGGGCCGAATCATTTTCTTCTTATTTTTTTTCAGGTTAATCAGCTCGTCATTGTTATTTTGTTGGTGTTAAGACTTTAAAAATGCACAAAAGATGGTCCTGTATAAATAAATTACACGGATGGTCCCTGTGGTTTATCGAAAATTTCACCTATTGTCTCTCAAACTTAAAAGTTGCATGTATCGTCCCTATCGTTGCCAAAGAATAACGCTGATACCTTCTTCTCGGTTCCTTCTTCCATAACGTGAGCTCGGAGAAGGAAGAGATAGGAGGGTCCTATGGAGAATGTGGTTATTCTTTGGTTTGTCGAAAATTTCATCTATCGTCCCTCAAAGGGACCATTCATGTTATTCTTTGGCAGCGATAGGGACGATACATGCAACTTTTAAGTTTGAGGGACGATAGGTGAAATTTTCGACAAACCACATGGACCATCCGTGTAATTTGTATAATAATGAGTCAATGCCTGA
Source organism: Artemisia tridentata subsp. tridentata (assembly GCA_021014915.2). Classification (NCBI taxonomy): domain Eukaryota; kingdom Viridiplantae; phylum Streptophyta; class Magnoliopsida; order Asterales; family Asteraceae; genus Artemisia; species Artemisia tridentata. The sequence continues at coordinate 407,690,573 of CP139507.1, forward strand.
AACAGAACAAATGAAAAAGTATTTGGTATTTTATATTCTTATGCAAATGACCAATCAAATATCATGTTTTCCTTAACAACAAGTTTGCTTTCTTTAAATATTATTCATCAGTTTGATCGATCTTATTGAACACAGGTAATATTTCATGTGATAGTCTGTGCCATGTTTCAAAGAAACATACCATGTACACAAAGACACCTCTCCTACATTTCCAACCTTAATCCATTATTCTCATCAAATTGTGTAAACTATGAATCACTTGTTAACAAATATCAATATTCTAGTTCCCATAATGATTCCAAACAGCTACATTTACACATATATAAAAACGGCTATGTTAACGACGTGTTCTTGGTGAATACCCTTGTTAATATATACACAAGAGTTGGTGAAATGGTTTCTGCACGTAATGTGTTCGATGAAATGTCTTTTAGAAACTCGATTTCATGGTCGTGTTTGATATCGGGGTATACAAGAAACGATATGCCAAATGAGGCGTGTGTTGTTTTTAAGGAGATGTTACGTGAGGGTTTTACGCCTGTTCATTATGCTGTTGGGAGTGTTTTGAGAGCCTGTCAGGGTTTGGAGTGTTGTGGGTTTAGATTCGGGTTGCAGGTTCATGGGTTCGTTTTGAAAAGAAGGAATGTTTTGCATGAGGTGGTGTGTAATGGGCTGATTACGATGTATGGGAATTGTATGGGGTTGTTTGATCATGCTGCTCGGGTTTTTGATGAGATGGATGTTAAGAGTATAGTGTCATGGAATTCTATTATTTCAGTTTATTCTCATAAGGGAGATGCTGGGTCTGCTTTTAAGGCTTTGTCGGGTATGCAAGTAGTTGGGTTTCGTCCAACTGAGTATACGTTTGGAAGCTTAATAACAACAGCTTCATCTTACTCTTTATCTGATATCGGCTCATCTTTGCTTGAACAAGTGACTTGCACAATACAAAAGTCGGGTTTTTTATTTGACTTATATGTTGGTAGTGCTTTAGTAAATGGGTTTGCTCGGTCAGGAAAAATCTTCATAGCTACGAAGATCTTTGAATTAATGGACGTGAAAAACGTGGTGTCAATGCATGGACTGATGGTTGGGTTGGCAAGACAGAAACAAGGAGAACAAGCGGTCGAAGTTTATGTTGGGATGAAAGATATGGTTAAGTTGACATCGGATTCTTATGTTATCCTATTGAGTACTTGTAGTGAATTTTCGGTATTGGACGAAGGGTTGAGAAAAGGTAAAGAGGTTCACGCTTATGTTATCAGAAACGGGTTAACTGATTACAATGTTGCCATTGGAAACAGTTTGATAAATATGTATGCTAAGTGTGGGTCAGTTACTAATGCTGCTGATGTTTTTAAACTTATGACAAATAAAGATGAAATTTCATGGAATTCAGTTATTACTGGTTTTGATCAAAATGGTTACTTCAGAGACGCGGTTATAATGTTTACTGAAATGAGAAGAAATCAATGCACACCAGCAAATTTTACACTCATTAGTGCATTGAGTTCATGTTCTGGATTGGGTTGGTTGAGTTTAGGAGAACAAATACATTGCGAGGGGCTTAAGTTAGGACTGGATACCGATGTTTCTGTTGCAAATTCGCTTGTTGACTTTTATTCTGAGACGGGATGTGTAAATAACTGCAAGAAAGTGTTTTTCTCGATGCGTGAATATGATCTAGTTTCCTGGAATTCCATTATTGGTGCACTTTCTGATAATAAATCTGAAGCTGTTGAATATTTTATGGAAATGATGCGTGGTGGTTTTCACCCTAACGTGATAACCTTTGTAAATATCCTTGGGTCAGTATCATCACTTTCTGATGAACTGGTTAGACAAATTCATGGGTTGACTGTAAAAAACCATGTTGCTAACGATAACACGATTGAAAATGCGATTTTATCGTGTTATGGGAAATGTGGACATATGGATGAATGTGAGATACTATTTTCAAGAATGGGTGAGCGAAGAGACAAGACGAGTTGGAACTCGATGATCTCTGGTTACATACACAATGAGCTTTTGAATAAAGCTATGGACTTGGTCAAGCTTATGTTAACAAATGGCCAAAAACTTGATTGCTTCACTTTCGCTACTGTACTTAGTGCATGTGCTTCTGTTGCAACATTGGAGCGTGGTATGGAAGTCCACGCTTGTGGGATTAGGGCTTATTTGGATTATGATGTCGTGGTCGGGAGTGCACTGGTTGATATGTACTCAAAATGTGGAAGAATCGACTACGCTTCAAAGCTTTTTAATTCGATGCCCGTGAAGAATGTGTATTCGTGGAACTCGATGATATCAGGGTACGCTAGGCATGGACATGGAGACAAATCTATAGAAATTTTCAACCAAATGAAACTATCAAGTCAACTTCCTGATCATGTTACCTTTGTTGGTATTTTGTCAGCTTGTAGCCATATGGGTTTAGTTGATCAAGGGTTTGAACATTTTAACTCCATGAGGTATGTATATAGACTAAATCCTAAAATGGAACACTATTCTTGTATGGTGGACATTTTAGGACGTGCAGGTGAGTTTGATAAAATGGAGGATTTTTTGAATGAGATGCCAATGGACCCGACTGTGCTTATCTGGCGAACCGTACTCGGAGCTTGTTGCAAAGCAAATAATGAGCGAGCCACAAGTTTAGGTAGACGAGCTGGCCAACAGCTGCTAGAATTAGACCCCAATAATGCAGTTAATTATGTGCTGCTTTCTAACATGTATGCCTTTAATGGTAAATGGGAAGAAATGAAAAAGACTCGTTTGTCGATGACAGTAGCAAAAGTGAAAAAGGAAGCTGGTTGTAGTTGGGTGACTATGAAAGATGGTGTTCATGTATTTGTAGCTTCCGATAAGTCACATCCTGATACTGATGCAATTTACAAAAAGCTTAAAGAGTTGCAAGGAAGAATGAAGGAAATGGGATATGTGCCCGAGACTAAATATGCGCTTCGTGATCTTGAACTTGAAAACCAGGAGGAAATCTTGAGTTACCACAGTGAGAAACTTGCAGTTGCTTTTGCTCTTACGAAGAAATCAGAATTGCCGATCAGAATAATGAAGAATCTGAGGGTTTGTGGGGATTGTCATACGGTTTTCAAGTATCTTTCAAAGATTGTGGGGAGGTTAATAGTTGTTAGAGATTCAAATAGGTTTCATCACTTTGCTGATGGGAACTGTTCTTGTGGGGATTACTGGTAACTGTGGCATTGCTGGTATGCTACGGTTACGGATTTTCAGAAAAAAGCTCTATAAGGGACAGTTTGGTACGTTTTAAACTTGAAAAGAGGTACGTTGTACTGTTTCTTTTATAAATCATCTTTTAAAGTGAATAGCACCTTTTTTTTAACATGTTGTGTGCTTTTGTACATATTGTTGTTGATTTTCTGCACACCTTGGTGTATGTTTTCACATCCATTAACCTGAACCTGCATCTATATTGCTGTTGATTTGTTCATTATCATATATACTTGAATCTGCATAATGTGGGTATTCGGCTAGTACATAAACATATACATGGTTAATATGCTGATTACATTTGGATTCCGGTAGGTTCTTGATGGCTGACTGTATGGGTGGCAGAGCTGGTGGGTGAAGTGTCTGATTGAAAAACAAGTGAGAGACTGGTTCATATAAGCACACCGTTGTCTTGTTTTTCTCTTCCAGACGCTCAAAGGTAAACATCTCACGGGTCATTTGCATTGTAAAATCAGCAAACTTTGTTTCTGATTATTTTTCATTTTTGAAGGATTTTGGCGGCGGAAATTGGAAAGTGTAGAGTCCTTTTAAATTGTCTCAAGTAAAAGTTTGAGCAAAGATATGTGTATCCTCCTGATTAAGACAGGGGCAACACCTTGTGTATTGTTTCACGTCGAACCGAGGAAGCTAGCATATGACAAGAGGAAACAAATTAATGGCACTGTTTGAGTGAATAACAACGACGAGGATGCTAACTAGTGAGAATATGATGAATTATTCTGGTGTCTCATTTCTATGAGTTATGTGCGCAAAAACAACGTATACGATACAAAATGTTGAATACAGTGGTTCCAAATACAATTGGTGTAATGATTAAAATGAGAAAGTTGCATAATTTCTATTTTAGTGCAAAATCTTATTACGAGGTAGATTCCATGTATGTGACAAACAATGAACTCGATTCGATTCCCTTCTCTCATTTTTTTTTTTTTCTTTCTTGGATTCTTTCCTATCATATATTCGGTTTATGTTATTTAGTCTGCCATGTACTAAGGAGCTAGTATTTTCTTTTTGAAAGACAACTAACAGTATATAACTTAGTATGATATAAGGAATAGTAGATGGGTATAGTAATCCTCATGAGGAAAGTTTTCTGATGCTGTGGTGATGATTCTTATTAAATCATGGTAAAATGCTCTGTCCCCCCAGTATTTGGACTGCCAGAATTCTATAATGGGTTCAACAGATGGCCTTAGTACATTGTGATTGAAGAGTGGTTCATTTGGCTAATTTCATGTGGATAAGTGGGTCTGGAGTGATAACTTGACACTGATTTTTGGTCTAATGTTTCTTGTTAGTAAATCACATAAGGTAGGTTTTCTGTTGTGTGTTGTAGTCATACTGGATTATGGTTCTGGTTGGCATTGTTGTTGGTTGTCTGTTTGTTTTGAGTTGATGAGTTGCTGCAATTTTATGGTTTGAGTTTGTGCTTTGGCTCCTGGGATGTGGTTAGTTCAGATGGCTTGTACCTTGTAACTGATGGCCTGTGATATGTTTGTGCTCCTTTCATGGTTAAATGGGTCTGGATGAGGCAATTTTCTATGTTGGGACTTGGGAGCTACTATTCATTTTACAGGTGTGTAAGTAGCATAAGGAAGTTTCCTGAACTTGCAGGTTGGTGATTTCTGGGTTTGAGTTGTTGTTGGTTTGAGATCGGTTGTGTTTGCTAGTTGATGTATTGAATTGTTAGTATATAGGTTAGTAGTCTGTATGTTTCTTTGAGTTGTATAGTGTAGGTTTTGTTTTTTTGTGTTTATTGCGTTTCGCCCATCTTGCCATGAAGATTGTTTATAGTTTACCATAGTTTGGTGTCCGTTTATTATTTGGTGCTAATAAAATTCTCTTTTCAATTAATATATATATATATATATATATATATATATATATATATATATAATAAACCAAAGTTTTTTTGAAATTTGACACCTCACTAAAGCCAGCTCATAAAAAAAAGCCACCTCAGTAAATCCACGTCAATCACCTAATTCAACCTTTCAACCTTATTCTGTTTCACTTTCAACCTTTCAACCTTATTCAATGGCAACCGAAAATCAAGCAACCGCTTACCATCTATTTCAACCTTTCCCAATCTCAATAACCATGTAACATCCAATACCTATTTCACTGCATCACATCTCTACAAGGTATAATTCAATCTTTATTTCCTAATCTCAAATCTCGAAATTGTATAAGGTATGTATTACTTTTATAATTCGTGTTTAATTGTTTGTGTTAGCCGGATTCTTCAGCAACTAATGAATTTGGAACGGATTCATGCTATTGATAGATTTAGGGTTCTAATTTAGGGTTTTAATTGATCAAACTGTAATTTCAAAATCCAATATTAGGGTTTTAATTGATATGTCGTTCATTCGATTTCTAATATCAAAATTGTAAATTAAATTGGTTGTTGCTTTTTTGAGTTTTTTCAAACTGATGTTAGGGTTCTAATTTAGGTTGCTTCCACACATTATCTATCAAATTCTTATCTCATCTTCTTAAATTGCTTCTAAAAATTGAATATGAAATTTTGTGCGGGTTTTATTGATATATAATTCTACAATTCAGATGACATTTGGTTTGGGTTATACAAATTGACGCTTCTAAATTTTATGCATTATGTTGTGTTTTTTCTTTCATAGCATAATGATTAATATTTTATTTTTCTTTGAAAGCAGGCATGTGTAGTACCAAAGAGGTTTAGTTTTTGATACATAAAGATTTGGCAATCGTAGTGTAACCATATGCTAGCTATTCCTTTTCCAGGTTACCATCATTTACCTTGTGCGCAATATCTCTTGCAACATGTTGTGTACTTAAAGTCACCTTCTATCAGCTTTTACATTGTTTTTTTTAACAATATCAGGCATTGTGAACAAATATGACCATCCTTCATAAGCGAAACACATTAATATTCTACACACGCAAAACATACAAAATGCCTTTATTAGTAGTTTGAGTTTTTGTTTTTATGGTAAAGACATGGCTTTTGAATTTTGATGCACCATTAGTTTTTGATTCAACGAGGGCAACATTTGGTACTTATGATTGCTATCATTGATTATTGGTAGGTTCCGTCAAGTGTATGGTTGATAATTGAAGATAATTTCTAAGTGTTGGCGAACTATGAAAGGTTAGTAGAATTTCGCCATTTGGTTCCACATTCGTAGGATACACATTCGTAGGTTGCACAAAGTTTGTCAAACACTCCTTTAAGTAGATGGGTTTCTTTGCTACTTAATTTAATATTGATATAAGTGTGATCACAACTGATTTTTGGAGAAATGTAGCTTCTAATTGTTGGAATATGTGAATCATAATAATACTATAAACACAAAAAACAAAGATCACGCAGCGGAATGGATCTACATAACATATAATTAATTAACATAAAATTAAATAGATGCGTACCTTTTGATTTCTAGCAAGAACAAGAAACCGTGTACTCCAAGAACAAGGTATAAACCCTAAAATTAGGGTTTATATGAATCGACCTACATCAATCGAATTGGGGAAAATAACACAAGCTAAAGTAAGCTTGTCCTTCGTTCTTGTACACACGTATTACTAGCGTTTTAATGTGAAAAGCTAGGTTCTTGATTCACAATAGATTAACCAAACACTTTGCAATGCTCAAGGTTACTCGCAAATCCCTTTCTAGGGGTTTCACTTGTCGACCATGAGCAAGAGAGGAGAAAAGAAGAAGTTTGACCTTCCATTGAAATCAAGTGTGCTAAGGGATGAATACATAGGGATGTATTTATAGCCTTAGGGTTGAGATCAAGTTTACAATGGTTTTCGATGTGGGATTCCATTGTTTTGCCTTAATTTTCTTCATATCCCATTAAGTGTTTATTTGTGAAATTAATAATTAATCATAACTAAATATATTAATTATTAATACATTGAAACTCATACGTAATGTGTGCAATCCCGAAGTCTCGTGTTCGAAACTGGACATACGAATATTAATTATTATCCATAAACTCTAACAGCTCCCACTTGGATATTCATTAATATCGTAATGACATGGGCTAGTCTAGCTTAACAGATCCCAATGCCCCCAGATCGAACCGAGTATGGTTTTCCTGGAAAAACCACGTGATGATATTATCATCATACTTATCCTTTTGTTTCTAATACCGTGTTAATATGGATATGGATCTTGGTCATTCCATAATTAACTATTATGTTTCTCGTTATTAATAATTGATCAAGATTACCAAAACATCTGAACGTCTTCCAGATAGACTTTGGGTACGGCCGTACAAACATCTTGTCAATCCTACGAGGGGCCCAGCAGTATTATACTTCAAAACAAATTTGAAGGAACAAATCCTTTATTGACTACGAGCGTGACCCTTGAATTTCACATCATTTTCCGAAAATTGCCCTTATAACTACCTTTTACGGTTAGCGTTAGACCATCTTACAGAAAATGAGCTACATCCTCGGCAGTCACCTGGTATCTCAAGTCTGAGGATAAATATTCATGATATACTTGATGACGACGATCCATAAAGTATAATCATGTGGTTGGGATAAGTCCTATATTCAATTTATCCAATATTGAATATCATGTGACATTGGTGTCTCAACCTTACAGTACATTCTACCAATCCTCACATTTGTCTTAGTTCAATAATATTCCCATATTATTGATCGACAACGGACTATTTAGAATAACATTAGTTATTCATGGATTTAAACATGCAAATATAGGACACAAATATTAATAATGAGAATAAACGTTATCCGCACTTTATTTCATTAAAATAATAATTGTTTACACGTCCCTTATCCAAATACTAACTAGATCAAAGCATGATATTTCTCATTAGTGAATTATGCCACAAGTCATGTTCCACATACTTGTTGACAAGGCATAAAACATCTAATGCTGATCTATCGGAATTTTGAGAATACTTATTTCAATAATGAAATTCTTGTATGTGTGCATTCATCTATCTAGATATTGCCACATACTTCATAAAATGCGTGACATCCTCATGCACGAATTTATGACAATTAAACTACCAAACCTTGTAGTTAAATTATTCTAATTCTTTATGTATAATGCAACTGTGCTCATATTGAGCATAACTAGTATACATGGTCTTCTAATAAGGATGAGCTCCCACCATGACTAGTATTGAGTGTCATCTCAATCTTACTAGCATCATTGTATCAAACAACAATATGCTCTTTTAAAGTTCCGTAAACTTTAACATTCATCGTGTAATGTTTTGATATCTCCAAATCTATCAAGATTTGTCAACTATATCAATCATGCAACAATATGCTATATGGTTCTAATTTAGAATTTTGGAGCAAATCCAGGTTGAGGATGTAAATTCTAAACCATATCCATTACACTTAGCTATCTAATAATTTATAATTAGATATTAATGTTGTCAATCATCTTTCATTCAAGCATGATACAACAAGCAACATGATGTACATGAAAAATCCTTGTGTCAGACTTAGATTTTTGTTCATGTCATATCTTTCCAAAGATATGTATCTATCTATCCATACTAATAGATTATCATGTTCTTTTAGAATCAATTATCTACCGCTTATGTTTATGATCAAATAAACATATACTTCAAGGTTTTATTTTTTATGTGAAGTTTCATTCCTAACTAAGACTTAACATTTAATGTTAACGTCAACGGAATGTTACTTCCCATATGTTATACAACATATATGAAATAAGAAAATAAATGCATCACTCCCACTAGCTTTCAGTAATATTAAGAAATATCTTATTTTAATTATAAATCAAACTATATTTAATAACTAAAAATAAGTATATCTTCTAGATGCATGCATTAATCCATTTTCAAATGATTTGCATTTTGTATACTTCTAAAGATTATTTCGAATTCAAACACTCCTTTCAATTACTTTTCGTCCTCGCTCAAGTAATTATAAAGGAAGAGTTTTGACATTCCCATTATTAATTTCATATAAATGAAACTAATAATGACAATTATAATCTTTATATATTTAATGTGCTTAGAAAGAATTTCAATCACATTTAATTGCTTAATTGTGATTGATAATCTTTTCACATATTAAATATGTATACAAATTTGTCCATTATGATTTCTACATAAGAATTTAAAAATCTCTAGGATTTTCATTTCCTTTGTAGAAATTCATTTTCATTCTATAGTGTAACTATAGAGTTCAAGACTAACTACGTTACCAACTAGTTATCTTTTTGGACTGCATCTAATTTATTCATAGTATGAGTAATTTGCCAAATAATATTTGCAATTTATTAACAGGCATATCACGATCCTGTAACTCATAACCCTCAACATATTCTACAAATATTTGAGATATCCTTGCGGATCTATGAATAAGAATTCCATCATCTTGAGATTTAACACTAACATGTTAAATCCTCATTATGATTTTGCTAGCGTATTTAGAAGATTATGTACCTTGTAGTTTTTATCTTATCAAGATAAAACTCCCACTCGCCTTTTTCAATTTATAGATTACCTATAAATGCTTAGCAAATAGAGCAACACAAAACTTGTTCTTTTTTTTTCTTTTTTTTTTTTTTTTTTTTTTTTTTTTTTTTTTTTTTTTTTTGGGACTTTACAAATACATATTGATAGTTCCTAATCTTAATTTGTTAATAAACTACCCAACAAGTAGTTTAACAAATTCTGAACTTCAATTTTAAGACTTAATGTGATTCAACACATTCCATAATCAATGGTGTCTTATTAATCTTCTAGGTTGGAGTTTTAATTTGAGTATATCAAATTCATACTCAATTTTCTAACCTTGATATCTTTAGGAAGAAAAGAAGATATAGTTATCTTTAATCAAACAATGTTTCAAGAGTTTGATTCTCCTAACTGAACATACCATAAACACTATGTATTTCATTAGGATTAATATTGTAAGTTAATCTTACAATATATAAGATAAATATACATATCGTATTGGCTTACCTATTTACCAACTAAATCACTTTAATGGTACAATAGATTTTCAAAGCCAATTGCATACTTTATAACATAAGTGCCTTTTAGCCCAAGCCACTTAATTTCTATGTTTTACCAAAAAGACATAAACTGTTATAATCCCAATCTCCGTTATAAGTCATTAATCAACTTCATGACTTCTTGTATATGTCTAAACATAACAAGTTAACGTCTTACTTCAATATAAGTCTTATAGCAATAAAAGACTTCATATTTATATCTACAATATAAACATGTATAACTAAAGTAATTATGAAACCCACAACTTGGTTTCAATAGTATTTCAAGTTAATTTATTACTTCATATATTTATGTCATTCCAAAAATACATAAACATCTGAATATGAAGTAGTATAAGATTACTTCATTTATTTATGTCATTACAACAATACATAAATATTCTCATTAGAAGTAGTCTTATTATCATATTGACACTTGTTCTAATAATTATCTAATTTTAGAAACTTGTAAATTAACATAGTTTCATTTCATCAGTCGAGGCTGATAATGATGAAAGTATGTAATTTACCTTGTCATTAATATCTAGTAATGAAAGTAGATATTAACTTCAAGTGTTCCATAAATTAGAATGTGTGTAAAACACATTAGAACATTGATCTCTTACCTTACAGTCAAGAGAACCCTTTAAATCATATTCCTTTATGTTGTTGCTTGCACACAATAAGATCTCTCCCACTTGTGCATAGAACAACATCACATATCGAATAAACAACACGTTAAATGTTTGCTGATGTGACCAATATGATTTGTGTCACTGGTATAAGTAGATATAGAATCACCTCGTCTAGTAAGAAAACGTACACGACTATCCTTAATACCACAAGTGTCTATAACTGGAAAGTAATCATCTCAAGAGATTCTAGAGATAATCCGGGTAACTACTAAGACTTGTAGCTCCCACTGAATTTAAGATCACTACATGAACTCATTATTCAGTTAATGACAACACAATGCTCCCACTGGATTTGACAACATTTTAAGTGTTGCATCACCAGTAAAAGCAAATAGCGTGCTGTTTACTTTCCTACACCTTTGAGTAATCCCTTACGTAATACATACTAAGGTACTTCAAAGAATGTATTCTACTTTGTGAATGATGGAATATCCATCAATGCAATTAACTTGAAAGAATTGGGTATGCAATTTCTTCCTTAATTAGGTCTACCATCCCCATCATGGAATGCAACACCTTTTAAATGGTTAAAGCATAACAACTAGATCAAACATTCTAGTTTGCCTTTTACCACTTTTGCGGTAATTAGTCTAATTTCTAATTTTAATAACTCCTAACCATGCAATTTCTTTAAGAAATTCGCCATGAGTTATTTCTTAGAATTTAGACAATTCTAATTTTCCTATTATACCTTTCTTATTCATGAAAAGGAATAGGATTAAGTCTCACTCTTCTCACGGAAAGTAGACTCGGTTTATTCTTTTCAGTAAAAATTGACTCTATCCAAAACCCCTACGGGTGTAGATCAATTTACTACTAAAAGAATATCCCATGTTTACGGTTTTAAGGTTGCATTAAATACATTAAAAGAATTTTCAAAATTCAATTTAGTATTTTTGATAATAACTTTTCAAGAAAATTAAACACCCACGGTAAAATAAAATTTCACCATTTAATTTTCATTGAAAGAATAGGATCCAAATTGACGTCGTTTCATCACATCAGCTGAGGCTGCTAGCAATGAAAGTACTCAATAAGGTAGAGCTACACTCAATTGCCAATATCCAATTGCAATTCCTAGAATCATAGGACTTACATTATATTGCCAACATCAGTTGCAAAATGTAAACATGTTTCATCCCCAAATCTTTATGCCTTGACGCCGTCCCAACACATCAGCTGAGGCTGCTAGTGATGAAAGTGCTCAATTAAGTTAACCAATTTAGAAACGTGTAAATTGACGCCGTTTCATCACATCAGCTGAGGCTGCTAGCAATGAAAGTGCTCAATTTACCCCTTTTGACTACCATCTTTGAACCATTACATCAGCTGAGGCTGCTAGCAATGGTAGATGTCATCTTAGGTGTTTCCGTATTAATTGGTTGGCATATTACTTAAATTTAAGGGTATAAATTTTGATGTGTTAAATCAAAAAATATGTACAAAGATGTCATGCATTCATCTTTGTATCATATATATTTTCAACAAAAATCCGTTTACTCATTCGTAAGCTCAAATCATCAAAGTTTTTAATTGAGGCACTGAAAAACTTACAGCTTTGCCTTAAGATGCTTCGTATTTATCGTGGTGTACTTGGTAAGTCTATTATTGACGCACAGGCGAGCGGAGGGACGACAGCCGCCGAAGCTGGTTAAAACCGTGCCCCTCTAAGGTCACAATTTAATGTGAACCAACCTTAAACCCACTTTATAGTTTGTCAATAATAGGTCCGCCGCTTCGACCACTTTTGTACAGTCGCATCAATCAACTAAAACTTATGATTTTCTTGCTTAAAACAATTTATGTAGTAAATTATTAATTGCTAGTCTCGCCTGGGAGCAAATTACCGTGCGAAGCGAACCACTGTCGGCACATAAGACTTGACAATTAAATGGTTTACTACAAAGGTTTCATAGTTATTAGTCTTATTTATTTTTATTTTGAAAATTACCCTCTTTTGTTGTTACAATCCATCATAATATTAAACACAAAAGATCAAGTAATTACAAAAAATAAATAAACACATAATAACAAATATATGATCATCAACGATATCATATAGCCACATGCAAACCTTTTTGATAAATCCTATTAATTATCTATGTGAATTTTCATGTATCTAATCAATAAAACTCCCATTGGTTTTCGAGCTCATTGTACCCAATGGACCACAGACACCAAATAAATTTGGCCGCGTAAGTTTTGATCAATTAGATACCACATTGCACATAACCAATTTTAATTAATATATTAGGGTCTTCCCTAATTTAAGATCTATCTTAAAAATCATGTGGCAAATAAATCAACAAACATTCCATGACAAAATATGCAAGATTTTGTCATGGATCCCATATAGCACTTAAAATCATGTTACACATATTTACAAGCCTATATAGTACGCAATCTAATTAATTAATTAATGACATCACATAAGGTATTCATTAATTAATCCCTAAAAATTGCATGCAATCCTAGGGTTTCTACAAGTTTTCTACAAAAACTAAAACCCTAAATTTTAAATTATGGGTGTCGACCCAATTAATTACAAAATTAGGGTTTACTTAAACAAAACAAACCCTAGATCATTAATTGCATGTATCTAGTTAAAGATTCAATTTTTAAGGTTTTATGTAATCAATTACATGTTAAAAACGCGGCTCATGATGCCACTGTTGGAATATGTGAATCATAATAATACTATAAACACATAAACACAAAGATCACGCAGCGGAATGGATCTACATAACATATAATTAATTAACATAAAATTAAATAGATGCGTACCTTTTCATTTCTAGCAAGAACAAGAAACCGTGCACACCAAGAACAAGGTATAAACCCTAAAATTAGGGTTTATATGAATCGACCTACATCAATCGAATTGGGGAAAATAACACAAGCTAAAGTAAGCTTGTCCTTCGTTCTTGTACACACGTATTACTAGCGTTTCAATGTGAAAAGCTAGGTTCTTGATTCACAATAGATTAACCAAACACTTTGTAATGCTCAAGGTTACTCGCAAATCCCTTTCTAGGGGTTTCACTTGTCGACCATGAGCAAGAGAGGAGAAAAGAAGAAGTTTGGCCTTCCATTGAAATCAAGTGTGCTAAGGGATGAATACATAGGGATGTATTTATAGCCTTAGGGTTGAGATCAAGTTTACAATGGTTTCCGATGTGGGATTCCATTGTTTTGCCTTAATTTTCTTCATATCCCATTAAGTGTTTATTTGTGAAATTAATAATTAATCATAACTAAATATATTAATTATTAATACATTGAAACTCATACGTAATGTGTGCAATCCCGAAGTCTCGTGTTCGAAACTGGACATACGAATATTAATTATTATCCATAAACTCTAACACTAATATGGTCAATTAGACCCTTTGTTATTGGGCTTATCTCTCTACTGAAGTGACGCAGTTGATTATACATGATGTCATTACTGTTACTAATCTCCATATGTACACTTATACACCCTTTATCTTAATTATTAGGATGAGCAATGTGACACGGATTATTTTTGGTTATGAGATTGTTTATGTTGCCTTGCGTGTATATATAAGTAGAATAGTAGGATGTTATTTCCGTTAGGTTAGGAACTTCTTTTTGGTTTGACATTGTGATTTAGGTGTTTTTTTTAGTGGAACGAGCGTTGTAATGTGTTTGGTTACGACTTCAGATCGCAAAGAGCGTATGATGCTTCTGGATTTACGTATTGCGAGTTCAAGGATAGCTTGGAAGGCATTGGATAAATAGCTGGCTATTAATCCGTTAAATAAGTCTACAAGTGTATTGTTTAGGATTGCAGAGAATTATGTGTCTGTGGTAAATTAGTAAAAAAAATAATGTTTTAGGCTTACATGAGGCATTGAATTTAATGAGTGAGGCTTTGGCCTTGTGTGACAAGGGGTTAGGTAATGTGATAAAAGTTAAGGAAAGTGTTGCGTTGAAGGAGTTGAGGTTGAAGACGTTGAGGTTCATGCAGTGTCTCATTTGCAGACATTGTAAGCAAGAGAAAAATCATTTGAGTTTGTGTGTGTTAACGATGAAGGCCTGGTTAGGTTTAGGAAAATATGGTGTAACAGAGAAGGATTTGAAGGGTATGGTGGTGAAATAAAGGGGTCCTGGAGAGTGTTTGGGTATCGGCAATAGGGTCATATCTATAATTGTGGGTTCTTCGATGGCAGAGATATCAATAGGGATGTTTTTGGGACTTTTAAAGAGGTGTACCATTAGTACTCGTGTAGTGATTAGGGTGGTCAAGAGAGTTGTTGGTGATTGTGTAAATGGAGAAGGGTCTAGGGTAAGGCTTAAATTGGTTGGTGAGTTTGTGTCCAATGGCAACATTGTTGCTTTTTTTTTTTTTTTTTTTTTTTTTTTTTTTTTTTTTTTTTTTTTAATCAAGCGCAAGCTGCAAAGTAACGGTCTGGCGTCTATGCTCTTCTCGAAACTGGTATGATGTTTTTTTTGTTATTATAACTTTTTACTTATAGAGACAGATAAGTGGTTTCACTATCCAATTTTATGGCATAGAGAGCGTTAGTGAAGCCTTATTTAGTTATAAGCTTTTAACTATAAGAGAAACAACATGCCTTAGCTTTCAGGTCTGCAGATTTCCCTGACAGTAAATATGTTGGTTTGCTACATAAATTAGTTATATGCAAATTGTTAAACTAACTAAGTAATCTAATAAAGAAGATACAGAGAAGTCAAATGTGCATGATGTGGGTCAATAATATCGATAGAATGATCAAATCAGATACTAATATGATAATCCTCTATATATAGAGATACAATGTTGTTTACTAAAGTAGATCACACTCATGTAATCCTATCTACGCTATAACTAACATAGGTGATCTGATGCAGGGTGTCAATCTGCTACATAAGGGTGCAGGATTGTAGGAGGGTGTCAATCAACTACACGAGGTACAAAAGGTAAGTGCCACTTTAAATGCAGTCTGGACTTAGATGGTGTCATCTGTCCATTTTGATTAAACTACACGAGGTACAAAAGGTAAATGCCACTTTAAAATTTGACCTTATTCAACCTGTTATCTTTTTAGCTAAACTACTTTTTTCCTTTCATTACATATGCTAACAATTTGACCTTCTACTGATTAAACATAGATCAATTTGACCTATGCATAAGCATGGTTTATAATCATCACACACATTAATATTTTGTGTTGCACACATAATAATTATGTTAAAAGTTGGACAGTTCTCTACCCGTTTTAGCACCGTTGTACCGGAACCGATACCGGTACTGGTTCAATATCCATTTTCTGTACATGAGCACGTTATTATCCAGGTTATCAATACTCTCATTTAGGGTTTAGCGCCTTATTATTTGAATATAGTGTAGTTTTTAACTTTTGAGATTGCATTACATGGCAATAAGAGGACACCTCCACGTTCTGTTGGTCGCAAAGCTGTTGTAACAACTCCGTGCTTAAACGGATGGTCATTTTCTTCTCTTCCATTTCTTTATTTCTTGATTGTTTATTTTATTTCTTGATAATGACCCATTCTTCACCGGGTCACCACCAAGCAGATCATCCTCCACATCTAATCGTGGAAGCTGCACTGGTGTAAACTCAAGACAAACGCAGGATGCATAAGGGTTCAACGGTCAAGGCATCTTTCCTGTTGCTTATTAACAAAGATGAGGTGAATCTCTTGGTTATATGTCGTGTGTTTTAAGTCTTTATTACTAGAAATAAAAATCAACAATAGTTAATGTTATTTGGCCCACCAGATTATTGACAAGTACATTGAGAAGCATAAATATCTGTTTTATCAGTATGAAGCATCCATTCTTTAATATCTCAACTTCTATGTCACCGTGGATCTTTTACCAATTGGTTTACCATATCTGATTGAAATATATGCGTAATATAGGTGAAATATATGTGTAAATGCTCATAACTCGAGACAAGGATTGCTGCTCTTCAATGAGACAGGGAGGCGGAAGCGGATGACAGAGATAATCAATTGGCACGTCCTTTCACTAAACTGATTTTTTCCATTATCAAAATTATTTGACTATTCATTTTGTTGGTTTTTGTTAAAGCTTGGATTGGCGTATATTACACTATCATGCACTTTTTCTCCAAAATTTTAAATCTTCCAAAAACAAATTTTTGGCTATTCCTGCATTTGTAATCACCATATCTGGTGTTCTGGAAACTATATAGAAATATTTGTTTTAACTAGGAAATTATTTCAAAGAACCAAATTTCTCAGTGGAATGATTTAGAAGCACAAAACATGATCATTTTGCTAGCAAGATATTCACAATTTGAGAAACTTTATTGCATATAAATTATCTTGCCACCAGGTTCCCCTAGCAAGAAAGCCGTCATATTGAATGCTAACACAATTAAACAGTGCCATGTTTATGAAGGATACTAGAGTTTCAGAAAATTCCTATACAAGAGGCACAAAATTAACAAGAATTGATGTGTGTCACATTTTTTTTGGAAAAGTTAGTATTATAAAATGGGCCTCACAAACCAAGAAGAACCTGTACAGCAGAAACAAAAGGCATAGAAGCCACAAACCATAAAATTAAACTAAAACTATACAAGCCAAAACTAGGAAAATAAATCAAAGGGTCTAACAATCCAACAATCCCAATCATCTCGCGGTTGAAACTTAGTCCTTCAGACAAGAGGTTTCTATTGAAGATGAACGACGATAGTTTCCACTAGCTGTTTGAACTTTTGTTTTCAAACTTTCTATAAGCCACCCGTGATTTATCACGGGTTTATAGGCTAGTATATATATATATATATATATATATATATATATATATATATATATATATATATATATATATATATATATATATATATATATATATATATATATATATATCTACATATTATATATAACAGGATGCGTACGACGTCATCAAATGCATGATTGATGAATAAGCGCTGGATTGATGAGTAATCATGCTCTTATTCCACCTAAGCAGTCCACCTAAGCAAAGTTTGACTGAACAAAATTCGTGTGTTGACTTTTAATTCGGAAATTTTAAAAAGGATTCTAAATATTCGAACTTGGGTTGTTTACATAGCTTAAGTATACGTCAATGTTACCATTAGACCAAGTTATATTTTGTGATATAACTCGCACAAAAAATAACTATAATCTTCTTCTTTGATTACCAGGCGGAATATTTAGGCGGAATATTTGGAATGGTATATGTATTTTCTAAACATGTATCCCGGATTTTTTTAAAAGATATGTTTAATTTTAATTTGTAGAAGATATAGTTTGAAAGATAAGTTTGGAATGTATTTTGTATAAATCTTTTGTTCCCATATTTAAGATCAGAGTTCTACCCTATCACTATATATACATCATATATACATCATATATATACCTCATATTATAACGTTTTTTATAAACTCAAAAAAAGAATAAACTCTATTGATAATAATATAGCCATTATGCACGGCCAAAGACACTCTGCAAGGCTTGCAAAAGGAACTGACAAGAAGAACATGAGTGCTTCTTTGGGAGGTATGTTTTTTACATGTAATTTAATCATTAGAATGTAATTTAATCATTAGTTTGCTAGCACTGCCAGACTCTATTGGTAGTACTGCTCGATGTACATGATACTGCTTATGTGTGTTTGTACTGCTGAAGATACTTGATACTGCTTATGTGTGTTTGTATTGCTCGATATATTTGATACTGCTTATGTGTGTTTATATTGTTTGTTAATAAACGATGGTGCATGTAAATATTAGCTTGATTATACAGCAACAACATAAAAATTACAATATTAAAAACTATTAATATAAATTAACAATATAAGTAATACATTAATTAGGATAGCATATGTTATGTAAATAATCTGATGTTTTAACACATGAATGTTTTTTAACGAATAATTTATTCGTAAATTTGTTATAATCTTATTTATGTTGTTGTTGGATCAATCTAATGCCTTATTAAAAACTATTAATATAAATTAAAAATATAAGTACTGCTCGATGTACATGATACTGCTTATGTGTGTTTGTACTGCTGGAGATACTTGATACTGCTTATGTGTGTTTGTATTGCTCGATATATTTGATACTGCTTATGTGTGTTTGTATTGTTTGTTAATAAACGATGGTGCATGTAAATATTAGCTTGATTATACAGCAACAACATAAAAATTACAATATTAAAAACTATTAATATAGATTAACAATATAAGTAATACATTAATGAGGATAGCATATGTTATGTAAATAATTTGATGTTTTAACACATGAATGTTTTTTAACGAATAATTTATTCGTAAATTTGTTATAATCTTATTTATGTTGTTGTTGGATCAATCTAATGCTTTATTATATGAACGTCTTTATATATTGATTATAGTTCCTGATGCAAATACAAGCAATACCATACAGAAGAAACATACTAAAGCCTCTTCACAAGGTATTCTATTCTTATATAGGTTTTCGTGAATCCTACATTAATTTGTTTTAATTTACCATATAAGTTTATGATTTGTATCCACCTTCAGATACAGGCTCTGGCAGTCACGTTCATCCTAAAACCCCTTCACAAGGTATTTTGTTGTTGTATATGTCTTTCATGTATCGTATATTAGTTTGTATTGTTTTACCCTGAAAGTTGTTGATTCTGTATTTGGTAATCATCCATATCATAATTTTGATACAACAGGTACAAGATCAACCAACCATGTTTCCGATGTTGTTACACGATCAACAGGTATTAGCTTCATCAATGTTTTATTGCAGTAACTTTGTTGATATTTTATTTATGTACATTTTACATGATGTTTATATTATGTTACTTAATTTTTAACTGCTAAATTAGTAGGAAATATAGGTTTGGTTCAGCCATCTTCTTCGTCTGAATTGGATAATTCCATATTTCAAAGTGATACACCCGGTAGTATATCTGGAACAGTTGTTTCTGATGTCGTTGCTAAAGCTAGAGGTAGTACATTGAACATTAATTTTTTTATTTAATACAGTAATACATTGTATTTATACAATCGTAATTGTTCCAGCATCTAAACCACCTGCAAAGGGCAGATTTGGCCACGTCTCATCATCTTTTGAGTCACAACCATCTCATGAAGGTAACATGTTTCTAAACTGATCGTGTTCATATTATAAATTGTGATTATAGTATACACATTAAGTATGTTTGTACATTCTAAATTGCGGTAAATCTATATCCATTGAATAATAGGAGCTGTTCGATCATTAAAAAGGAAATCTACCAGTCAATCAAGCTGTTTTGAAACACACTCCACGTATGAAAACTCTAGGATTGATTCTTCCAACTTTCAATCTCAATCAGGTATGAATATTTGTTTATAAAAACCCGCACCTTTATTGTTATATGTTATACAACAATTTGTTTTGTTATTGTTGCTAGGGGCGACAAACTCAAAAGGTGATTCTAAAAGATTTGCTTATATTAGAAATCAACAAAAAGATTTGAGGTACCAATCAACATCTTCGGACGCACCTTCACATCGGAACAAAAAAACCGTTATGCATACATCGTCTTATGGAAAATTTCCTTCAGGTTTTGTACAAACATTCTGGATAATGTTTGTTCCAGATTGCTTATTTTATATAAATAACATTGTCATAATTTCTTTGTGTATTCGTAGGATCTAATTCTCATCCAAGTAAAAACAATGGAAAGAGTATGTCCACAATTAAAAGTCCTAAGCCAGGTTTATTTAAAATGGTTGATTCATTATACATATTTCATTTTAATGTGATATAAAAAAAAAACAGCTTTTTCTATATATATATTTTTTTAATTTTTTTAGCGGTGAGAGAGAGAACAATGACTCTCATTAAAGATGTCAGTCCGATGAATGTGAACATGGCCATTAAAGGAAGATGCATCTCCGTATGGCATTCACACAAATTTCACGAAGAACACGATCCTTACAGTCTTGACTGTGTTTTCCAGGATGAAGAGGTATATCAGATGAAATTAGTAAATACCTATATTTGTGTATATTTATTATATATGTTAAATTGATATTTGAACTATATGTACAGTCGAACCGTATCCAAATCTATGTCAAAAAAGAGTTTATGTTTAAATTTGAACCTCTTTTACGAGAAGGTCAATGTTACATAATCTCTAATTTTGGAGTAGCAGAGAATGCCGGAAGGTTACCTTTGTTACCAAACCAGTGGAGAATATCTTTTTATAAAGGAACCGAGGTTACCCGTATTGATCACATCGACGACAACTTTGTTGGGTTCGTTAACGAGCCATTCTCAAGTATTCTCGATACAGATAATGAATACCACGAACATGATTGTGTTGGTATGTGTTTTTTTTAAAATTATATACAACAGTTGGTATTACTTGAATGTTTATGTGCATATTTTTATAACAAATGTTTTTCCAGATATTGTTGGTACAGTCGTAGCTATTGGGAAAATAGTGACGTTGACCAATTCTGGCGGTCCTAAGCTACGGAGGACAATTGTCGTTGAAGATGCCGAGTAACTATATTTTATAAATTATTATTTGTTTAAAATAAAATAACGTGTATAGAATAGTATTCATTTGTAATCATATATTGAGTGTACCCTATTTTATGCAGATCTCTGAGAATTGATTGTACTTTTTGGGATAATTGGGCATTAATGTGGAATGACTACGACAACAAACGTGACGAGCTTTGTCATATAGACATCCTCTTGATGCTGGGGAAAGTGAAATATTGGGACAGTAAGTTTTATAGATGCCTTTTAAATTTTTGGTTACGTAATTAAGATTTTTAATTCATATTAATAGATTTTAAAAGTGTCTATATTTGTTGTGCAACACAGATAAGCCATCAATACATAATGCTTTGTTTGGCACAAGAATATTCATAAACAGGGATGT
Organism: Artemisia tridentata subsp. tridentata; assembly: GCA_021014915.2. Classification (NCBI taxonomy): domain Eukaryota; kingdom Viridiplantae; phylum Streptophyta; class Magnoliopsida; order Asterales; family Asteraceae; genus Artemisia; species Artemisia tridentata. The sequence continues at coordinate 407,712,470 of CP139507.1, forward strand.
GCCACAATTGTTGGATTTCCGGAAAAGGTATATACATTGATACCGGCACATGTGTGTTTTAGTTTTAAACTAAAAACATGTTAAATTTATTAGGAACCTATTTATACGTTTCACAGATACGAAGAGCAGGAGGGGTATGATGCAGGTGAATTCAGAATTGAGGATCATTCAGTTGGCAGCCGTGTTGTTACGCCTGCGGAGTTCATGCACGGCTGTGTGAAGCAAATAGTTCGAACAATTCGAAGCATTGAACCGGTAAAACAAAATTTATTGTTATGGGTATAATATAAATATTATTTTATCACTAATTAAACCCACGTTAGTAATGTTTATATGTGTTTTTGTATCTAAATACAGGAGTCACACTGTGTAGTTTATGCAGAAGTACATAGCATACAAGAGGAAAATGGGTGGGTTTATACGGGTTGCAAATCATGCAGTACAAGAGTGACACCAATTGTTTCAAAGCGCAACTCGGGCGCAAGGAATAAGAAACAGTTGTGGTATTGTAAAAACCATGGAGAAACATATACCGTTGCTTCCAGGTATGTAAAACAACCTATATATATATATATATATATATATATATATATATATAATTATTTGGATTTGTCCTTAAACATATAATACATAATGTGGATATTTCGATACTTCGCGTTCGGTGATAAATATTTTATATATGCAGGTTCAAAATAATTGTGCGCATATTTGACCATAGTGGTACTGCACAAGTCGTGATTTTTGACAAGAGTGTGCACAAAATGACAAATTTAACAGCGTGGGAGATAATGGAGAGCGAAGGCATGAACACAGAAGAATACTTTCCGGATGCACTTAATCAAATTATTGGGAGGAAGTATCTTTTCAAAATTTTATTTTCTGAGTTCAATCACAACAACAATAGTTATATATATAGAGCGGAGAAAGTGACGGACGATGTTGATATAATCAACTATTTCAAGAATGGCTTTATAGAAGAAGAGGTCTGATTCATTTTTCCTTTAATGTACCTAACAATGGTTTGTGTTTATAAACAAGTATATGCTAATCCTTATGAATGAATCAAAATAGGATGACGACGAGGAAGACGAAGGTTTTGAGAACAATTCCGTGTGTTCAGATGATGGATCGGAAACACATTCTGATGATATTAGTGAGGTATTGTGCATTGTATTTTTTAATTTCTAAAAACACCGTTAAATTGTAACAAACAATACAAATTAATCTTTACATCTTCTCGCAACATGTAGCAGGAACCAACAAACAAAGATGTTGTTGAAGCGATAGACGCAACGGATGATATTCCAGCAGTGTGCGTTGGTGCCACGAACGCCACTTTAATTCAAATTGATGATGTAGGCAAGCGTACGACAGACAACGTTAACAGTGTACCAGCGACACTGGATGACGAAACACCAGCTAATGATCTTAATAATCAAGAGGAGCAAGAAGACAATTAATTTACATAAGCGTGTTTTAATATTTTTGAACAATTTAATTACAAATTGCAAACTTGCATGTGTGTGGATATTCGTATTAAGCTTTATTCATATTAAGTTTTATTAATTTATCTACCAGTGCAAATGTTGATCATTACGTGAAAAAAATGATATAGCAGTACCAAGTATATGTAGCGGTACTAATATAATATTGCATTGATAACCACATGTATAACCCTATATTATCTCAAATACAACAGTACTAACGTAACCACAGTGCAAATGTTGATCATTACGTGAAAAAATGATATAGCAGTACCAAGTATATGAAGCGGTACTAATATAATATTGCATTGATAACCACATGTATAACACTATATTATCTCAAATACAACAATACTAACGTAACCAGCAGTATTAACATTGGTGATGTTTAAAAATAATATTAACCGGGATAAGGATGTATACACGATACTTACCTATAAAATTAAAATAAAAAAATTACTATTTGGAAGGATGAATATGATTTATTCATTGCCCTATTTTCGTGTATATAACTTCCTACACAAGATAATAAGAATTTTTAAAATGATATATACATATTATAATCATTTTTTCAAGAATATGATAAATTTATAGAAAATATGATTTGAAAGTTAAGTTTAGAATGTATTTTGTATAAATATTCTGTGTATATATTTAAGATCATATACCACTTTCACACTATATGGGGGTCAAATATATATTTAAGAGTACTTTGTATTGGTATAAACAATACGTATGTGCTATGTAGTACTGCTGAGTTATATCCATCATGTATTTTAATTTTGTACTACTACGTCCCCGACTTGGTACTGATATTATAACCAGTTCAAAAGAGTTATATTAAAACGCAATGTCACTTTAAATATACGTAGTCCATTGTTTTTATACCACATTAATTCTAACAACGTTTTTAAATGCTCATACACAAACGAACATAATCTTTATATACAATAAAGCTATGATAATCAAATATTTTGTAGAATTTCCAAATATGTATTTAGAGCATGATATAAATCATGTAAACTCTAGAAAACGTTTAAATTGTAAACGTAATCTTTATCTATAACAAATATATGAGAAACAAATCTTCGGTTTCCATTATATGGTCACCTTCAAACTCTATAAATAAAGCCATATATTAACACATATTGAATATATATCTTCAAAAATTACGAACATAAAATACAAACAATGTCACACCGAAGATCACACAAGGTACATAATCTTAAGTTGAATGTGTTTTGTTAATTATCAGATGAATTAAATACTAATTACTACAATTTTGTCAGGGTAATCCGAAAACAGGTCACCACCATCCTCCATCATCAGCCGATGGCTCGCTCGATAAGAATATACCAAACATCATCATATCAGATGATGAGGATGTACAATAACTAAATTAACTGTTTATTTAAATTATATATGAAACACATCATCTGATTATGTTTAGCATGAATGCAGGATGGACAATTTGATTTGTTCAAAAAAGATATATCCAGTGTTCATATATTGGACGATGAAGAGGTATCCTTCATAACATGTCTAAGTACTTTTTTTCTAAACTACCCACAGGCACTACCTTATAAGATTATCATGAATTGTTTTACATATACGAATATTTATTTACCAATAATCTTTAGCTAAAACCAATTTGTAATAAGCGAAAACCACGTGATCCGTATGTATGCAAAATATTCAATGAAGATGCTGATTTACATGATACCAATAACGAGGTATTATATAAAAATTTTAATGCGTAGTAATTTGCATTGTAGTAAACATAAAATACTTAATGGTTTTTATTTTTGGATGCTCTGTTTAGGTTGTTTGTTTAACACATAACAATCGGAGATTGTCAAAGGTGAAACCCGGGACCCGTAAGAACGGATGCAAGTTTGATTATTATGAAAATCAAACTGATAACAAGGTATTTTCATAAAATTTTCATTACGTCGAACTCAACTATTATAAAATCTAAATATCAATCTAATAGTTGCAGGCTGATCAAACAACACATAAACGGTTTAGACCAACTAAAGACAACAAGTTAGTTAGCAACGATATTGTTTATGTTGTTTCATCAGATGATGAAAAAATACAAAAAACACGTGACAACAAAGAGGTATAAAAAATGGTTGTAATCCATATTATGTGATACTTATTAATCAGGGGAACTAACAACTTTTGCATTACTTGCAGCCTCTCCCACCTATACACAAACGCCGTAGGCTTGCTAAAAACGGCAAAATAGTCAACAACATAATTGTTGACCTGGATTCATCAGATGATGGAAAGCCACAAGCAAGCAAAGTTGTAGATCTAACTTCGATTGATGATAAAAAAACGCGATCAAAGCGTGTGGAGACTATGACTGCTAATCATCCTGGGGGAAAAAACCCATTGGTAATAATAATTTATGTTTGTACATTATATTTCTATAAAACATATATGTTAAACGAAACATCCTTGCTAATCCCACATTATTAAGCTAACATATACAATAAGGTAAACCAAACAGTCCACATAATAGATACTCTGTTGCTAAGTACTAACTATATTTTTGGTATGTAGAAACCCATTTTCTCACGGAACTATATGCTATATGATGAAGATACGGATGATGAACATGATAACAACAACAACGTATCTGAAACAGGCATGTGTGTCAATATCAATGCTCTCAAAGAACCCTCTTACCCCACGCGAGATTGTAAACCTAAATATACTATCCCTGATGAATTTGTTGTTGAAGACTCTTCCACAGGTTGTTTGTTAAAAAAAATTTATTATTATTTGTGTTTGTAAATTGTTAAACATGTTTTAAAATAATAGTTTGTTTATATAATTTTATAGTCGATAATTTCATAGGCGACTCAAGATATACATCTATTGATGACGATTATGATGAAGATTACCAATCTAACATGGTTGACAATAACGTGTGGGACGAGATGCCTGATATCGATGGAAAAGTACACGGTAGAATCATCCACATCAGCGATGTTGACGAAGAAACGTGGGAAATAAATTCAGCCGCGTATAGTGTCAGTTATGACTCTAACGACGATGATGTCAGCAACTTTATCAATGACAGATCTACTGATTATGAAACAACCAGTGATGATGACAGCAAAGATGAATTATGAACAAATGGAACACGATTTCCCGTGTTATCATCTTAGATTATTTACAATAAATACTTAAGTTTCATGTTATCATTTTAGATTATTTACAATAAAATAAAGACTTATGTTAACCTCATTACTTTTCACATGACACTTTGCTACTTAAGCATTAGATGTTTATTAACTTTGTTTGCGTGAAATCATACCGCCAGAGTATGAAATAAAATCAAATATCAGCAAAACACTCGAACTAATCAACAAACAAATACAAACCAAACTAATAAAAAATCATATCCATTTAAACTCTGGTAAGACAGAACATGGTACTGTCAGTGTCAGTGATGTAATAAAACATGATACTGCCAGTGTTGAAGGTTAAAAATCATATTCCTTTAAACTTTGATGGGACAGAACATGGTACTGCCATTGTTACTGATGTAACCGAACATCATACTGCCAGTGTTCAAGGTGCTCTAATAAACGAGATTTCATCCCTAAAATTACACATAAAATAATTACTTAAGTTAATTATAACATACAATTAAACCCAAAAAACTAAACCGTGTTCTATTGCTTTTGTATAAAAGTAATTATACTTTATTATGTTAAATGTAACGAAATTAAGGCATGATTTAAAATTAACGAAATTACAAGTCATGCCCGCCCATTGGGCGGGCTTTGAAGTCTAGTATATATATATATATATATATATATATATATATATATAATATATATATATATATATATATATTACTACTATCTCACATAATTGTTTTGTTTCAGTTCCGGTGACTAGTTAGTATCCGATGAATATTCAGCTAGGCTACAAGGCGCGTATAAAGATATGTGTAGTTGTGGAGCTCTACAGACACGGTTGATGTAACGATTCTAACCATCTATGACAACTTTGGTGATGTTTGACAAAAATGAATCAATACATACACGACGAGGAATTAAACACTTTCAAGAAACAAAAACAATTCAAACGAACTCTACTTGTCTTAAATTATAAGTCCATTTTTAATTTGCATAAAGTTTAAAAAATTCTCACAAACTACTCTATTTATTACTAAATACCCTCCGTCTCAATTTAATTGTCCATATTTCCTTTTATGGATGTCTCAAATTAATTGTCCACTTTCCTTATTTAGTAAAAACTAGAGAATCTAGTGGAGGAATATTTCATTTTAGTGGTTGAAAATTAAAGTGGCCCCACTTTTATTAAACTTTGTGTTTTCTCTCTCCTGACAAATAAATTGAGACGGAGGGAAGTAATAAATATCATCTCTCTTCACTATATTTTGGCACAACAAAAAATGAAAACATGTACTTATAATTTGAGACGAAATAAGTACAGAGTATATAACAGTAAGGGGGCAATTACATATATACCCACTAAAACTTGCATATTTGCATATTTTCTCAAAACATGATTAAACACCACTATACATTATGCATTAAAAACTTGTATTTTGAAAAAAATATGCAAATATACAAGTTTCATTGGTTATATATATAAAGTGAAATGATGGCTACATTACAATATAGCCAATTGACTACATTTCTTTTGTAAAAATTTAAAAAATATACAGTTCAGTCCCTAAAGCAAGTCTCTGATACATATTTTCCCCCTGTTCCTCCTTTTTTTTCAAAGAAAATGTAAGCAATCGCCTACATTGTAATATACTAGTCGGATACCCGTGCACAGCGGCGACGATAAATATAGTTATATTATAAATATAGTAAATGAATTGCTAACGCAATTCTCTCCGCAATTCCCTACCCGCTTAGTGAATTTGTTTCACAACACTCCGAATGTATATGTGTTAGTTGTATGTGTTTGTTTGGGTTTCATGTAGCTTCCCCGTGACATCATTATTCTCGCATATAAAAGACCTTCACAATCTCTTACCCATCAAACACTCCTCCCAAAAGTATATGATTTTGACGAATCAAGTTTGTATTGATTGAAATAAATGTTAAAGTTGTAAAAATTCGAATCAAAATAAAATAAACCCATTAAAAATGTAAAACTAAAAACTCATAAAAATATATCAAAATGGATGCTGAATTAAAGAGCACAAAATTTAAAAAAATATAGTGAAATTAGATCATAATAAAAAATAAATTAAAAGATAATTTCAATTTGAAAATAAATGTGATTTTTTATTTGAGAAGTTACACGTATATTAGAGTTCTTATCTTAATTTTGAGCGAAGCCAAGGCGTACATATTTCATCGTAATATAGTCTATCATTTCTCCTATCTAATTGCCCGGAATGAGGCCCAAACATAAACGTACTTAATAACAAGTCCATAAACCTTAGCTAAAACCCACTTTAAGCCCTTCCTCATATTTCTAATCGGAGCTCCGGTGACTTTTCCGGTAGTCAAACCCCTCCCTTCCTCCCTAACCGTAAGTTCATAAACCCTTTTAATTTCTTTGTATCTATTTTAGCATGTAACAATTATATTAAGAATGAAGTGTGACAAAATACTTGATTAACTTTTTTTTAACTGTTAACTAGTTATTTTCACTAGAGATTATTTCTATTACAAAACTTATAAGAGACATTAATTAATTTAGGTAATGATTATGTTTTTCTTAAATTTTCGTCTTCTTTATCTAATAATAATTACTTTTGAGACTCGGGGAGTTTTGTTAATAGCTCCGTCTCAAAATAAGTGTCCAGTTGTTTGTGTTATATAATACTTGATGCAAAATATATGAATGAATTGGGTTTTAAATGTATTTTCATTGATATAATTTTCATCAAGTATTATATCACACAAACAAAAATATTTAATGTCAAAGTTGAAAAAGACGGACTTCAAAAAGTCAATGGAAGTTAAGTAGTTGTCATTTTGCTTGTAGCCAGATTTTTTTTTAATGTTTTTGATATCATACTTACTGTATGTTGTTTTCAAAAACCCATATTACAGTTATTGTCGAATTTGATGTATAAAAAAGGTTTCCACTTTTTTCTATTGAATTTATGCAATGTAATGTCCTGATATTATAAGAGGTTATCTTAGTTACATATTGCTTTAGATGTATTGAATAGGCGCTTGAGGTTTGGGATCGAATGAACTGAGTAGGATTATAATTCAAGTGCGGTCACTAACATTTTTTATAAATAATTGCTGAATCGTGACGTTTGTTATTTCATTGCTTGGTTTAGATTATACTTTTTTATAAATAAATGCTATCCGCGTGTACAAGTTCTAATGCTTGTTTTCTCAGCTACTCTAGGTTATTTTAACTCCTAAAGTTCACAACCTGATCCTACACGAGTCCAACTTGTCTGCCTCTGTCCCATCGTACCATTTTCTGAACCGTTTGTTCCAGATTTTGTCGGACTCGGTATGTAGATGCCACCGTATAATCATATGATGAGATTTGGACTTGATGGCCAAAGTTTCTTGGAGGAAGTCATTAAACTTACAAAGTACGCCTAAGTCATGAATGGCACGAAAAATGCACTTCTGAATATTGGCCGCTTGTTTACCCGCACCACCATAGTCACAACTCCCACTCAAGTCGAGTCTCTTTTATATACATATGCCGCCAACAAATCTCTCACAAACATCACAAAGCTCCATGCCCATCTCATTATATCGGGGCTCCTTGTACCATGGGAATCACGCTACATTCCTGCACTCCTTGCATCTGGGTATGCATTATCCGGTCATGTTCCGTACGCATGTCGAATGTTTGATGGGCTGTATCATAAAACTAAGCGGGCATACAATAGTATGATAAAGTTGTATACTGAGAGGGGATTGTCATATAATGCACTCGAGATATTTATGGAAATGTTTAAGTTGGGATCAGCAAAACCAGATAGGCTTACGTACCCTTTTGTGGTCAAGTGTTGTGCTGAACTATCAATGTCACAGTTTGGTTTATCGGTTCATGGTTTGGTTATAAGTAGCGGTGTTGATTCAAATACATTTGTCGGTAACTCGTTACTGACAATGTACATAAGTTTTGGTGAGAATAACGCGGCTGGAAGAGTTTTTGACGGGATGCATGAGAAGTGTGTGGTGTCTTGGAACACTTTGATTAGTGGGTATTTCAGAAACGGACGCGCCAATGAATCTTTGAGGGTTTTCAAGGAAATGGTTAATGAAGCGGTGGAGATTGATAACGCCACTGTTGTTTCAGTGCTTCCCGCATGTGCATTACTTAAAGATATAGAAGTTGGAAGAGAAGTTCATGATTTGGTGAAAGATAAAGGTTTGGATCAAAATTTATTTGTTAGGAATGCTTTGGTGGATATGTATGTAAAATGTGGTCAGATGGACGAGGCATGGGTTATATTTGATGAGACTAGTCAGAGAGATGTAGTGACATGGACTTCCATGATAAACGGGTACATTGTAAATGGTGACACAAAAAGCGCCATATCACTTTGCCCGTTAATGCTGCTTGAAGGTGTAAAGCCTAATGCATTAACTTTAGCTTCTCTTCTTTCAGCGTGTGCGGATTTGAAGTATTTGAAGCAAGGTAAGAGCTGTCATGGATGGGCAATGAAGAACAATCTCGATTCTGATGTAAATGTGGAAACTGGATTGGTTGACATGTATGCTAAATGTGCATCTGTCACTTATAGTTTCCGTGTGTTTAATAAAACATCAAAAACAAGAACAGCACCATGGAATGCAATTCTTTCTGGAATCATTGAGAATGGGCTCGGTAAAGAAGCAATAATGCTGTTTAAAGAAATGAGGTTGGAAAGTGTAGCACCAAATGAAGCAACTTTAAAGTGTCTTTTACCTGCATATGCCATTACGACTGATCTTAGACAAGTAACAAGTTTCCATGGTTATTTAATAAGATCAGGGTTTCTCTCAAAAAGTGATTTAGCCACTGGTTTAGTTGATATATACTCAAAATGCGGAGCTTTGGAACAAGCCTATATGACCTTTAATGCGGTTCCTTTAAAAGAAAGGGATATTATATCATGGAGTGTGATAATTTCTGGTTATGGGAAACACGGGGATGGAGAGACTGCTCTTTCCCTATTCAATCAAATGGTTCAGTCCGGTGTTGAGCCGAATGAAGTCACATTTACTTCTGTTTTGCATGCGTGTAGTCATTCAGGTTTGGTGGATGAGGGTTTGAGCTTATTCCGCTTTATGTTAAAAGATCAGAAAGTCAACCCTCGTCCTAATCATTACACGTGTATAATAGACCTTCTTGGTCGAGCAGGGAGACTTGATGAGGTATATGAGTTAATTACCACAATGCCCACTACCCCAAATCATACTGTTTGGGGTGCGTTATTGGCTGCATGTGTGGTTCATGAAAATGTGGAATTGGGAGAAGTGGCTGCAAAGTGGCTGTTTGAGTTAGAACCTGAGAAAACCGGTAATTATGTACTAATGGGGAATATTTATGCTGCTGCTGGAAGGTGGGAAGAGGCAGAGAATGTGAGAAACATGATAGATCAAATTGGACTAAGGAAATCACCTGCTAATAGTTTCATAGGAATCGGACACGAATGAAGCCAATTTCCGTACAACGTTCTGTTTAGCCTTTTGAAAGTATATTTGTAAGTTGAATCTCATAGGATTCATCGACAGTTGAATTCTTCGTATGCTAGTAACCTAGGTCAAGTGTAGGAAGCGAGACAGTTATGTTAGTTTATTAAGAAGCTTTGATCAGGTGTGGGATAATATCCCTTTAAAGGCTTACATGATAAAATGTTACCTGGCATAATATAAACTTTATATTATCCCCATTTATATTAAAATGGTTTCAAACTCAAATATCCATCGGGCACCTAAACTACGAGCTGACTTATATGGCCAAATTGAATTTACCCCGCTTGCAGTGATGGAGAGATGGAAAATAAAGGGTTATACATTTTTTTAAGAAGATTGTTGTGCTGGATATCGAACATTACAGATGTGTCATTGACTTGCTAGGCCGCACAGCTCTGGTGGAAAAAACATTCATGTTTTATCTAACATATACCTCTTGAGCCAAATGTAGGGGTGTTCATCGGTTCGGTTTTCGGCTTTCTCCGGCTACGGTTCGATTTACGTTTTGCCAAAATCAAAACCAAACCGAAAACCGAATATTTGGGAATTTGGTACTAAACGTTGTTGTAGTTAGGGTTATTTCAGGAAAAAGGTTTCCGATCAATGATGAAGAAGGGGTTCGGTTTCAAAATGTGGCAAAGAGATTCTTTGAGTTATTGGACGCCTTTGTGGTGTCTGATTTCATTCCCTATGTGAATCGTTTCGACTTGGGAGGATATGGGAAGGAAGTGAAGATAGCCAGGGCAAGAGATCGACAACACCTTCGTATGATGATTAGAGGAGCATGAGAGAAAAAAGAGTCGGGGAAGCAACCAGAAGGCGACCAGGTCTACATGGATGTGTTCTTTTCGGTTCTCCAAGATGCCTCCCCTGTGGATTTTCCTGGGTTTGACTGTGATACTGTCATCAAGGCCTCATGTCTAGTAAACTTATACTTTTTAATGAACGGAAGATATTCACACATATGTCCCTAATACGACTTGAACCAAATTTGTTGAAATGCTATCGTCTTAATAGTTAAAACAAATATCTCAACTGGAGTACATTATTGGTTCCTTGATCACACTAGAATGTTTCATTGCTTGAAAACCAGATTTTCTAGAACGAAAAATATCAAAGCCTCATGTACGGCTGATCGATCAAAGTACATGTTCTTTATTTGTTTAGCCATCAGTTTAGGAACCCTTAGTCGCCAACTCTATCAGCATCCCATTATATCATTTGTTTATTTTGGAATTGATTTAACCTAAACTCTTACTCCTTTATGTCTTGAATACAACTACCTTAAACACTTATATCAGATTAACAGTTTTTTCTTTAGAACTTTAATGTATGTGTTAGTTTTTTCGTGTTCAAGAGGCTTACGTTGTAATAATATGGACACAACCACTGAAACACAGGCATGGTATCTGGTTTGGTGAATCACTAGTTGCTTTAGGTTTATGTGGTTAGGTTATTTTGCCTATATGTTTGTATTGAAGATCTCGACTGTCATGGTAGATATATTGACTTTGCTGTTAAATTCTTCGATGTTTACCAAAGTTATCAGCATGTTGCTTATATTCTAATCCAAGAACCTTTGCCCTTAGAATAAAAGGGATGGCAGCCATGGGCAGGACTCCTGCATATACAGAAAAACCAACTGACCAAGACAAGCGTCTTCTCCACCCATCACTTTTGACCCGTGCTTGTCAATAATCTTAGCACTAAAACTCTTTTCTATTCATCATGACACACACTAGCCATACTACATTGACTAAATAACAAAGCAGTCATCATAATCATGGAACTTTTTGAGATATTAATGATATTAGAGAAGAAAAAAAAATGTAACTCCACTAGGATTTCCAAGAGTCCCACTACGACAAAAGTTCAACGTAGAAGTCTCTACATACTTGTAACCTCCCAACCTTGTACGATTTAATTTCTTCTTGCTTTTCACCTACTAACTAGTAAAGTATCTTCAGTGTTATGCTTTGTAATCATTTTTCACTTTTGAATAGAAGAATGTATCTCCACTTTCACTTAAAAAATTAAGGTATTTTTGGAGGTGGTTCATTATTCATTTAAACCACTACCAAATCGGTGGCGGCCTAGTGGTAAAGTCTTTGATTTTCTCACAAGAAGTAAAGAGTTCGAACCTCGCTAGATGTGTATGTTTGAGAGTGGCCAAGGAAGGGTCGAAAACGGTCTCGAGATTAACCTGGTGAGGCCCGTACATCTTAGTCAAATGGCTTGCCCTCCCTGAGTAAATTGAACAGGAAAAAACCTCATCCGTTTACTAGATAAGCCCCTATGATTTTTTTTTAACTGGGCGAAAAATTCAGCAACGCTTTAAATTTCGAAAATAATCAAATAAAAGCAAATGAAATGAAACAATGCATTTAAGACTAATTTAACCATAAGATAATATATGCATTCTTTTGCAAATGCCGGACCCTCCTAGCCTTTTCCAAATTCCACACATAGTGATATCATGATAACTTGCTATATTTCTAACTTCGATTTGGAACACCACTACCTGTCTACCTTCATTTCTCATTGTTGTTATAATCAAATTTAAACCACAACACAGCCTCTCATGGCTAATCCAGGCTTTCAACATTTCATCTTCTTGCAAGCCTTCTCCTTTGTATACTTATTGATCGGTCTCACATCCGTGGCATCATTATCAAGCCATGAAGAGGAATGTGCGGCTTTGTTCCAGTTTAAGCAAACAAGCATTCTTCATCAAGATTATGCTCTTGCTTGTGGTTTTCATAAGTTTGACTCTTGGAAGAAGATCACAAGCAATGCATCACATAGTGGTGAATCTGATTGTTGCTTGTGGGATGGTGTGATGTGTAGTAATAAAGGCGATGTGATTGGTCTTGACTTGAGCCAAAGTTCTCTCTATGGGCCTATCAACTCTAATAGTACCCTCTTCAACCTTGTTCATCTTCAAATGCTCAACCTTTCGATGAACGACTTTGTTAAATCTCAAATTCCATCTCAGATTGCTATTCTAAAACAATTACGAAGCCTAGATCTTTCTGTTTCTGGATTCAGTGGCCAAATCCCGAAGGAAATCTCACACTTGATTCACATATCTTCACTCGATCCATCACAAAACTCACTAAAGCTTCAAAGTCCTAACCTAGAGTATTTGTTGCACAACTTTACTAGACTTGAAGAACTACATCTCTCTGGCGTTGACATTAGTTCTTCGATACCTCATTTCTTGGCCAATTTTTCTTCCTTAAGATCAATCAAACTCAAAGATTGTCAACTTCAAGGTGAATTTCCGTCGCCAATACTTCATTTACCGAAGCTGAAACATCTTAACATGGCAATCAATCGCAACCTCACTGGGTCGTTGCCTGAATTTCAGAACAATACCATACTTGAGCTTCTTAATCTTCTTTCAGCTGATTTTGGTGGGAGTATTCCAGAATCCATAAGCAACCTAAACCATTTGGTATTTTTAGTCCTCGGTGAAAGCCAAATCTCGGGCCACATTCCAGGTTCATTCTCTAACTTGACACAACTCACTCACTCGAGTCTCCGCTCCAATGACTTGACAGGCCCAATTCCTTCCTTGGCAAGGCTGTCGAAACTCATTGATTTGGAACTTAGTTATAACAGTTTTGATGCGGGACGCCTACACAGTTTAATCAGCGAGCTGACTAACCTTGAGAAGTTGTATCTAAATAGTGTGAGCATATATGATGAAATCCCACCCTCTCTTGCAAACCTAACGAAACTTAGAGCTGTCTCAATGGCGGGAAATTTTATTTATGGTCGTATCCCATCTTCATTTATGAACCTCACCCAACTAACAATTTTAGACCTTGGAGAAAATCAATTACAAGGACAAATTTCAAGTGCCTTTTCCAATTTTAAAAATCTCCAATTTTAAAAATCACGTATACCTAGATTTTAACAAATTTAGCGGCAAGGTGGAACTTAAGACTTTTGTAGGACTTGACAAACTCGAAGAATTCAGTTTGAATAGTAACAGAATATCATTCGTCACCACCAGCAACTACACAACCGGCATCCTACCAGAACTAAAATTCCTTGGATTATCATCATGCAACTTGGCTGAATTTCCTGGCTTCCTACGCTACCAAAAGAAACTAATAGGCTTATTTCTTTACCGCAACAAAATCAGAGGCCTCATACCGGAGTGGGTTTGGAAGAACAGCCAAGAAACATTGCAGATGATTGACCTTTCATACAACTTCATCACTGGCTTTCATCAGCAGCCCCGATTTCTCCCATGGGTTCATTTGGAAGCATTTATCATTCCACATAATAAACTTCAAGGACAATTTCCAGTTCCATCACCCACCACAATATATTATGATGTCTCAAATAATAACCTGACGGGAGAAATAACACCATTGATTTGTGAAGTAAAATCCCTTCAACTGCTAGATTTGTCTTCTAACAGAATGACTGGAAGTCTTCCTCCATGTTTAGGAAACTTAAGCAATTCGTTGTTGGTTTTGGATCTCAAACAAAATCAGTTTCATGGCACAATGATGAATACGTTCACACAAGGAAACATGTTGAAGTGGATTGATTTGAGTGAAAATCGATTTATGGGTCAAGTACCAAAATCATTAACAAATTGTAGCAACTTACAGGTTCTCTCTCTTGGAGATAACTCTTTTAAGGATGTTTTTTCCATTTTGGTTGGGGAGTCTTGCCGAGCTAAAAGTTCTCAATTTGAGGTCAAACAAGTTTTATGGTGTGATTCAAGGTCCAACCATTCATAGCTCACGTTTCTCCAAGTTGCAGATCATTGACCTCTCCAATAATGGCTTCAATGGACAATTGCCTAACAACCTTTTCTAGATTTGGAACGCAATGAAATCTGTTAATGTTGGTGAATCGTATGCTATGACTCTATTTACTGATTTTGATGGTCTTCAGAAGGATTATTCGTACTCGATGACTTTAACAAACAAAGGCGTGAAAACAAAGTACGAGCATGTTTTAAACATATTCAAAGCCATTGATCTCTCTTGTAACAATTTTGAAGGACACATTCCAAAAGCACTTCAAGACTTTCAAGGGCTTGAATCACTTAATCTTTCCAACAACCATCTTACGGCTCGTGTCTTTCCATCTTTGGGGAACCTAAAAAGCCTTGAATCTTTGGATCTGTTAGCATTAAAATTAATGTTGAAGTGATGGTCATTTCACCTTATATTAGAACTTTGTATTTTGGGCTTTTATTAGTTTTAGTAAGTAAATGTAATAGCTTAAGCCCAATCAAAGCCCAAGCTCAAGCCCACTCAAAGCCATTAGGGCAAAAAGGCTTGTGGTATTTAAGGATCTTTATCTCCTCATTTGGAGTTGGCTGTCACTGTGTGTGTATGTGCAATAATAGAAAAGGATTCAAATTCTATCCATCTCTCTAATATACGATCCAACACCACAGTCCCATCTCATCTCTCTTGTGCATATCGATCCAAATATTGTGTGATAAAGGTTGATCATGGTTCCTACAAGTGGTATCAAGAGTCAAACATAGATCTAGGATTATAGGGTTCATTCACTCGTTACTGGTACATATTTTTTGTCACATACTTGGTTTTGTTTTGCTACGTACTGTTCACCAGTGGGTTACTTTGATCGAAGCAACATATAGTCGAAGCAGCAACTTCATTGAAGCAACAAAGTGATCGAACGACCAACTTCATCGATGCAACGAGGTGATCGAATGAGTCACTTCATCGAACGACTCTCATAGTCGAACGACTCATCTTGATCGAACGAACCAGAAATTTCATCGAACAAACCTTTTAGTCGAACGAGCTTTTAATCGAATGAGCTGTTAGTCGAACGAGCTCTTAGTCGAACGAGCTTTTAGTCGAACGAGCTGCTAGTCGAACGACTCAATTGATCGAACGAGTGGTTAGTCGAATGAGCTTTTAGTCGAACGAGCTTTTGATCGAACGAGTGGTTAGTCGAACGAGTGGTTGATCGTAGACGAGGGTTTAGTCGAACGAGTTGTTGATCGAAGGACCATTTGATCGAAGGACCATATGATCGAAGGACCTGCTGATCGAGCAACTTTCTGATCGAACAAGAAACTAATCGAACAAGGAACTAGTTGAGCATCTCAGTTAGTCGAACACTTTACCCAGTCGAACAACTTCACCTCATCGAACCAACTTACTCTAGTCGAACCAAGTGCCTAGACGAACCACTTTATCTAGTCGAAGTCGAACTAGTATTAGTCCAGCATCTTCACGTCATCGAGCTACTTTACCTCAGTCGAGTTACTTCATCACAAGGATGTTGACAAGAGTTTTGAAGTGTTTGCTTTTGATCGACAAGTGAATTTGTTCTTTGAAGAGTGTCATAACTTCATAAAATTTATATAAGTGGGTTGCATGAAAAGTTTTTTTTCTTTTGAAGTGTGAGTTTGTGGTAACTGTATGCATAATATTTTATAAAGTTGACAAGTTGTTGCATGAGACAAGTTTCAAATATAAAAGTTACAGTATATATTAACTTTTGAGTTTGCATGTGTGTAAACGTGTTTGCTTTTAAAAGTGAGTTTATCAACTTCTCATGTGAGTTTGCTTGTGTCGTGTCTTTCAACTGTTCCATTTATCAAATTTGCTTTTGACGTGTATCAACTTTTCACGTGAGTTTGCATTGAGAATAGTGAAAGTTGTTAAAAGTTTGATGTGTTTTTGTTAACAATAGTGGAAGTTTAAAGAATAGTTTCATGTGGGTTTGCCTTTCACTTTAAAAGAATAGTTTGCATTATAATAGTTTCACTTGGTTAATGTTAAAGTTCGTATCATGTTTCACTTGGTAACAACTGTTTGATTGTGACGTGTGGATTTGAGAAAAAGTTGTGCGCTTGACAAGTTTTAGGTGGGATTTAAAGATTTTTTGAAGATTTTGACGTGGTTGCTTCAATATAAGAGAAAAGGTATATCAAGTGCTAGCTAACATTATAAGGTTCATCAATTTTCTCAACGTCTCTTCAAGGACAACAACAAAGGTCTTAAACCAAACTCAACTCGTGAACCTTTAACCAACATCAATAACAACTCCTAGATCTTTGCATCGATCCAACATCAACTTTATCACACATTGGAGCTAAATGGAAAAGGAAATGAAAATGAAAGAGAGAAAATCAAGGAAAGCGTTTACTGTGTTCAAGACTCATATTGAGAATGTCATCATTTCTACAGGATATGACTCAAGTTTCGATCAGGCATTTGAATACTACATAAGATGCCAATTTCATTATTTCACCGCTCCACTTCAACAAAGCATGAATCAATATGAGAAGATACTGAATGAAGAAGAACTGTATACGCACAACTGCAAGGAAGCTCTTGAAGTGATCAAATCTCAACTTCAGGTTATCCTGCAACCTGGGATATTAAGCCTGTCAGGGTTTCTCAATGCATTTTCCTGAAAATATCGGCTAGACTTCAAAGACTTCCAAACTCAATGCATCGATTACATGAGTGAACTCGAAAAATCACTTGCTGAAGAAGAAGTTGAGCAGAGTGAGATTGAAAAGCAGAAACGGGAAAGGGAGCAAATTGAAAGAGAACGGCTCTTAAAGGAATCATTGGGAAATGAGAAAGAGGCAAACAAAGAAGAAAAGGTCGATGAGGGTACAACATCTGATGATAGCTCGGTTTTAACGGGTAGTGACACATCATCAGAACAGCAGGTTGTATGCAGCACTCCAAGATACGATTCGGATGCTGAGGGTTCGCACAGGAATGAAGCTGTTTGGGATACTGAAGCTGACCATATCAGATCCTCATCTGACATAGCGATATTGGCTACAGTACAACATTCACACGATAATGATAATGTTGTTTTATTCGATAATGTGTTTGCTTATGACAAGACACATCCTGCGCATTCTGAGTCCATCAGTGACACATATGTGGTGAATCGGTTTGATAGTAATATCACTCCTACGACTCCAGATATGGATCCTAATGGAGGTGAGCCTGCCCAGGATGGATCTTCTCATGATCAAGATCATGCCATATTTGCTTCTTTAATTGATAATTTCAAAAGTGAACTTGAAAAATGCAAAGAGGACAATCGTAAAGCTAAGCAAACGAATGCCTCATTGTCCAAAGAGCTTGAGGGATTTAAAGAAATGAAAAAAGATTTTGAGAAAATAACACATTACAAAGACGTTCAAATCTCAGAACTTAAATCTCAAGCTCAGAAATTAAATGAAGATGTTCCCTCGCCAATTTTAAAACGAAACAAAGAACTTGAAGCTGAGTTAAGCACAGCTCTTTCACGTGAAAAACGTTCCATTCAACAACTGGAGGAAAATTTGGGCCCCGCCAACAGAAAGGTCAAAGAGCTTTTAAACGAGAACGTTGAATTAAAAATGAGATACTCAATGCTTCAGGAAAACACTTCAAATATTAAGATTGTTAATTCAAAACTTGAGAATGAAAATCAAGAGGTTTTAAAACGTGCAAACAATCTTGAAGAAAAACTTCGAAAAACAGACCAAAGTGCTCAAACTCTTCAAATGATGATTCCTAAAGCTGAGAAAGTCCATAAAGGAAAATCAGGAATTGGTTTTGAAAATACAGATCAGGTGGAACCTAAATTTTTGTTGCCTGATGCTCTGTTCATGTCAGAAGAAGATGAAAAATTGGCAGAGGAAAAACGCTTAAAAGTCAAAAAAACAAAAAGCCCACTCTCGTACCAAGGCTTTGTGTATGGTTGTATACAATTGTCAGAAATACCAAAACCACCTTTGAAAAGAAAAGACACAAATGTGAAAAGATTTTTCAAAGAAGTTCAACTTGCTACCTATGATGCTAATTTATGGCAAAATAAAGCAAGGAAACAGTTTTGTAATCTTAAAAATCACATTGAGCACACGTTAAAGGTCATTTGGTCGAAACAACAATACACCGAGAGTGACTACACTCGTCTCATGTCATCTGACGCTTGGCTAAAAAGGGAAGTCCGTAAGTTTTTAAAAGATGAGATTGAACCTCTTGTGAAAAATATCAATTTCAGTTTTGAACATTTTGAAAAATTTCTTGTCACTGAAATGAGAGAAGATTTAAAGTACGTTCATTCTCTTGAAGATGAATTTGATGAAAAATGCTTAAATCTTGATATTCAAAAAGAATTTTTCACAAATCAAATTGAGTCACTCAAGTCGGTGTATGTCAATCATGAGCATGAGAATGTGGATTCTGACCATACATATTTTTTGAAGTCTGAAAATCTTTGTTTCAAAAGGAAAATCACCGAACTTTCAAAGGAAGTAGCTGATGTCAAAGAAGAATTGTCAAAAAGAATTGCTTCTTCTGAAAAGGAAAAGATTTTTGAAGAAAATTGTGATGATGCCAATATCAAGTTTGATTTGGATGAACTTGATACAAAAAATATTGAACTGGAATATGCTGTGGCATCATTACAAAAAAAAAATGAGCATTTGAAACAAACTTACAAAAACCTGTTTAATTCAATCAAACGTTCACGTGTTCTGAATCAAAAATCAAACACGAAACAAAAGGAGTCTGAAGTATTGAAGCCTCAAGTTACAAAAGTTTCCTATCCAAATCCTCTATTTGATTCTAATTCTTCAGCTTTTGAAACGGAAAATGCAAATCATGCGCTTCAAACAAAAGTGCTTGAGCTTGAAACACTTTTAGCTCAACGAACAAACGATCTTGAGGATGCAAAAACTGATCTTTTCAACAAAACGAACAAATTCGAAACATATTTTGAAAGACTTGAAAAAGAAAATATTGTTTTCGAACGAAAATTGGCTCGTAAAACGGATGATTCAAAAGCCGAAAAAGATCATTTTTTGAAGCAAATTGCTTCTTTGGAATCTAAATTAGCATCCCAAGATCTCTTTCAAAAAGAATATAGTGATTTGCGAACATCATACAATGCCTTAAAAACAAAGTTTGATGATCTTAACCGTTCAAAAGGCAAATCTCCTGTTTCAAATCTTTCAACACCCAAAGTGAGTGTTTCAAAAAAGGTTTACACGGGTGAATCTTCAAGACCAAGACCATTTTCGAAAAAGGTTTCCCAGTTTACAACCTATTCTTTACAAAAAGGAAGGAAGTTTTCAAAGAAACAAAATTTTTCTGAAACACTTACTCCTCAAACGCTTTCAAGGTCAAATCATTCTCATGAAGAGAATACTGGTTTTCAAACTCCACACTCTCGATTTACACGGGTAAAGCAGGTGTGGAGACCAAAGCAAAGTCATTCAAATTCTTTGAAATATTCAAACTCTGATATGCTTCCGCTGCAACACAAGAATGACTATGCTTCAAGTTTTAAAACTCCAAGAGAGACATCGGATTTCTCAAACAAGTTTCAAAAGAAAAAGAGTTTTAAATCGCCTTTGATTCCACGAGTTCTATTTCAAAATGAGACACCTGTTCTCAGTCCTCGTTGGAATTCAACTTCTTTGAATCAGCTTGACACTACTTACAAATGGATTGCAAAACATGCTAAACCCGTTGGTGCAGTGCTCAAATGGGTTCCAAAAGTTGTTGTCTAATCTGGTCAAAATGGCTTTCGTGCACTTCAGTACGAAACCCGCGCTTAACCCAATGGCTTCTGAACACATCAGTTCAGGACCCGATCTTCAAAGAAAGGAAAGTGCTTAATCAATAAATTTCGAGCACTTATCCTAAAAATCTAAATGGCTTGTAAGTATTTCAGCTTACAACCCGGGCTTCAACGTTTTGGCTTATGTACACATAACAGTGCATAACCCGTGTTTCAAAGAAAGGACACTGTTGTACGTTTTATTGCAACAATCCTAAAAAGAAAAGAAGTTTTCACGCTAAGTTTATCAAATCAAACTTCTTAATCTTAAGCAAAATTTTATTCAAATCTTCTCAAAAGGTTTTTCAAAGCTTTTCAAAAATTTTGCTTAAGATTTTCAAATCGTTACTCCCCACTTGCTCCAAAGTTTTCCAAAATGTAAAAACCAATGCAAGTTTTGAGGGGGAGTATTCCAAAAACAAATTTTGTTCCAAAAAGTTCATGCAAAATCGTTTCTCCCTATTAGCTTTCCAAAAACAATGATTTTAATCAAACGGTATCAAAAATACCATCGAAATGCTATTTTTGAGGGGGAGAAATGTGATTAAAATGTGATCATGGTTCGAATCTCAAAGGAGCTCATCAGAAAGACTCAGCATGAACCCTCGAATTGACGAAACTATATGTCCGTTCTCGAAAAGACATGTCCTGGACGGGTAATAATTTCAAGCTGGCTTTCCAGTGATGTAAGCGTGTCTCGCAAAGGACTTGTCTTAGTAGAATGTACCAATTCGAGAGATGATCTTTGAATATGACCGGGACGGGTAATAATTTCAAACTAGTCTAACTAGTGATGTAAGCGTGTCTCGCGAAGGTCGTGTTCATTGAAAGTCGATCATTTCAAATGTGCGAACTCTACCCAACATGTGCAATTTATTTCAAAAATGCATAAGCACATGTGAAGGGGGAGTGTTTAAAAATGTAAAACTCTCGATGTGTTAACAAAATGTGTTTTCTCATAAACACGTTGAGAGATTTTTCACAAGGTTTAATGGCATGCGACAAATAATCTAGGATAATCATGGAGTAATAAGGTGATTATTGTTAGGTTATGTCCAATGATCCGCCAGAACCGGAGGGATCTACCCAAGGACTATTCCAATAGTTTAGCATTAGAAGTCCTTAGGGAAGATTGAAAAAAGGAGTATAATGAGAAAGGAGAAAGAAGGGGTTGAAGAATGAAAAAGAAAAGTTTTTGTAAGGGTGAAAAGAAATAGCCCTCCATGAAAACTTAGGTCAGAAACCGGGTCAATACATCTGCTATCGGTACTCACCAAGGTGATACTGGTATTGAAGACAAGACGTCATGGACCCAGTGACGCACTGCACCACCCCTCCTATCCACTCAGATATCTCTTAAAAGATATTTGTTTCATTTCTCACGGAGAACACTATATAATCTATCGACCTCTCACTCCGAGATGAGTTGATATTGAAAAGGTGGCACTCTGCTCCATGCCTCCGACGACTAAAACCAAAACGCACATAATTGAGTCTAGAGCCATGAGATTCATCAAAGATCTCTTAGGAACACTTCCAATAAAATACACTTGTGTTCACCAAAAAGGACATAAGTTGTAAGTGTCATAATGAGATCTGAACCGGGAAGAGCTGTACGATTTATTGCTAACTGTTTTATGCAGGTACTGAAGAAAGCTCATCAATCATCATATGTCTCAACATCTACATTGGAACAAACGACGCTGTGTATACATAAAGATGTTGATCAAGGCAAAGAACAATCAAAAGACGATATGATGAAGATCACAATGCATGAAGGAACAAAGAATCACAAAGTTCAAAACCCAGAAGTCTAAAGAACTAATCACGTAGTGCATCATTTGAATGACCATCCCTTAGGGGGAGATTGTTAGCATTAAAATTAATGTTGAAGTGATGGTCATTTCACCTTATATTAGAACTTTGTATTTTGGGCTTTTATTAGTTTTAGTAAGTAAATGTAATAGCTTAAGCCCAATCAAAGCCCAAGCTCAAGCCCACTCAAAGCCATTAGGGCAAAAAGGCTTGTGGTATTTAAGGATCTTTATCTCCTCATTTGGAGTTGGCTGTCACTGTGTGTATGTGCAATAATAGAAAAGGATTCAACTTCTATCCATCTTTCTAATATACGATCCAACACCACAGTCCCATCTCATCTCTCTTGTGCATATTGATCCAAATATTGTGTGATAAAGAGTGATCATGGTTCCTACAGGATCTCTCCAACAGCGAGCTATCGGGAGAAATCCTCAAGAATTATTGCAACTTGGCTTCCTTGCCATGTTGAATGTGTCGTTCAACAATCTTTACGGGCCTATACCTAAAGGTAAACAGTTCAATACATTTCAGAACAACTCTTACATAGGTAATTCGAGATTGTGTGGAGAACCATTATCCAGACAATGTCAAGATTCAAAAGCATCAACAGTACTTCCACCAACAAGCTACTACAATAAGCTTGTGTCTAATGAGTCTCTACTCCCAAGTGACATTATCGATTGGATCGTTATATCCTTGGGTGTAGTCAGTGGTTTAGTAGTTGGAATTATTTTTGGGAGATCTCGATATGCAAGTGATTGGCTCATCAAACGATTCGAAACGAGGAAAGATAGATGGGTAAGGCCACTACGGAATACAAGAAGAAACTAAGTCCTTGTATATCTGTATAAAAGATGAATAAATGAATAATGGCATTGTATTTTCTTCATAATTTTAAGTTTCAAATTATGTAGTGAAGTGTTTAATATGTTATAGTGTGAGTTTATTCCAAGTCTATGCTTCTTTTTCAATTTATGGATACTTGTGTGCTTGTTTCTAACAGGGATTCCCAAACTATGCTTTTGATTAAAAAAAAAAGAGTTAATTACTTAAATCGTCCTTGTGGTTTGTCGGGTATATCGACAATGGTCCCTAGACTTTTTTTTCCCGGATCCTATCCCTGTGGTTTTGACCAATAACGGGTTTGGTCTCTTGACGATTATTTCTGTTAGTTTGACCGTCAAGTGGATGTTTAGATGGATGAAAACGTATAAAAACGGATAAAAACGTATAAAAACGGATAAAAACGTATAAAAACGTAAGAAAAACAGACGAAAACGTATAAAATAATCAGGGACTAAATTCTTGATACCCCACAAACCACAGGGACCATACTTTTAAACATAAGAGGGTATTTATGTCATTTCAGCTATCTAAACATCCACTTGACGGTCAAACTAAAAGAATTAGTGGTCAAGGGACCAAACCCATTACGGGTCAAAACCACAAGGAGAGGTTCCAGGGAAAAAAAGTCTAGGGACCATTTTCGTTATACCCGACGAACCACAAGGACGATTTAAGTAATAACTCTAATTTTTTAATCAAAAGCATAGTGTGGGAATCCCTTTTAGAAACAAGCACACAGGTAGGGGTGGCAATTCGGGTCGGGTCCGGGTTCGCGGTTCGGGTTCGCGGGTTAGAAATCTTCAACCCAAACCTGACCTGATTATATAAACGGGTCAGTAATCTCGACCCTAACCTGATTCGGGTCAACCTGAACCGACCCATATAACCCGTTTGTAAACAGTAAATTCAGACTTTCCTTTCTCAGCCCAGTAATCCACTACCTGAAAGAACAAGTACGACCTTAAAGCTTAACAAAAAAAAAAAAAAAAGCAGTTGTCATAATAGTAACAAATATTCCACCAAAACCAGAGCTACAGCCTACAGAGTACAGACAAGCATAAACCTTATAGAAGAGCTATGGAATGGACCATACAAAAAACACAAAATAATGCATTTAGTACCTTTCATTTTTTTGTGCACATAGACAAGATAAACTGATAAGTTATTAAAAGTTTAAAACCTTACCATACAATTAGATTCGACTAAAAAGTCAAAATAGATCCACAACTGATAACATCTATAGTAAATACCGTTCACTCGGTCAGGTTTAATCGATACTTTACGGGTGTGTAGAATATTCAAGGATTTCATTGGAATGAGGACAAAGTGAATGGAGTATTGAAGATGTACATTACGGATGGTTTTAAGTAAGTTAAAGGAATGTGCAAGACTCACAAGTAAATACATAGATCTAGTGAGCATGAACAGCAAATAACACATTAAAAGTTGAAAATGAATGGGGAACCGGAAAAGTATTAAAGTATGGAGAACCGGAAAAGTTGAAAATGAATGGGGGAAAAGTATTAAAGTAGGGAGACATGAAGTTATGGGTTATCATCATAGCACATTAAAAATTTAAAAGTATGGAGAAAAGTATTAAACAAGAAAACATATTTCATTAAAAGCAGGAACAGCAACTTTCATATTTACTTTTTTTATATTTTCTAAATAGTTAAACGGGTTATCAGGTCGACCCGATTTAATTATACTTGACCTGAACCTGACCCGTTTAATAAACGGGTCAATCAGGTCGACCCAAAAATGACCCGAAACTAATTTAGCCTCAACCCCAACCTGCTAATTTTCGTGTCGGTCTCAGGTCGGGTTTCGTGTCGTGTCGAAAATTGCCACCCCTACACACAAGTATCCACATATTGAAAAAGAAGCATAGACTTGGAATAAACTCGTTAAAAGTGTAGATATATCATGTTTTTTTTTTTTTGTATACTCTATTTGATAGCAAACACTTGTTAGTGTTAGTTAATAAGGCCTATTGGCCGGCCCACTTGTTTAAGACCGTTTAATAGTTAGGGTTTCGTATTAGTATTTTCTATTTAATGTATGGTAAATCTTCATAGTTAGTTGAATCTAATAATATATTTTTCAGTATTCCATTGATTTCTACATGGTATCAGAGCTAGGCCGAAGATGAAGAAAAAGAAAGAAAAAAAGTTTGAACTAATTTGTTCGGTTGCCGAGTACTCGTCGTCATTATACACTTTGTTTCTCTCGGTTAGCTTGCTCCATCACATGATCAAATTTGAATCATTCAAGTATGTTTTGTTGATTTAATTAATAGATTAATATTAGATTGGTATACTACGGGATACTCTTTGAATTGTGGATCATTAATGTTTAGAGGTTTGACTTTTATTTTGGGATGATAAACGATTGATAGTATACCTGTTTAGAGATTTAACCAAAGCCTGTTTGCATTTGTTTTTTATTGATATTTGATTTAGATATTTTGGTTTGGAAATGGATATGTTTCGCTCAAATAATGTTTAGTTTATTGGTAAATTGGGTTTGTTCGTCTGTTTGGATTTTATTGGAAGCATTTGGTTATTGGTTTATCATCCACGGTATCTACTATTGGTATTAGATTTGTATTAGTATTGGTATAGGTATTGAATTGGTAATTGGTTTTGGCGTTGTTGTTGATATTGGAACTTGGTATTAATATTGGTGTTAGTATTGACATTGGTATTGACGTTGGTATTGGTATTTGTATCGGTTTTGGATCGGAATATTGTTAGCAAAATTTGGTTTTGCATTAGTATCAACAACATGTTTTGGTTCCGCCTGATTATGCCTTGTTCTTCATTTGGTTACGTTTGGCTTTGCATTTGTCTGATTCAATCTAGTTTTGTTTGGTTCCGTATCTGTTTGAATTTCACATGTGGTTCTGCATCTCGTTCCGCCTGGTTTTATCTGGATCTGTCTGCACCTGTCTGCCTGAATATGCCTATTTGCATCAACCTGTTTGGATATGCACGTGGCTCTGCATCTGGTTTCACATGTGGTTCTGCATATGGTTCTGCCTGGTTTCTGAATCTGTCTGTCTACCTGAATCTGCTCTTCGTCTACTTCTGTTGGATCACTCTGCCGCTAAATCTGTATCTGCCTGCTGCTGCTGTCTTCTTGAATCTGCTCTTCGTCTACCTCTGTTCGGATCTCTCTGCCGCTGAATCTGTATCCGTCTGTTGTTGTCTGCCTGGATCTGCTCTTCGTCTACCTTTGTTCGGATCTCTCTGGCGTTGAATCTGCATCTGTTTGTCTGCATCTGTCCGCCTGGTTTTGTCTGCATATGTCTGTCTGCATCTGTTGTCTGCCTGTTCTGCTCTCGTTCATCTCCGTAATTATGTTGCTCTGTTTTTCAATTTTAGTTTATTTTCTGTTTGACAAACTCTCAATGTTCACCGCTGCAGCATTGCGAGTTTGAGAGGAGGTGTTAGTTAATAAGGCTTATTGGCCCGACCCACTTGTTTAGGCTCGTTTAATAGTTTGGGTTTCGTATTAGTCTTTTCTATTTAATGTCTTGTAAATCTTAATAGTTAGTTGAATTTGATAATTATATATTTTTAGACAAAAATACACCGTTGGTCCCTAAACTTTCCCAAAAGCATCGCAGGGGCCCCAAACTTAGCATTTTCGTCGTCGTCAGTCCCTTTTTCAAGTTTTTGAGGCCGATCGTGTCCTTTGACCCGTAATCCGCTGGTCAACGCCGTTCTTTTCCGTTACATTTTGTTTTTAGCACTAGGGCATAATCGTCATTTCACATAAACGTGTGAGTAAGTACCACGCGACTTCTGTGGTTGCTACAGTAACTGTATGCTAATAAAAGCTAAAGTTTTTCACCACTCATCCCTAAACTCTCATCTCTCTCATAAAATCTTATCCTAAATATTTCCGATCAAATCTTAATAATGGTGCGTTGCGGATGTGGTAGAAGGGCGGTCGTAAGGACCTGTTGGAACAATGTGAACGCCGGAAGGCGTTACTATGGTTGTCCTGTTGAGGTGCGTTAATGGTTGGGTTTTTTTAAGTTAACGTTTAGTTTAATCATGGTTTAAGTGTAATGGTTGTTTTAGATTAAAAGTTTATTTTCAAGTTATGAGTTTAAGCGTCAATGTCTTGATTTTTGCTTTTTAGGGATCAAGATGTCCCATCAATGGGTGGTACGATCCACCAATGCCACCAAGAGCAAGGGATGTGATCCTCTATTTGAGGAGGCACCTTCACCCGAATGAGGCGGCATTACAAGAATGCCAAGCCGGCCTCATTGCTGAGACATTGGAGGCTGTCAACGCGGGAGACAGGGCAATCGAGCTAGAGGCTGCTCACCAAGCATCCCTAGCTGATCTCCTTCTTGAGAAGGAGAAAGTTTGCCGTTTGAGGAACTTCTGTGTATTCTCCTGAATAGTCATCGTTTTAGTTTGCCTATGGTTTATTTAGTGGCTTTAGAAAGACACTGGTTTTTGTGTTTTGGAACCCTTTCTAGAAAGTAGAAGTCATGTACAGTGGTTTGTTTTGTGTGTTTTGGAAGCTTAAATGTAGGTTGACTAATACAAAATATTGACTTCATCTACTTTGGTCCTTGGCTAACAGTATAAATATGTTATTCCTGTGCTGCCTTTATTGGTTTATTAGTAGGTTAGCCACACAAACATTATCCAATGCAAAACACATCCTACTAAAATGATCAAAGATGGATGTATCAACATAAAATTGATCTGGTGTTGCTCATCCATTTATGATTCTTCATTGGTCTTTGTCAAAATAAAATAACATTATCCAACTTACAAACACAGATTCGTAACACATATCCAAGTATCAAAGATGGAAGAAGTATCAACGATGGATGAACAAACACCACTTTCAAGTATGAACATAAACTTGCTCTGGTGTTGTTCATCCATTGTTTATTCTTCATTGCTCTTTGTCAAAATACAGAAACATTATCCAAGTAAGAACGCAAGCTGGTAAATTGACTATTCAATAGTCAATTTTCATGTATAATGACAGTAATTGACTTTGTAAAAGTCAACACTTATAACTATCTGTATGAACTTGCAACAATAGGTAGAAACTGGGTAAAATGGCAAATGGATACATTTAAACGTCAATTAATCCCATAGACTAACATGAGATGATTTCTTACATAATGCAAATTAGATATATTTTCAAATGCATAAAATTTTGTAGTCTACATAGTTCAGAAGCACACATTGTTAAAAGATAGAAAATATTGTCTAAGAATTACATATTCGATGAAAACCATTGTCTTTGAAATACTTAACCAACATTTTTTTTGTGGTTAAGCCATCTTTGCTGCTATAATCTTCTTCCTAGTCCACAATTGTTTTGGAGCCACACCAGAAGCAGCATCAACTTGACTTCCAGATTCAGGCTGGACCACACTTGCTTGAGAATGACTTTCAGACTGACCACAAGTTTCATGCACATGACTTTGAGATTGAGCATCAGTTTGACATTGAGCTTGTTCATTTGCTTCAAAGTTGTTACCTTTAACCTTTGTCTTCTTCTTTGATGGCACTTTTGGCTGGGATGAAGCTGTTTTTTGTGACTGATGGGTACTGCCTTGACTTCCTGTTACACCTCCTTGCCCAAGACATCTTTTCTTGTTGTGTCCAGCATTGCCACAAATACCACAAACTACACTCCTACAAGACTGTGACAACTTACTATCTTTATCATGATCATCATTTTTTGTAAAAGCCCTAGTTCTTTCTTTCGTGGCCTACCCAATGGTTTATGATGTTTAGATGGAAGAATGGTTGTAGGCACATTTGATTTTTTCCAATGTTGATAACCATTTATGGGCTAGATGTGGTGTTTGTAAGTTTTATCCCAAGTCTTAAGCAAGTAACATGGATGAACCCATGATTCTACAGATCCTACTTCTATTCCATTGAACCTCATATACCGGTTGGTAGCAATAGCATGTTTACATGGCATACCTGTAAGCTCCCATCTTATACAAGTACAAGCCCTAGCTTCAACATTCACAAAACACTTATCTCCTCATCCACTAACCTGATACTTATCTCTTTCAGTCCGTAAAACGGTGTACTTATAAGCCTCTTTCTTAATCAAGTCTAACATGTGTGTTGCCTTTGGTGTTAATCGTCCGGCACACTTGTCAATTGTATGCACAACATTCACTATTCTCTGCATGCAATATTGATGCGTGGTTTTGCGACCTTACAACAGGTTTTACCTCTCAAGGGATCTTGAGAAGTTTGCAATCCCCACCAGGCAGTGTACCTGACCGATGTAGTATAGTGAAGTGGCAAGTACCGGGGGATTGATCGTTCAACTCAAAGAATAGTGTTCGTTAGGATTGAAATTTATCTACTAGGTCTAGAGGTGAGGGATGATTCTTTTTGTATTTTTATATTTTATGAAAAGCAAATAAAATCTCTGGTTTGAAGGAGTGGGCGGAATTAGTTGCTAATCAACTAACCCCAAAAGCTACTAATTAAACTAATGTGCAGGAAAGTAAACTAGGGTTCTACAAGGGAAGTGAAGCGTATCTACCTATGATGTATTACTCCTTGCTAGCTATCCAATTCTACCTATTGAATTGTAACCTTGTTTTAATTGACGGGTTGTATTCCTTAATACCATTCGTGGGGTGGCGTACGTACTTCCCCAACTCTATAAGCTCCTACTTCACTCCTATGTCGAGCCGGCTAAGAAGCTCCTAACATGGGATCACTAGAATTCGCTCATGCATTAAATACAACCAAATAAACCTAGTACGCATTGGTTCATGTTTCTTAAGACGTTCAAGCAAGTTACCGTATAGGAGGTTAGCCAGTTTTCTTAAGCCTAACATCGATATCACCCAATCAAACAAGAGACAATAGGAAACAAGAATTATAAGCTAAACCAATTAGATCTATTGAAGTGTCACACCTTTATTGATGACGATAGACACATACATCAATAAGGAATCAATAAGATCTAATTAATTATATACAAGTTTCACACAATCATAAGTAGACACAAGGTGAATTAGCAAAGCATGATCAATGAAGGGCAAACAACCACAATAATGAAAGACATAATTAAGTTAGAATCAACAAACAATATTTGATGTTTATGAAGTGATTGAAACCCTTTAAGTTGCTGGAAAAACACCTACCTAAACCCTAGAATCGGACTTAGGGTTTAGGGCTTACAAAAAGTGAAGTTGTGATGTTGTATTTATAGCTGATTTTCTGTCCGCATCGATCTGACGGCGTCAGCCTTTACAAGTGACGGCGTCAGCTCCCCTTTTTCACCAAATTGTAGATCTTTTCGTCCCGATTCCGTGGCCTCTTGAATCACCTAAATCCGAGTTCGTATGAAGATTTTATGGCCAAAACAGTGACAGCTACTCCGCGCGTAAGTTATGATTGATTTGATTAACTTGTGACGACTTTTCTTCTTGTGCAAGTTGTCATTTTGACGTCGTCACTCTATGGCATCTGACGTCGTCAGGATGAGTCCTGACGCCGTCACCTTCAAAAATCCTCTGGCCCGTCTCTCTTTAACTTAACACTTGACGGCCTACATCCATTAACACGTGACGCCGTCACAAAACCTTCTGGCGCGTCACGTGTAAATTCATATTCATCCTTTTGCCAGTACGTGACGCCGTCACCTACAAAGCGTAACGCCGTCAAGCTCTGTTTCTAGCTTGATTTTTGGAGACTTTGCCGTTTTCTTCACTTTTCGCTCCAAAAACGTCCAAAATGCTTCCTTTTCCAGATTTCTTCTCCAAAGTACCTAAAATGACAAAAGGAACGATTTAGGGCAATATTTGATCAAATAAATACGATTTAGGGCTTAAATGACCCCTTAAAAGCGGTACACTTTTCGCTTCATCAAATACCCTTACACTTGAGATTTGCTTGTCCTCAAGCAAATGTGCTTTTATTCTAATCAAAATACAAGTTAGGGGTCATTTAATGCTAACATAAAAGTAATTGCAACAAATAGTCGTTCCACTTTAATCATAATAAGCACGGAGATTACAAACTAGCACCTCACAAGTAGTGTTTAGATACTCACATCTCTCAAGTGTCATCAAAATAAATCTCATAAATGAAAACGGATAATATCTCTCACTACCTGTCATAGCAAATAGATTACCATAGGCTTGGGAAAGGATCGAAAACCTCCTCCACTAGGCGTAAGCACCTAAGATAAACTATCAAAGAGGGCTTTTACATGGGTTATAACGTTAGGTGTAGGATATGATAAACACGGTTTTGTTGGATAAAGGATATTTTACTGGTGGCGAGTTAAAGATCTTGATTAATTACATGTACTATACAATGTTGCTAAGCCAAGACTCGACTCAATCTTAAGCTAAAAACAAAATAACAAAAACATAAAATAAACATAAAATAAAACGGGATGGTAGTCCGTATGTTTTTCTACTTTTCTTTTTCTCATTTTTTTTTCTTGATTTTTTCGATTTTTTTTTTTTTTTTTTTTTTTTTTGCATACACTTTTGCCCTACCATCCAAAATAATACATCATAGGGGCGTTGCATTCCCCTTACACTTGAACTTTTACATAATTTTACAAATAACTATTCTAATGACTCGAATTAAGATAATTAAAACACTTGGAGTACTTTTAAAATATTTAGCACATATGGGGGTAATAAATGATGTTCTTCCCCATTACTCCATTACACTAGTACTTTACCCATGAGTCCCAATCGTCCCAAAACAATATGTACAAGGATATGACTCGACTTAGCAACCATGTAATCAATTAGATAATTAACTAAGGGTTTAAACAAATGTTGTCACAATAATGCACTAAAAATGAGTGCATACAAGGTAGGCTAAGGCGATTTGGGTGTACATTTAAGTGGGGTGTAAACAAATTTTTCCTTTAAGTAAAATGCTTAAAGGTCGAAACGAAAAGATAGGCTCTGAGGGGTGTACTAGGGGTATCGTGTACTAAAAATGAGTACAACGCAAAGGGTGTGGGAGAATTACTTGACCAATGTAGCCAAAGTAATTATGACAAAAACACAGGTGTAAAACAATGGGTTAATCCTAATGCCTCTTATCATGTAGTAAATCTAACTACACGAATGTAGTCTCACTTGTGGCCTCGGAATGGTCCTAACGCAAGTTCTAGAATCTAAGTGCTACCGGTACACACATCATAGCATAAATGCTTTTTCTACCAATTCTAGGGGCGAACCTCACATATTTGGGGGTGGAAAATTTTTAGTGGTACGGTTTTGTGCTAGTCATATAACTCCTATCCATGAGACGCTCATTAAGATCAAAGTTTCACTCCTATATGTTGTAAAAAATTTTAAATTTGGCACTAAAATTACCCTAACAGGTATTTCTCTCAGTTTTATTACACATTTACTATTAAACAAACAAAAATCAAGCGTAATAGCATTCTCTAATCGTACTTTTACCCCCCCTTACACTTAAGATGAACATTGTCCCCAATGTTCAAATAACAAGATGTAAAAGCATAAAGTAAAAGAATGAAATCAAATACTCCCCTGATTCGTTCGGTGGATAATGAAGTAACACGGTTAGATCTTCTTCCAAGGTAATGTTGAAGCTCCATGACTAATGCATCGCCATAAGCTTGATCCAACAAACTTTTTCTTGTCCAAAATAACCTGTTAAACCTGAGAAAACAAACACGAAAACCTGCATAACATCGGCGGGATAAACTCTATATATAAGGATATAATGCTTGTGGAATGATAATTTTGCAGATTCCTGGAGATTATAAGTTATAGATTTTATAAGAACTTTTTATGAAAACAAAACTTTCAAAAATTTTCAGAAAATTAAACCTGACGCCGTCAGGTTGTAAAGCCTGACGCCGTCAGAAATGATCTGACAGAATTCTCATGTTAAGTTTTCGGAAAATTTCTGGAAAAACCTATACCTTACTTCCTGGAATTCCTGCAAAACATCATCATGACTCGATACAAGCATTTGACTCAAACAATTACTAATATGTATGTTAATTTAATATTATTACGATTCATGTTCATTTGTGTTCTAATAAACCGATTTGGATTTCCCTTACACTTAACTTTTGCAAAATACCTTTATATGTAGTTAAGACGAAGTTAAAAACAAGATAAAGCATTTTCACAAATTAGTTTTTAACATGAATCAATAATAATAAAACTTAAACACGCATACGGAAACAAATAAAATCAAACAAACAAATAAATAAACACACAAAGCAAATAAAACTTGGGTTGCCTCCCAAGAAGCGCTTTTCTTTATTAACGAGTCTTGTAGCTAGACTCAAAGTCACGTACATTACGTGACTTCTTCATCAAAAGTTATGTCTTCCTCATTGATCATTTCATTACCATTCTCTTGATAATGCTTGACTCGTTGTATATTCACAGTGAATTCTCTATCTTCTTCGTCAATCAACACAACGGCTCCGGTTTTAGAGGAGCTCCTTACGGTAAAAGGTCCATACCATCTAGATTTAAGTTTTCCAGGAAATAGTCTTAAGCGAGAATTATATAATAAGACCTTGTCTCCTTCTGAAAACTCCTTTGGTCTCTTAATCCGTTGGTCATGCCATCTTTTTGCCCTTTCTTTGTATGTAATGGAAGATTCATAAGCCTCTAATCTCAATTCATCGAGCTCTTGGAGCTGTAAGAATCTATTTGTTCCCGCAACTGTATAGTCCAAATTACAAGCCTTAAGTGCCCAATACGCCTTGTGTTCCAGTTCTACTGGAAGGTGGCATGCCTTGCCATATACCATACGGAACGGGGTTGTCCCGATTGGTGTCTTATAAGCGGTTTGAAATGCCCACAAAGCTTCATCGAGCTTAAAAGACCAATCTTTTCTGTTTTGATTGACCGTTTTCTCTAGTATTCTCTTTATGGCTCTATTAGTGTTTTCGACTTGACCATTGGTTTGAGGATGGTAAGCGGTGGAGAATCGATGAGAGACTCCATATCTTTTCATAACTTTCTCCATTTGCGAATTGCAAAAATGGGTTCCCCTGTCGCTAATAAGAGCCTTCGGAATTCCGAACCTAGCGAACAATTTTTTTAAGAAATGAATGACTACCCTAGTGTCGTTAGTCCTAAGGGCTTGCGCTTCCACCCATTTCGAAACATAGTCAATTGCCACTAAGATGTATTCATTCCCTCCTGAAGATGGGAAGGGTCCCATGAAATCAATTCCCCAAACATCGAAAACCTCGCAAACTTGTATATAGTTCTGTGGGGCTTCATCCCTCCTAGAGATATTCCCAGCTCTTTGACATGCGTCACAAGTCTGTATCATTCCCTTCACATCACGAAATATTGTAGGCCAATAGAATCCTGCGTCGAAGACCTTTCGTGCAGTAGTGTTCATTCCGTGATGTCCTCCCGATGGGCCTGCATGACACTCTTTCATAATTCTGACAGCCTCTTTTTCCGAAACACAACGTCTGATTACCTGATCCGGACATATTCGGAATAAGAAGGGTTCATCCCAAAAGTAGTACTTTAATTGATTGAAGAACCTCTTTTTTTCATGCCTGCTCATATGCTCAGGAATGACTCTACTTGCCAGGTCGTTAGCATAATCCGCATACCAAGGTTCAGAATCATTTATTGACATGAGCTGCTCTTCAGGAAATGATTCCCGAATCTCACTCTTGTCAGATTCAGCGAGGCTGGGGTTTTCGAGACGAGAGAGATGATCAGCCGCAAGATTCTCTGCTCCTTTCTTATCACGAATCTCAACATCGAACTCTTGCAATAGTAGGATCCAACGAAGTAACCGTGGTTTAGCATCCTGTTTAGCGAAAAGATATCGAATGGCTGAATGGTCCGTAAAAACAACCGTTTTAGAAAGGACAAGATACTGGCGAAACTTATCAAAAGCAAATACCACGGCTAGTAATTCCTTTTCAGTGGTAGTGTAGTTTTCTTGAGCAGGATTCATGGTTTTGCTAGCGTAGTATATTGGCTGAAAGTGTTTGTTAAGCCTTTGGCCTAATACTGCTCCAACAGCATAATCACTAGCATCGCACATGATTTCAAAGGGTAACTCCCAGTTAGGGGTGACTGATGCGCGTGATGTGTCGTTGCGGTTTAGCAGTTTTAATGTCTACTCAAGTTTTAAATTTATATTTAGCCGACTTATCAATAACACACACACTTAACGAGCAGTGTACCCGGTCAGTATGAAGATAATGGTAAGTAGAGTGTCGATCACTAAGAGTGGAACGTATTATCTCGTTATTCTAATCAGTATTTTAATATCCTAACGCAAGGGGGTTTCAGCCTGAGAGACTGGCACGGTTTGTTTGCAATTAAATAATAAAATAAACCAACAGGCACGAATCAGCAAGTAGCACACACGTACACAGATAAATACTTGAGACAATAAGAGGGCTGTCCTTATGATTAAGTAGATTGTCACTTGTTTTATTGATAGCTTTATATGAAGTGTATGTAGTTAACCCTTTCTCGTTGGTCCTAATCTTATCGGCGAGTAAACCCTTAATGATTACTTATGTCTAAAAGTTATTCCTAAGTGATCAATTTAGTAATAACCGTGGGAGCCACATTATGTCCCGCAGTCAAATGCCCGCAAGCCACTAATAAACACAGAGGTTATCAATGCACTAATAAGTAGTAACCAAAGACATCAACATATAAACTTTAATTGATGGGAAAGCAAGTATTAAAGGGAGTGCAATCTTTCGTTGTCACATTACACAAGCCACCAATCCTGATGAATTAAAGTTTGCTAACACAATAAAACAAAACTACTTAATGAATTAAATACATGCAGCACCTTCTTACAGCTCTTGTATCTTTGATTTGGGTGTGTCTTGTGCTGCCTCCTTGACTGAATTCGTCCTTTGTTCCTCCTGTTCGGACTTCGGTTTTAGGTTTTCCGGAACTTGTAATTCGTCTGGTCTACGGGGTATTTATAGTTTCTGTCTGAGGGAAGATGCGGCGCATCTACTAAGTAGATGCGGCGTATGTACTTAACTTCGCGTGGGGTCCAAGATTATAATATTCAGGAATATTCGTACACCGCCAGAAGATGCGGCGTAACTCCATGATTAGATGCGGCGCATGTCCTCTTGTATCTTGGATCGTATTTGGTGATATCTTGATAGAGATGCGGCGCATGTCGAGAGTGAGATGCGGCGCATCTGGAGCAGAATTGACTTGATCTTGTCCATGTCAGTAGACCTTCAACTTTATGCACGTTTTGCTCCATAATTAGTCCAAAATCACTAAGTTTCACCAAATGCTTGTTTTTACCTGAGAATTACAAAAGTAAACGATTAAGTATCAATCCTCATACATAATATAGTAAAACAAGTCAAATTAATAGGATAAATGATAGTAATAAAATGTACTTATTTGAGTTCATCAAATATCCCCCCACTTGAACTTTACTTGTCCCCAAGTAAACCTTAGAATTTCTTTTATGAAAATGTATCCTAAAAGATGTTAGGATTTATTTTTATATTTAAGCATGTATTCGTTTATTTCATAATCACACAACTAAACACTTAACGATTCAGAAGTAAAATAAAATAAGTCGATAAAAGCAAATCTAATCGTTTAACTGTCCAGTCGCGACGAATATTCTATCATAAGCTTGGCAAGTATACACATCTCCACCACTAAAGCTAAGGAGTAACAAGTCTAAAGCGGTAAAAAGGGTTTTTAGGCTTAAGGGTTAATTATTCTCTTTCACTATCGATCTCAAATTCCAGAAAAGGCGACAAAATCACAAATACATGATCGAATCCACGAACACGATACTTGCAATTGCTCAAATCCTTAACTCGAATAGGCTAAAGATAGGTCCAAACTTCACCAATAATAATATATCAAAAAGGGCGACAAAATCATAAATACATAGCCGAATCCACGACTACGATACTTAAGATTGCTCAAATCCCTAATCTCAATAAATCAAAGGTTTGGTTGGATAAAGAATAATAAAGGGCATGGATAACATTTGGGATATAAATTGGTGCAAAAATAAAAATAAACAAAACAAATAAATTAAAATCCTAAGTGTGGTTAATCACTATCCCAACCATCCCATGAATAAGACTCATATCATCGAATAACTCACGCTTTAACACTTGAAACACACGCTTTAGGTAGACACGAATTATACTCAACAAGATCTTAATCAAAGAATAAACCTTAATTGGCGTTCCCATAACTGCCAATTCCCATTCAATCCATAGATATAGTACAACAAATAGTGGTGATATCGACCACTTACATAACTTTACATAAGTTGGTTAAAACTAACTTCCAACTTTTCTTCTTTTTTTTTTTTTTTTTTTTTTTTTTTTCTTTTTTTTTTTTTTTTTTTTTTTTTTTTTTTTTTTTTATTTAAACATAAACATAGATGTGTAAAATTTCACCACATCACTATAACTTTCTTTCCGGATAATTTTTCCATACTTTTCATGACTTCAGAAATAATGGTAATAGTGAAAGTAGTAAACACACGAAAAATAAACTCCAAAATATACAATATTTACTTTCACTCCAATTGCATTGTGCAATTTCCCGACCTAACCATAGATAATGAATTACGCACGCGAACACAGGTAATGTAAGGAAACACACTTTGCCTATAGCAATCAACCAACCACGGATTCTAATCTACAGGGTAGGCTAAGGTGTAAGGGTGTAACGAAACATTTTAAACATAGGTGTAAGAAACGAAAGGAATGGCTCTGAGGGTTTTTCTAGGGGTATCTTACTTTAAAAATGAGAGTAACAAAAGGGTTTATACGGGGGTTAACTAACCAGTGTAGTTAGTTAATAACACATAACATATAATAGGCTATTTGGGTGTAATCCTAGAATTTTACCAAGTTAGACAAGTCACTCCAATTATATAAATAATACTTATTATGGTGGTCTCGAATAGTATACAAGCCAAGTTCTAAAGTTTACAAGTCACCGGCACACTCATAGATTTGTGAATTTTGAAAAATCACAATTTTTGAAAATAACGTCATGTGTGCAGTTATGCAACTTAGATCTTAAACAAAAACATGCTAAAAAATTTTAAGTTTGATATATTAAGCACATTTTAAGCATAATTTTTGAAAAAGTTTAGGACAAGTAATTGTTAAGTGTTCTAATTCTCCAATCCCCCCACTTAAGTTAAACAACGTCCTCGTTGTTTGTATAAAAGGTTAAAAACTGGAAAATAAAAGAATTAGAACAGAAAAACTCCCCTGAGATTTGCTCGGTATGATCCTCCATTAGTATAAGAGCAAAAATCAACTTCTTGTGGATTAGAACGTTAAAGCTTCATACTTGATGTATCCACAGGAAACTATAATACCACCAACACTTTAAAACACACCTAAGATAAGAAAGGTTCAAGCTTTGCATAATACATTAGTAGTTAGGAAAAATAAAACTTAAAAATTAAAACTGAAAATCATCAGGTCAGTCGATGCGCCGTATCTTATTGAAGAAGATACGCCGTATCGAGCCTGGAATTAATACGGATCAGAATAAAGATGCGCCGCATCCTTAACCAGGGATGCGCCGCATTAAAAATAAACTGATAAATAGTTTTAAAGTCGAAAATAAAAATGCAGAAAAATAAAATAAGATATGACCATTGCAGGAGATGCGTCGCATCTCAGAATTGAGATGCGCCGTATCCTCATGCGGCCTGGAAACAAAATAAAACGAAGTAAAGGATAGGATGCGTCGCATCTGTTTAAGCAGATACGGCGCATGTAGTAATCAAACAGACTGATAACAGTCTGTTGTAAAATGACTAGTTCCACGGTTTAATCTCATACGTCCTCTCGTACTCTCATGCTGAACTTAATGCCAGTCTTCATCAAACATAACAAGAAATATAAACTGAAACATTAAATATAAACATAAGAATAGCGATTAGTACAATCCAAAAAGTAATAATAATGTGTGGAACAATGTCTATGAAATCAAGAGAGTAAGGTCATGGGTGAGTGTGGTCGTCTGGATGGGTCCCGGAAGTGCTGGCTCCATCAGTCCTCTGGCGGACTCTGCGCTCGTATGCACGTGTCACTCCCGCAACCTCAGTACCATCTGGACGAACGTGTGTAATACCCTGCTGCTCTAATAGTCTGCTCACACTCATGACCACCCACTCTGAGTCTCTCCTCAGGGCTCTCAACTCTCCCTCGACTGCCTCAAGTCTCTGACCAATGGTGCGTGGGGGTACTGGTGCCTGTGGCACCTCCTCGTCGGCAGGAGCAGCAGCCGGAGGTTCCTGAGGTCCTCCCTGCTCCGCCTCTGGCCCTGCAGCTCTGGCGGGCCCTAATGCTGCCCAAAAGTGGCCTCCCGCAGCCACCTGGCAGATCCCGAGTCTAACCAAATAGTCCCTATCGATAACCGGGAGACGGGCCACAATAACCTCCAGCCCCGCTGGGATCTCAGCTCCAATAACTCCAAAATGGCGGGCCAGCCTCGAAACAAAATGCCCGCCAGTCATCTGGCTCCTCCGATCTCTCCCTGCAGCAGATCGGTGGAGGTAGTGCGCTAAAAAGTGGGGGATGTTCACCGATAACCCCTCATCCATACTCCTCAAGAGGAAGAGGTCCAGAGTGGTCACCTTCTCAGGTGACTGACCCCTCCCAGCAATGGTGAGTGCAATCAAACGGTGGCATAGCCGCCTCATCGGCTCTCTGATCAATGTGTAGGATGGGGTGGAAGTAACGATGTCACCCATCGAAGAAATCCTAACCCAGTAGTCACTGAATACCCCTCTGTCAGGGACAACCCGTAAACTCTCAGCCCAGTATCTGGCAAACCCAGCAGATCCAATCTCCTCCTCAGTGTGTAGCCCCATGGCCAAAATAAACTGCCTCATCGACATCTGCCTATGCACACCTCCTAACCTGAATACCAGAGTGTCAGCTGTATCAATCTCCAAATCCGTCTCCCTGTAATGAATCGTGCTAAAGAACTCCAGCATGAGCTCCCTAATCAGAGGCTCGTCAATCCTAAATAGTCTCTCCCAAGCACTAGACCTAAACACTACCTCCTCATCGTCTCCAACAACTACCATCTCCATCCGATGCTGTAAACTAGCAGCTGCATGTCCACCACCGATCAATCCCACATCGTCAAAATTCAAAACCTGGACTCTGAATATTTTCTTGAAGTAAATCGAGTCAAGCCTATGCAAGTAATCCTCTAGAGCGGCAGGAGTAAGTCCCATGTTCTCAAATTGTAGCCACTGATGCCTTAGTGTGACCTCTGGTAGTGCCATCTGAAATAGATATTCACAGTCAGTAAACAGTCTGCAAAATAGGTAGATACGGCGCATCTGATTTAATCAGTGCGGCGTATCTGTATAAAGTATAAGAGATGCGGTGCAAGACAATAGATACGGCGTATTGAGATGCGTCGTATCTAGATTAATCAATACGGCGTATCTAGAATTTTATCAATTTTGAAATAGGTCGTTACGCCGCATTAATCAACCTAGATGCGCCGCATCTAAAAGCATATCAGTATAAAATAAAGGGTTAGGCACGTTTTTCAAGAATCCGTATCCGTGACGTAAACTACCACTAAATATCACAGTATTATATGCTCCTTATATCAGTTCTAATATCTCAATCTACCACTGCTAATTCTCCTTCCCGCTAATTATTCAAAATCAAACCCAAAACCTAAATTTTCGGTTAAATCAAATTAGGTTATAAGTTCAATTACTCATGCAAATTAAATACAGGGGAAACCATCTAGAGCAAATCCTAATCATATCTCTATATCATTTAAGCACGAATCGATTCAATCATATAAACCCTAATTTTCGTTCTAAACAAGATTAAATCGAAATTGAGTAATTACCTTAACTTGATGATTAGGAGAAAGATTCTAGATCGGATTAGAGGTGGATTAAAGAAGAATGATCGGGATTCGAGTATAATTTTAGTGCGTGTTCTTAACTGTGTGTGTTTATGCGGCGCATTCCCGTCGTATTTATAGGGCGACACGATGCGCCGTATTAGAAAATTGGGATGCGCCGTATCTATTTAATTTCGTTGACTAGTCAATAAGTCCTAGTTGGTCAGGGATACGGCGCTTTGGATATTTTAGATCCGCCGTATCTCTATGTTAGTTAACGAAATTTAAATGAAGAACGTACCTTGGCCTCCGCAACACAGTTCCTTATACATCAAATTTGGGTTAAACGGCACACCGTATAGATGAATTCAAAATAAGAGCAATAGGCATAAACGTTTCATTAATAATTGTAATCTTATTGTTTAGAGGGTAAGTTTTTACTCCGATGTTAGGAACAAATATCGTTTTTAAGCATACAAAATTAAGATTACGATTTGAATCAGATGTATAGTGTAGATAATAAAACTGAGGTTATAGTGGAGAGGACTTCCCTTAGGGCTGGTTGAATAATCGAAGAGGTTACGTTTTGATCACTCCAGCAATCTTCTCTCGGTTTAGTTCAGAATGTAATCT
This sequence comes from Artemisia tridentata subsp. tridentata, assembly GCA_021014915.2. NCBI lineage: Eukaryota > Viridiplantae > Streptophyta > Magnoliopsida > Asterales > Asteraceae > Artemisia > Artemisia tridentata. The sequence continues at coordinate 407,754,421 of CP139507.1, forward strand.
TTCTTGGTGATGCTCGAGTCATCATTTATCCTGAAAATAAACAACTTGCACACGAGAGTAGCTAACCGATCAAGGTAAATATCAAAAATCAACTATATTTATCAAATTATATTCGTCGTATTAACAAAAGTTAATGCGCCGTATTTTCGTTACGTTTAAAAATAAATATCGATTTTTGATTCAGAAAGATGCGCCGTATCGATAGAGATCGATACGCCGTATCTGTTTAATAATTCGCAAACTGTTTTTTAATTAAAATAATAGATACGTCGTATCTGCTAAAGCAGATGCGTCGTATGGCGTTAACGTTTAGAATTTTTTTTTTTTTATCGAAAAACAGATACGCCGTATCTGCTAAAGCAGATGCTTCGTATTACTTTATCGCTTAGAAAAATTTTCTTATTAAAAACAGATACGCCGTATCTTGGGGAAAAGATGCGTCGTATCGAATTAATTAAACGCGTTGTATTTTTTTAAAAATTAAACGCAATACGCCGTATCTGAGAGATCAGATGCGCCGTATCGTTTGATTTAGCACAGTACAACGATAGCAGAACAGAAAAATACGAAAAATAAAAACAAAAAATTAAACACACAAACAAAAATAAACACACAAAAATAAAAGAAAACAATTAACACACAATACAACAAATATGCAAAATAGTACAATGATGCAATTAATCTAATAAAAAGAAAAAACTAATTAAAATACTAATCAAATTAACAGATAATAACAATTCACTCCCCGGCAACGGCGCCAAAAACTTGATGCGCGTGATGTGTCGTTGCGGTTTAGCAGTTTTAATGCCTACTCAAGTTTTAAATTTATATTTAGCCGACTTATCAATAACACACACACTTAACGAGCAGTGTACCCGGTCAGTATGAAGATAATGGTAAGTAGAGTGTCGATCACTAAGAGTGGAACGTATTATCTCGTTATTCTAATCAGTATTTTAATATCCTAACGCAAGGGGGTTTCAGCCTGAGAGACTGGCACGGTTTGTTTGTAATTAAATAATAAAATAAACCAACAGGCACGAATCAGCAAGTAGCACACACGTACACAGATAAATACTTGAGACAATAAGAGGGCTGTCCTTATGATTAAGTAGATTGTCACTTGTTTTATTGATAGCTTTATATGAAGTGTATGTAGTTAACCCTTTCTCGTTGGTCCTAATCTTATCGGCGAGTAAACCCTTAATGATTACTTATGTCTAAAAGTTATTCCTAAGTGATCAATTTAGTAATAACCGTGGGAGCCACATTATGTCCCGCAGTCAAATGCCCGCAAGCCACTAATAAACACAGAGGTTATCAATGCACTAATAAGTAGTAACCAAAGACATCAACATATAAACTTTAATTGATGGGAAAGCAAGTATTAAAGGGAGTGCAATCTTTCGTTGTCACATTACACAAGCCACCAATCCTGATGAATTAAAGTTTGCTAACACAATAAAACAAAACTACTTAATGAATTAAATACATGCAGCACCTTCTTACAGCTCTTGTATCTTTGATTTGGGTGTGTCTTGTGCTGCCTCCTTGACTAAATTCGTCCTTTGTTCCTCCTGTTCAGACTTCGGTTTTAGGTTTTCCGGAACTTGTAATTCGTCTGGTCTACGGGGTATTTATAGTTTCTGTCTGAGGGAAGATGCGGCGCATCTACTAAGTAGATGCGGTGTATGTACTTAACTTCGCGTGGGGTCCAAGATTATAATATTCAGGAATATTCGTACACCGCCAGAAGATGCGGCGTAACTCCATGATTAGATGCGGCGCATGTCCTCTTGTATCTTGGATCGTATCTGGTGATATCTTGATAGAGATGCGGCGCATGTCGAGAGTGAGATGCGGCGCATCTGGAGCAGAATTGACTTGATCTTGTCCATGTCAGTAGACCTTCAACTTTATGCACGTTTTGCTCCATAATTAGTCCAAAATCACTAAGTTTCACCAAATGCTTGTTTTTACCTGAGAATTACAAAAGTAAACGATTAAGTATCAATCCTCATACATAATATAGTAAAACAAGTCAAATTAATAGGATAAATGATAGTAATAAAATGTACTTATTTGAGTTCATCACTCCCAGTTAGGGGTGACCATAATTGGAGCTTGGGTAAGTTCCTGCTTCAATCGATCGAATGCATCCTTGCACTCTTGAGAGAAGTCGAACGGGGCATCCTTCATGAGCAACTGAGTCATTGGTTTAGCTACCTTTGAGAAATCTTTAATGAATCTCCTATAGAAGCCAGCATGACCCAAAAAGCTACGGATTGCCTTGACAGTTGTTGGATAGGGAAGTTTGGATATAGCTTCAATTTTTGCCCGGTCTACTTCAATTCCACTTGCTGAAATTTTGTGCCCTAGCACAATCCCTTCTTTTACCATAAAGTGGCACTTTTCCCAGTTTAGTACCAAGTTAGTCTCCTCACAACGTTTGAGCATTTTCTCAAGGTTAGCAAGACAGCGATCAAAAGAGTTTCCAAAGACCGAAAAATCATCCATGAAGACCTCCATGTTGTCTTCCATTAACTCATGGAAGATTGCCGTCATGCAGCGCTGGAAAGTGGCGGGGGCGTTACATAGTCCAAAGGGCATTCGCTTGTAGGCGAAGGTGCCATAAGGGCATGTAAACGTAGTCTTTTCTTGGTCCTCAGGAGCGATAGGGATCTGGAAATATCCTGAGAACCCATCTAGGAAGCAGTAGTACTCATGCCCTGCTAACCTTTCCAACATTTAGTCGATAAATGGGAGAGGGAAATGATCTTTTCGGGTTGCATCATTCAACTTCCTATAATCGATGCACACACGCCATCCAGTTACTGTTCGTTGAGGCACTAACTCATCCTTATCGTTCTTTACCACTGTCATTCCTCCCTTTTTTGGTACAACCTGTACAGGACTTACCCATGGACTGTCGGAAATTGGGTAAATTAGGCCTGCATCTAGGAGCTTAATGACTTCCTTTTTCACGACTTCCTTAATGTTGGGGTTTACTCACCTTTGAGGCTGCACGGTGGGTTTATAATCCTCCTCCATGAGGATTTTATGCGTGCAGAAAGTAGAGTCAATCCCCTTGATGTCGGCTACATCCATGCTATAACTCCTTTATATTTTTTTAAAACTCCTAAGAGTTTATCTTTTTGTTCACTTTTCAAGGAAGAGCTTATGATTACCGGAAGTTGATCTTCCCCTTGGAAGAAAGCATATTCAAGGTTGGTTGGGAGTTCCTTGAGTTCTACCGCAGGTGGCTCGATGATGGAGGGTTTAAGTTTGTTCTCGGGTTTACGAAGCTCAAGCTGTTCGATTTCTTGTCTGGGATAAAAAGAGACTGCGTTTACATCCATAGTCTTTTCCTCCTCAAAGATGGGTAAGAAAGCTTCATCTCGCAACCAACCAGCTTCCATCTGTTCATCTATACAATTGTCAATCTCGTCGGATAGTTCATCGATTTCTTCGATGAAATACAGCTGATTATCTGCTTCGAGAGAAAGATTCATTGTGTCCTTGATGTCGAAGGTTAAGCTATCGGCTCCCACTCGTAAGGTTAGTTTGCCGTCATGAACATCAATAACAGCACGAGCAGTTGCAAGGAATGGCCTCCCTAGAATAATGGGCACTAAGTCATCTTCTTCCATCTCTAAGATGACGAAGTCAACTGGAAATTTGAACTTTCCTACCTTAACCAGCACATTCTCACATATTCCTAAGGGGTATTTGACTGATCTATCGGCTAGTTGGATGTTCATACGGGTTGGTTTCAACCCAGAATACCCTAATTTAAGGAACATGGAATGCGGCATAAGATTGATACTTGCTCCTAAATCGGCTAAAGCATTCTTGACTGAAAGAGATCCTATTGAGCAGGGTAGGGTGAAACTACCTGGATCGTCCACCTTCTTTGGCAGCCCTCGTTGAGTCACCACAGAACATTCTTCTCCTAAGGTTACAAGACCCTCGAGCCCTTTTCTGTTGGTTAGCAACTTCTTGAAGTATGTACTGTATTTGGGCATATGGTAGCATGCATCAAGAAGGGGTATGGTGACGACCGAATTCTTCAAATATGACAGGAATCTTTTATTATCATTTTCGACCTTTTGATTCTTGAGACGGGACGGGTATGGGACTTTAATGGACTGTTTGGTTTGAGTAGGTGGAGAGGGAGTTACCGGAGAGGTTTGTTCGGGATTCTCATCGTTCACATTATCTTCCTCCTCATGAGGGGTGTTGGGTTCCATGATGTTAGATTGTTGAGCTGGGTAAGGTGGATCCCTAGTAGTTGTTCCAGCACGAGTGGTGATGGCGAGTAAGGGATCTCTTTGAGGTTCACCAAGGCCGTCGAGAGTGGCGTTGAGTTCTGCGAATATGGCCCTTATGTCATTTTGTTGGCTATTGATAAGGTTGTCGAGACCATTTAGTTGCAAATTCTTTTCAAAAGTGAAGTGCCCAAGATCATCCTCAAAAGTGCTCCTAACCTTATAGTCAGGATATTCTCCTCCTCCCTCTTCTCTCACAATATTTCCCCAAGGGGTGAAATCATTGTTTTGGTAGAAAGTTAAGAGTGAAGGATCATCGAAGATGTCGTGGCTTGACAAGCATGCTTGTTCGGTGGTGGTATCATCCCCGCATTCCTCCACTTCATGCGGGCCACCACATTGGTCACAGATCAAGTATGGGTTTGACAACCGTTTAGTTGGTTGTGACTTGTCTAAATAAGAGACTTGATCATTCATTTTACTCAACCGGCTAGCAAAAGGAGGCTCTTTCATGATCTTGGAAATGCTCATGATCGAATCGGGTTCATCCCAGGTATCGTCTTGATCATTTGCGTATTCCTCAATTCTATTCCATCCTTCCTCAGCGCTTAGGTTGGCTATTTTTCCTTTTACCGAATTATTAATGCCAAATTGGTCGCCTTTAGGGACACTATCATAAAAGATTTGGACAAGAAGCCAGAGTTCAATGCCATGATGAGGGACTTGTCTAATCAGATCTTTGAATCTGATCCAGGATTCGTGAATGGGTTCAGCTGGTCCAATATGGAAGCGGAAGATTTCGTCTCTTAACGTTGAAGTTCTTCCTAATGGAAAGAATTTCTCATAGAATTTTGAGGCAAGCTGTTCCCATGTGAAAATAGATTCGGAGGGAAGTTGGTTATACCAGTCTCCGGCTTTTTCATGAAGGGTGAAGGGAAAGAATCGCAGCCGGGAGGTATCTCTAGTGGCTCCGTCCGTATGGAGGGTATCCACTATTTTCAGGAAGTCCTTGATGTGTTGGATTGGATCTTCAGTTTTCAATCCGTGAAACTTGCATACACTTTGGACCAGCCAAATATCGGTTGCACGCAAGACCCCATCCGTGCGTTCATTTGGAAAAATGATAGCATTGGAAAAACCACGTGGGGTGGGAGAAGAGTAGTCCTTGAGGCATTTAGGAATTGGGTTTTCGGGAACCTCCATATCGTGATTGGGTTGAGGGCTAGGAGGTGTAGAGTGATGATTGGATTCTTCCTCGGAGAGGGCATCATCAAAGTTGATGGCAAAGCCAGATGGTTCAGGTGTTGCAAAGAGTCGCCTTAATCTTCGCATTTCCCTATCAGGTTCTGCGTAGGGTGGAATAAGGTCGCTTAGTGAACTACGACTCCTGGTGACTCTGAGATTGGAGAAATCTTCGTTTACCATGATGGCCAAGGAAGATTTGAGCAATGGACGGAGCAGAAAAAGATAGACTAAAGAAAATCTAGAAAAATAAAATAAAATAAAAATCTCACTAGAAAGGAATCTAGTGAGTAGACCTATAAAATAAAAATTCAACCTAAACAATAACTATTCCCCGGCAACGGCGCCAAAAACTTGATGCGTGGTTTTGCGACCTTACAACAGGTTTTACCTCTCAAGGGATCTTGAGAAGTTTGCAATCCCCACCAGGCAGTGTACCTGACCGATGTAGTATAGTGAAGTGGCAAGTACCGGGGGATTGATCGTTCAACTCAAAGAATAGTGTTCGTTAGGATTGAAATTTATCTACTAGGTCTAGAGGTGAGGGATGATTCTTTTTGTATTTTTATATTTTATGGAAAGCAAATAAAATCTCTGGTTTGAAGGAGTGGGCGGAATTAGTTGCTAATCAACTAACCCAAAAGCTACTAATTAAACTAATGTGCAGGAAAGTAAACTAGGGTTCTACAAGGGAAGTGAAGCGTATCTACCTATGATGTATTACTCCTTGCTAGCTATCCAATTCTACCTATTGAATTGTAACCTTGTTTTAATTGACGGGTTGTATTCCTTAATACCATTCGTGGGGTGGCGTACGTACTTCCCCAACTCTATAAGCTCCTACTTCACTCCTATGTCGAGCCGGCTAAGAAGCTCCTAACATGGGATCACTAGAATTCGCTCATGCATTAAATACAACCAAATAAACCTAGTACGCATTGGTTCATGTTTCTTAAGACGTTCAAGCAAGTTACCGTATAGGAGGTTAGCCAGTTTTCTTAAGCCTAACATCGATATCACCCAATCAAACAAGAGACAATAGGAAACAAGAATTATAAGCTAAACCAATTAGATCTATTGAAGTGTCACACCTTTATTGATGACGATAGACACATACATCAACAAGGAATCAATAAGATCTAATTAATTATATACAAGTTTCACACAATCATAAGTAGACACAAGGTGAATTAGCAAAGCATGATCAATGAAGGGCAAACAACCACAATAATGAAAGACATAATTAAGTTAGAATCAACAAACCAATATTTGATGTTTATGAAGTGATTGAAACCCTCTAAGTTGCTGGAAAAACACCTACCTAAACCCTAGAATCGGACTTAGGGTTTAGGGCTTACAAAAAGTGAAGTTGTGATGTTGTATTTATAGCTGATTTTCTGTCCGCATCGATCTGTCCGGGGTCAGCTTTACATGACGGCGTCAGATCCCCTTTTTCACCAAATTGTAGATCTTTTCGTCCCGATTCCGTGGCCTCTTGAATCACCTAAATCCGAGTTCGTATGAAGATTTTATGGCCAAAACAGTGACAGCTACTCCGCGCGTAAGTTATGATTGATTTGATTAACTTGTGACGACTTTTCTTCTTGTGCAAGTTGTCATTTTGACGTCGTCACTCTATGGCATCTGACGTCGTCAGGATGAGTCCTGACGCTGTCACCTTCAAAAATCCTCTGGCCCGTCTCTCTTTAACTTAACACTTGACGGCCTACATCCATTAACACGTGACGCCGTCACAAAACCTTCTGGCGCGTCACGTGTAAATTCATATTCATCCTTTTGCCAGTACGTGACGCCGTCACCTACAAAGCGTAACGCCGTCAAGCTCTGTTTCCAGCTTGATTTTTGGAGACTTTGCCGTTTTCTTCACTTTTCGCTCCAAAAACGTCTAAAATGCTTCCTTTTCCAGATTTCTTCTCCAAAGTACCTAAAATGACAAAAGGAACGATTTAGGGCAATATCTGATCAAATAAATACGATTTAGGGCTTAAATGACCCCTTAAAAGCGGTACACTTTTCGCTTCATCAAATATTCTCTAATGTATTCTAAATCAGTAATGATGGGTTGGTTCCTACCTCCCACTAGTTTCCCATTAAACACTTCACACATGTTATTAAGTAACACATCAGAATGATCTCTCCCTACACATGTATAGAACATGTTTTAGTAATACAAAAAACAATGTTGAACAACAAAATATGTACACTTAGACACAGATTTGGTTAGTACCTGAAAAATGCGACCTTGACCAATGGGTTGGTGGTATCTTACTTAACCAAGCATTGCCAGGTTCGCTAAAACTCTTGAATGAAAGCATTGCTGCCTCAAATTGTTGGACGGTTGTTGCTGCTGCACATCTCCACAAATGTTCCTTGTAGGCTCTAGAATTCCATTGCAATTTCATATTCCCATGGATGTGCCTCAAACAGAATCTGTGTTCTACACTAGGGAATACTGCTGCTAAAGCTGGAATGATACCCTGCACAAAGGAACATCAATTCATTACTAATAAAAGTATCATTTATGAATTATATAAGTGAATATAATCAACTATAAATTAACATCACCTTTTGTCTGTCGCTGATAAAAGTGTAGTTTGAATTTGGTTGCAAGTCAAGATCACCTGCTAGACATTCAAGAAACCAAATCCATGAATCTTTGTTTTCAACTTCTGCAACAGCGTAGGCTAAAGGGTATATTTCATTGTTGCTATCAATACCAACAACTGTAAGAAGCTAACCAGGAAAAGGACACATTATAAAAGCACTATCTAATCCCAACAACTCTCTTTGACAAGCTTTATATCCTTCCTTCAAAGCACCTAAGCAAACGTACATTCTCTTGAAAACTCTGGTTGGACTTGTTAGATCTGTTGCAGTTTGTACACTTATCCTAACTGTTGTATTAGGATTTGTTTTCTGCAACTCTTCAACATAGTCCTTCAAAATGGTATATTGCTGCTTATGATCACCCCTAATCTCAATTTATGCCTTGTTTTTTTGCCCTTAATGCCTTTTGCATAGACACTTGGACTTCAAACTGTTTAGTGAGTTGATCTTGAACATCCCTGATTGGAATATCTGGATTGACTTGAACTTGGTCAAGTATTTGCTTTGAGAGAAACTTGTAGTCACAAGCTTTGATCTCTCTTGATTGCAAACATTTGTGTTCATCCTTGAAAGTTCTAACACTCCATAAATCTTTAGATGTATCTTTTGCTACATACAACAACCATGGGCAATCTTTTGCTTGCTCCTTTTGTGATCGCAAATATACATCCCTTCCGAGACCTCTAGTTAACGGACCAGTTTTCCTCTTTGGGGTTGTTCCTAGCCCAATAACTCCACTTGTACTACATACTGGTATTGTTCCCACACACCTAGCCCTAATTCTTTGTTTGTCATTCTTAATGAGTTGCAATTTCCTCCTAGTTTGTATTGAATGCAGGTTGATCTTATCTTTCACTTCTTTTGCAGTTACAAAAGTTTGACCATAGAAAAAAAATACTTCGTCGTCTACTTGTTCTGCCTCAGTTAACTTTTGTTTCTTGTATGCCCTCATCTTTTTCTTCCTAATTACATACTCATTCTCATTCTCAGAACCACTGTCAAACTCATTATCATTACAAAGATCTTGTATCTCATTTTTCTTAAAAAATCATCTGGTATCTGGCTAGAGCTACCTATAGTAGGTAACTCTGTAGTCTCAATCAATTTGAACAAAGCAACATCAACATCAGGCTCCTCAAAAGTATTCTCCTCATCAACAACTATGTTTCCATCTTGAATGTTCTCAATAACATCAACATCACTCTCATAACTATCTGTTTCACTCACATTGTCATCACCTAACTCTTCATCAGTCTCACAGAACTCTACAGATTTACCTTTTTGCGTACGCTCAACAGGTGTATCTATTTCCTCGTCTTGATGACCAAACTCTTGTTCAGTTTCACATACCTCCACATGACTACCTTTTTGGCTATGGTCAACACTAACAGGACTATCTTTTTGGCTATGGTCAACACTAACAGGACTTTCTTTTTGGCTATGGTCAACACTAACAGGACTATCTTTTTGGCTATGGTCAACACTAATAGGACTATCTTTTTGGTTATGGTCAACACTAACAGGACTATCTTTTTGCATATGCTCAACAGGTGTATCTATGGTCATCAAGGGTTCAATTTCTAGCAACTCACTAGATTGTACCAAAATATTGACTTCCAAAGGTGGTTGTGTGACTTGACTTAAAGCCTCTACCACAGGCTTTTTAACAATGTTTTTTAAGAACAATTTTTTCGAGCAATATGGAACAACAACAAGAGCTGTGCATTCTTCTTTGATGCATCCAAATCAGCAATAACTGTCCTAATTGACTTTGGTGACATTTCATCAACATCCAATCTTGTCTTACCATTTTCAACATAAACTTCTATCATCTTATGGTCATCAACAAGATCTTTCAATATTTCTAAATTCGCAGCCTCACTTAAGCTATACAAACCATCATCTAAATTACTACCAGGCTTAACAAAGTAATAGTAATTTTTTTGACCTAGCTCGTAACCCAATTCATACATAAGAACATCCAACTCTTCAACTGACACACTATCAACATCAACCAAATCAACTAAAGTTTCCATACCTCCATCGTATATTCTACCAGGCCAGTATTTAAAAACACCATTATGATGAACCCTCATGCTAAACATATCAATAGACCAAAGCACATTATCAAACCTTAATAGCAAAATAAAATATACCCCTATTAGATATTCCAACGATTATAACAACAAAACGTACCGTATTTTTCTTAGCAGAGTTGTACAGAACTGTATCATCAATTGGATAACCTGGATCTCTTCTTACTTTCCATAAAGTAAAATCCATGTTTTGGAATTCTGAATAATATGGAACTGGTTTTGTGACATGCAATGAGGGTTTGTGAATTGTGATAATTCTTGTAAAGAAAGTTTTGGGACGAATAAAAGAGGCAGTATAGGTGTTTATGGGGCGGGAAGAGGGATAGGATATGTGAAAATAATACAGACTTGGTATAGTGTAACTACGAAATGACGATTATGCTCTAATGCTAAAAACAAAATGTAACGAAAAGGAACGACGTTGACCAGCGGATTACGGGTCAAAGGATGCAATCGGCCTCAAAAACTTGAAAAAGGGACTCACGGCGACGAAAATGCTAAGTTTGGGGCCCCTGCGATGCTTTTGGGAAAGTTTAGGGACCAACGATGTATTTTTGTCTATTTTTTAGTATTCCATTGATTCTGCAATTAGATTCCCTACGGCTTCTAAGGTCAAATGTTTAACAGTAGGTGAATTCAAATCTCCATTAACTAAAGGAGTAAAGGCACACTTAAAATATCATTTTGTTTGGTCTGAAATTGCAATTTCTTATCATTTCATACATTCAAAATATGCCTCCAAAATATCCAAATTAATGGTTTTCAATTTTTAATAAGTCGAATTAGTTATGCTCTTTTGAGCTACTTTATGGTATCTAGCCGAATTAGAATCATAATAATTATTCAGATATGACCTTTTTGAATTCAAAATCTTGTTAGTTGATTCAAATATTATAACTAAGATGGTAGACAAACGAGAAAAGAATATTTACACAATTGGTATTTCCAAAAAAATGTTTCTTAAAACTTGCATATTGCTGAAATGACTTTTAGTAGCGGTAAAAAAGGTTGCCAATAGAGAGCTGTCAATGAGCCAAACGCTCTCGTGCATGTATCGGGTATGGGCCTGGTTAGAGCCCATTTATTTGCCTGTTTCTAGGCCCAATGACTAACAATAAAAGAAAAGAGGAAATGACGAAAAAGCCACAACACAACACAAACACTTTCCAAAATCTTTGTGTTATTATGATCTCCAAAACCCCAACTAACTAACTTCTTCTCTCTGGTACGCTTTTTCAATTCCAAATTATATTCTCATGCTTTCATTTTCATCTCATATACAAATTAACTGGATTCAAATTTAAATTGTTGGTTGGTTGGTTGGATATGAATTGAGCATATGTTAGTCTACTATGGCACTGGTGTAGTGAAATCATACTTTAACCTGGCTTAACAGAATCAGTTTTGCTGTAGCCTTATCTGACCCAAAAACCAATCAGATAATTAGAAGGGGGGAGGTTATTCATACCCCCCAAAAGTGATAGTGATACTCCCCCTGAAGTTGCAAATATGCCAAACATAGTCTTTTAAGTTTGAAGTGTATTATTTGAGGTTAATGTTATAAAATTTGACAATACAAAATTATTAAAAAAAAAAAAAAAAAAAAAAAACAAAAACAAAAATATTACTCGTAAAAGGAAAAGTACGAATAGAAAACGATAAAAAGTTTCTTGTCTAGTTAATAAGGGGGTAACAGAATTGGTTTTAACTGTACACAAACACT